>JASEVX010000003.1:143863761-144295564 GCA_031761405.1 Serripes groenlandicus
TAGTTGACCCTCTACAATAACTGTTTCACCATATTGAGTGGATGAAAAACATGGCGGTCATGATGTGGCAAGTCTCCTATCTGCCCAGTGTGTCAATGTCCTTTCTTAACCCTTTCCCACGTACAACAATTCTGCAGCAGACGAATTTGAAAACTTATTAACAAAAACATGAAAAATCTCCATAAATGGGAGTTATAAAGTCGAGTTGATAACATTGTGGCAAAACAGAGACTTATATGTCTCTGGGCAAAAGGAGGAATTGCTTGTATTGAGCAATTTCTTCTTTTGCCACAATGTTTTCAAAAGTCATCTGCTGCAGAGGCGTCAGAAAGCGTCTACACGTTGGGAAGGGTTGTTGTATTGGTCTGCTTTTAACATAACATTTTGATGTAACCCCTACCAAGTTTATTCAAGTCATTTAAATTGGTTGGAAAATATGTAACGCACAAAAGTTATTCTCTGACATATCAAAACTGATATTTTTAGGAAATGCAACTTGAGTGAGTCTTTAACTACATCTTCCAGTCTCCTTTGATTGGTCAAGTTCATGGTGCTAGTTTTCGGTAAATTCCTAAGGATACTAAGGTACTCAAGTGAGAGATATAGGGGCACATGGCCCTCTTGTTCAAATTTTGATAGCGTTTCTAGAAATTTATTTAAACTATTCATATGTGAATTTTAAATTATGAACGTTTCTGTGTTACTACTATTATTATTATTAACGTTTATATTATATTTATAAATGTGATTAAACCGTCCATACATGCTTTTAAAATCAAGGACATTTTTTGTTATTGTTTTTAAGTTATAGTTTATTTAAAAAAGTTTTAAACCGTCCATAAATGCATTTGTAATCAAGTGTATTACTATCTAAATAATTGAAACCCATTACAGTAAATTACCTTTGAAGACAGTGACGAAAATCCTGGACAAATGAAAACACGGTTATGACACATTGACGAAAACGTGGGTTGTCAAGCAGAATTTGCTCAATTTGCATTTGCCTTACAATTTTTGTTATCCCTTTCTTACATACAACAAATTTGAAGCAGACACTTTCGAAAAGACCTTGGCAAAAAATGTTGAAAATCTCCATAATTAAAAGTACATGTATAATTATTGAATAGAGTTGAAAACATTGTGGCAAAAGGAGAAACTGCTTGTTTTAAGCAATTTCCCCTTTTGTCACAATGTTTTAAAATGTCATCTGCCGCAGAGGCATCATGCAGATAGCATCTGTATGTTGGAAAAGGGTTAAAGTAGGTAATGGCCTAACATAACCCCTTTTACCTCATACAGATTCTGATGAATTTTGACATCTCTGCAAGAAACAACTTTGGAAATCATTGTGGTGATTTGAGGTACGACAACTTTTGAAAACATTGTGGCAAATGGAGAAATTGCTCATCATGAGCAATTTCTCCTTTTGTCACAATGTTTTCAACTCTATAATTTCAATAATTATACAATTATTCATAGACATTTTTCATATATTTTCAAGTCGTCTGCTGCAGATGTTATGCATGTGGGAATGGGTAAATGTTTTCCTGCCTTTCCATGTTATGCTTTCTTATGTCTAATACAGTTGTTGTTTTCTTAAGGTTTTTTTCTTTATATAGAAGGTCATACAGAACAACTAAGGCATTTGGTAAACTGCAATTTTTACAAGTTCTTAAATACAGTGAAACTTAAATATTTTATTAGGATGCAAATGTTGTTGTTTTTAAATTATCAGATTATTAATCATGTAAAGTGTCAAATGAAATAATTTGATCTTTTTACTAATCAATGGTACAAATATTTTCAACAAAAATACTCATTGATTATCATGTTGTTTGTGTCTGTCTCAAATATGTTCCACTTGTAGTTATAATTCATAAAAGAAAAGGAAGGCAATTTTTCACTGTTGATCTGCATAACATAAATTTTTAAAACATTTTGGAAAAAATGATAAATTATTCATGATGATCATTTTGGAAGTTTTCTCATGGTGTGATTATTAACTCTTTCCCACATACAACATAACTGCAGCAAACAACTTCGAAAAGACATATAAAAAAATATGGAAAATCACTATAAATGAAGGTAAAACTACTGAAAAAAGTCGAAATTATTATGGCAAAAGGATCAATTGCTCCTTTTGATCAATTTCGCCTTTTGTCAAAATGTTTTCAAAGGACATCTGCTGCAGAAGCGTCAACAACATCTATATGTGGGAAAGGGTTAATTTATAATTATGTCTGCACTTAACCAAGGTTTTGATATTTTTCTCAAGTATTTCTTGTGAACCCATAACATATGGTTTAGTGGAAAGATCAGAATTCTAGAAATGTAAGGTTGGAATAAATTTTTACTGGTAGATATTTTTATAATAAATTTAGTTTAATCACATCTTATGTTATCTTTATTCATCCGAGCTCTAGCTAAGGGGCCTTTTGCATGTTCTATAAGCCTATGTTGTGGGTACTTAAAAGAATCAATGCTTTTGAGTACCACATCCAGGGGCGTAGCTCCCTTTAGGCACTGTAAGCACGTGCCTACACATTTTTTCTAAAAATGCCCCAAAATGCAGCTGCGGCGATACACATCTGTCGGCCATGTTTCTTGCCAAATCAACATAGCTTGAAGGAATCTGATAGAGGGTCACCCAAGGAACATTTGTTTGACGCACGCACGCACGACGGACTAAGCTCGACTGGCTTTCAGACTGTGGAGGTAAAAATGAAAGTATAATATTTGAATCAAGTTGAAAACATTTTGGCAAAAAGAGAAATTGTCTATTATAAGCAATTTCTCCTTTTGTCACAATGTTGTTAAAAGTTGTCTTCAGCAGAGTGTCAATTCTTTTCAATAATTACACAATGGGTTATAGAGATATTCCCTATTCTTGTTGAGATGTTATGAAAGTCGCCAGCTGCCGGTTGTTGTCTGTGGGTAAGGGTTAACGGATATACTATTGAAACAGTGTAAACCCCAATAAAACAAATATTGAAAGCCATTTCTCACTTTTCCGCTGTGTTTACCAAAAAATCAGCTACTAAAGCATCAAAAGTGGTTTGCATTTGGAAAAGGGTTAATAAAATAGGGATTGAGTGCCGAGTTTCGCCAGAAAATGCTACTTACTAAATGATTGCAAAGGTCACACTTTGTGAAAAGAATTTTTCAGAAGGTCAGTTTTTGTATGGCTTGAACTTGAAGCAGCTTCATGTCATTGACGCATTTCAGATGAATGTTTAATGCTGCAGTTGTCTCCCATTTGGAAATCCGAAAGTTTTATGATCTTAAAGAATTGTATATTCTCTGCGAGATTCGTATCCAAAACAGTGTTGGCTATCAATACTATGTTTGAGAGCCAATTTAAGAACACCATGTACTTTCTGAAATCGAAAGTAAAATTCACGGCGGAATAAAGGTGACCTTCGTTTCGACCTCTTGACTCAATCAATCCGATCAATGTTTTGCTCATCTGAGCAAAAAGTGATATATTGTGATCAGTCAGTGCTTGTTGTGCATCTTCCGGTATCAACCAGTTTTTTAACACTACAAGCAGATGCATTTTGACTTTTGAAATGGAGCATCAAAAGGGGGCTCAAATGACAACCCATTAAAATTATTTTCATCTGAAACTACTGGTCCAATTTATAGGCTAAAAAGCATGGCCGCGAGGGGCTGTGCCTTTTTAAGACTGTTGAAATATACTTAGTGCAAACTTTTAAAAACTTCTCCTCTGAAAGCAGCTGCCCGGTTATGATGATTGGTCATAAAACATGGCTACAAGCGGGGGGGGGGGGGGGGGGGGGGGGGGGGGGGGGGGGGGGGGGGGGGGACTTTGTCTGTTTACGTCTATACAAGGTATACAATCATGTAATATTTAAAGTTGTTCTTCGCTGAAGCAGGCCAGTTTTGATATGGCATAAATGATCCTTAGGTGGTGAACATGATGAGCAGTCTGAATTAAAAGGCTCTTGAATACAAAAGAAATAAAACGACTGTCATCATGCTGTACAAAATATCAAAGTGCTGACGGCCTGGGGCCGCAGGAAGGTTGGAGAAGTAGGGGAAATGTGAAAGGAAATAAAAATTGCTGTTTACGTCTATACAATGTATACAATCATGTAATATTTAAAGTTATTCTTCTCTGAAAGAAACAGGCCAGTTTTGATATGGCATGAATGATCCTTAGGGGGTGAACATGATGAGCAGGCTCTCGAATACAGAAGAAATAAAACGACTGTCATCATGCTGTATAAAATATCAAAGCACTAAAAGTTCTAACGGGCAGGAAGGTTAGAGAAGTAGGGAAAATGTGAAAGGAAATAACAATTGCTGTTTATGTATTTATTGTTAAGAAGTTGAAAGATCATATCAAAAATAGTAAATATTATGAAACTGCCAATTTGAAAACAGAAGGACCTTGTTGGCACTATATCGCTCACCTGAGTGCAAGAGCACACAAGTATACACATTTAAGACATGAAGAATTAAAGGAAAATTTGACAGCAGGTTTAGGCAAAATATTATGAAGTTTCTGCCTTATTATATTGAGAAATATGTCAATGTTAAATCAATTTCCATTAAGTAGAAATAATTCTCTAAACGATGTACTAGACTGAGGAAGTGTTTGATCAATGCAAAACTCATCAAGACAATTATTCCGACAAAGATTAAAAATACAACCTGTAGAGTGTTAACACGATTTTTCTTCATTTGGCCTAGTGACCTATTTTTCATTACATGATATGACTCATATTCGAACATGGACTAGATATCATCAATACAAACATTCTGACAACGTTTCAAGCTGATGAAGCAAAAAATGCTGCCTTCAAGTTGGCCTAGATATCATTAATATAAATATTCTAACCACATTTTAAAAAAATGGCTTCTACAGTGTTGACAAGATTTTCCTTCAATTTGGCCTAGTGACCTAGTTTTTGAACAGACATGACCAATATTCAAACTTGGCCTACATAATTCTGATACAGTTTCAACATGCCCAATTTAAAATGCAGCCTCCAGAGTGTTAACAAGATTCCCTTCAATTTGGCCTAGAAAGCATTAAGATAAACATTCTGACCAAATTTTAAAAATATGTGGCTTCTACAGTGTTAGCAAGATTTTCCTTCAATTTGGCCAAGTGACCTAGCTTTTCGACCTTGGCCTATATATTATTAAGACAAATATTCTAACAAAATTTCAAACTGCTGAAACAAAATTGTGGCCTCTAGAGTGCTAACAAGATTTTCCTTCAATTTGACCTAGTGACCTACTTTTTAACCCAAAATTACCCATATTCGAACTTGAACGACATATCAAGAAGACAAACATTCTGATAAAGTTTCAACATGCTCAAAGTTAAAAATGCAGCTTCCGGAGTGTTTACAAGATGTTCCATCAATTTGACCTAGTGACCTAGATGTTGACCTCATATGGCCCAGTTTTAGAACTTGTCCAATATTTGAATGATCTGATACACTTTGATGAAGATCAGATGTAAGGCAATACACATACGCTTGCAAATAAACATAAACAAGAGGGCTATGATGGCCCTAGATCGCTCACCTTAATTATGTAATGTGATTTCTAATGCAAAACACATCAATACAATTATTCTGACAAAGATTCAAAATGCATATCCATAGTGTTAACAATATTTCCCTTCATTTGGTCTAGTGACCTATTTTTTTATTTTATTTTATACCTGATATAACCCATATTCGAACATGGACTAAATATCCTCAAGACAAACAATGTTTCAACTTGCTCAACGTAAAAATGCGGCCTCCGGAGTTTTAAGAATATTTTCTTTCAATTTAGTCTAGTGACCTAATAACCCAATATGACCCATTTTCGAACTTTATCTAGACATCTTTAAGACAAACATTCTAATAAAATGTTAAGATCATGACCAATATTCAAACTTGGCCTACATGTCATCAAGACAAACATTATGATCAAGTTTCAACATGATCAAGTTAAAAATGCAGCATCCAGAGTGTTGACAAGATTACCCTTCAATCTGGCGTATTGAACTAGTTTCTGATCCAATATTGCCACTATTCTTACTTGACCTTAATATCATTCAGACAAAATTTCAAGCTGCTGAAGCAACAAAATGTGGCCTCTAGAGTGTTAACAGGATTTTCCTTCAGCTTGGTCTAGTGATCTAGTTTTTGACCCGGCATGACCAATATTCAAACTTGGCCTATATATCATCAAGACAAACGTTCTGATACAGTTCTAACATGCTCAAGTTTTAAAAAAAAGCCTCCAGAGTGTTAACAAGATTTCTCTTCAATTTGGCCAAGTGACCTAGCTTCTGACTCAATATGAACCATATTCGAACATGACTTCGATGTCATTAACCCTTTCCCTCATATAGACGCTTTCTGACGCCTCTGCAGCAGACGGATTTTTGAAAACATACTGACAAAAGAAGAAATTGCACAGAACGTGCAATTGTGTCATAGGTTGGTTATCCATTCAATTATGGAGATTTTCTATGTTTTAACAAAATATGTTCAAAGTCGTCTGCTGCAGATTTGTCGTATGAGGGAAAGGGTTAAGACAAACATTCTTACGAGATCGCCGTTGATACCTCCACCTGCACAGCGCGATCGGTCGCCCGGTTGATGGAGAGGTTGGCGTTTGCACGCTACCTCTACAACTGGGTTCTTGGTGCATTGCTGGCTGAAGAGGAGATGCATGGTTTCATTCACTTCACTGCCACTCACCCTCTCTTATGGATACTGCCCTCTCCTTCTCCATCAGTCCTCCCTTCTTTTCAAGGACATATTTTAGTACTGTTACTCTGACACTTGTGTGATAAACTGTGTGTTAACTTGTTACCTTCTGTGAAGAGCGCGACTGGATAATCTGGTGAATGATGCGATGATGAGCCGGCTTTTATAACATGCGAGCCATAGAGGGTGGTCGGACAAACGCCTGCCTGTCACCGATCAATGTCTGTCCGATTTCCGGCCGGGCTCTGAGCGGCGTCTGGATTGTCTGAGTAGTCCAACATTTGGCTCGGCGCTCGCCCGATATGTGTGATGCTCGGCCGGACATCAGCCAGGCATCAACCGATTAATGAGCGATCAGTTTGCGATTAGGTTTTTAAGTCCGAGTTAAAAGTAACTCGATACCCGCGAGGAGTCCCGAAGGGTTCCGGCCGAAAATGCCTAGAAATCCGCCGCAAACTACTCGGAAATATATCGCAAGGTAATTGTGACTGGGGTTCAAGTGATCATGACTAGGTAGGCTACATATTTAATTCATAAATATGCTTTTGAAAACAATATAAATATGCAATAGAAGACTTTTGAAACATATCTCTATGTGCAGACATAAGGCACATTCCTGTAAGCATTTTCTTCGCCATTACTGATTTTAAGTCGGACTTCACAAGGCCAATAATTGAAATTCCTTCTTCGAACTCGCAACTTGTCACCAAAAATGAAATCGCTATCCAACGGATTGTGTGGACATTCGTATCACATTCATTAATCAAGAAGTCAATGTTTGACTGGTCGGTAAGATAAGGGTAAAACACCACCCCAATTATTCCTCTTGCATTCGATGTACACCTGTATCGTCCGATGGCAGGTCTTCCCTGATACTATTTACCGACTAGTCGTTAAGTGCTATATCAACTGGCGGGAACAGTCAGATTGTCTTGGCAGCACGCTGCTAGGGTGGGGTAAAACGTTAAAAGAACTCTTGGAGCAGATGATGATCCAAGAATGGGATAGTTATAACAGGCTTATAATATTCCTCCGGTGTATCATCGGGGTTGTTGTTACAGCGTGTTTGTCGGCTGTATAAACCGGTATAATAGGTACTTTGCCGACGAATTCACCAATAGTCGCAGCTTCCCGAAACGCCTTCCGTTTCAGTACTAGTGACATGACCAGGACTGGAAACGGATTCGAGATTAATAAAAAGTTAAATAAATAAATTGCATCGACATGTGATGGGTTTCTTTGGATAATATGAACAAAAAAAATTTGCGTCGCACGGGAACTACGGGCTCCCGGTAAATCCGCCACAGCATTTGTCACGCGACTTCTTTGTTAACAAAGCTTCCATATTTGACCTCTCGGCGCAACTTATATTAGATTCTCACGCCTTAAGTTTTTCATTGATGTTCCAACAACATTATAATGAGCTTTTTGGGGTGTTCTTAACCTTTTAATTGCAGTTTTGTTGAATCCCTAATGAAGTATTTTTCTCGCGCAGTCTCACCCTAAAATGCGTTGTAGGGTGTTAACAGCAATTGGCAGGCTGCCCAAAATGCTATTACTACTATGACCAGGAGCTAAAGCCCCAGGCCAATAAAACAAATCCGTTGATAACCACCATCTTATCAATATCAGATCTACCGATTTTCTGCTACCTCAATCAAAGTCTTTTAAGACACTTATAGTTCTACCTCAGCTCATTTGTCCGAATGGCACTAAGTTAACTCAGACCTTGCCGACTGTTGCCAGTAGGCTGTCCTTTCTAATCAGAGAAAATAAGTTGGTAATATAATCATTGAGCTCTTTTACTTCTACTTTCCTAATACTCTATACTACATTAAACATTGCACATTTAGTTGTCTAATTACACTGATCCATACAAGCGCATGCCAGTCATAAACGACCTGTCGATTGTTGGGCAGTATTAAGTGGAAGTTGAGATGATTCTCTACCAAAATAATTAGAATTAAACTAATTTCCAAAAAAATATGGCCACCAGGGACTGTGACAGCTTAACGCCATATAGTGAAAAGTTCAATCTTTAAACTGTGACACTAAATATATGAGCCGTTCCACGAGAAAATCAACATTGTGGACTCCGCGTAAAGTATCGACCCGGGTCAGCCTAAGCATGCCGTGCAGTGTCATCCGGACAGGCACTTTTCGCCTCCTGTGGATTTTCTGTTTCTGGAATCACTACTCTATACTTATACCAGCCTGAGACGGAATGTGTCGGCCGCGATTAGCCTGTGCGGACTGCACAGTCTGATCTGGGTTGATACTTTTCTAGGTTGGTTTTCTCGTGGAACGGCTCAATTTCGTAATATAGTGTCCCTGCTTTAAACAACTTCTCTGGAAGAAGCAGTCGATTTTGAAATAATTTCACATCTTAAATGAATTGTTAAAATAATGGCTGTCAGTAGTTGTGGACTCTTCGTAAATCGGTAAAAACGGGTCAAGGTGAGCGATCTATGACCTTCAATGTCCTTTTGTTTGTACGTTTTGAACACGTTTTGCTTAAAAGAAACGTAGCCCATAATGCGTTATTTAATTTTCGTCTTTGTAAAATGAGTTGTTTCCCTTTGACCATCATAATCCATTACCAGACATTATACGTCCCTATCTGACGTGAGTTTTGAGATTTACAGGGCTTTTACGCCGTTCCTCAACGATTCACCTTGCCCACTTCATAGTAATTGATAATATCTGTTCTTCCGGGGATTTTATGAAGATTGATGGTACTGTCTAAAAATAGCATATGACATAATGTATTCCTCTGGCATTGCAATTGGTAGTTTGTTTAATTTGAGGAAGGACACAATCAACATAAATTTTAGAACACCTTAGCAAACATATAAAAAAACTTTTATAAATGAAAGTATAATATTCGAGTAATTTCACCTTTTCTCACAATGTTTTAAAAGTCGTCTGCTGGATGCCTCAGAATGTGTTTACATATGGGAAAGGTAAAAAAATATAATGGGTGATCAATGACGTATCAGTCTATAAATAGCTTTGACCTAATTCTCATCCCGGAACTTCCAACATTCACTGTTTCGATTAATACTGGGACATCTGATTGGATCATAGTAGCATACGTCAATTATGCATATTCATTAGGGACTTTCCCTAATGACGACAACTCAATATTGACCAATTGTAATCAGTTTCCTCCCAGAGCAAAATTTCCAGATTGACGATACATAGAGGTAAGAAGTTGTAAAAAACAAGACCATATTAACGATATTTCTGTGAGAACCATGAAGGATATTGGCACCAAAGTGCTAGAGGACGCTTCCAAATTGGATATTAAAGCGGAAGAAGAAGAAAAAGTTACAAACAATGTGGAGAAAGGTATGTAAATTGACAGTTTTTATGTGTACACCATTCATGTTGTAAAGACACGATATGTTTACTCACAATTTATGTACATTCTGTTGTTCTGTTTTAGTCACACTCTTCTGATATATATTTACATGGCAAAAGCCACAAGTACCCTAAATAGCAGGTAGATATCTAGTGTATGTAAGAAAGAGGCCTAAGATAATGAGACAAATATTCTTTCCCTCAAATACTTTTCGTATTTCTCATACAGTATCAGTTAATTATTTAACAGTGTCGTTTGGTATTGTGAAAATTGATTGAACACATACTTAATTGGGAAATAATCATTCTGTCATTAAATACGTTTAAGATGTTTGTATGACATTATCTCTATCTAAACCAAAACAGAAACATAATTACATATCTTATAACCTACTGATATTTTTTAGTGCAGAGAATAAAATGATTTATTCTGAATCTATGGTCAATTAATTTTCCCAAAACTCAAAAGAATCGTCTCAGTGCATTCTGATAGGGTTTTCCCCACAATGTCTATCTTATTACTGAATTAACCCCTATCTTTTGGGTACATATTTTCCTCAGATGTTTGAAGTGCTGATGATTGTAAAAACTCATATCATGTATTGTAAACATTATTATGTATTTTTTTAGAGATACAAGAAGTGACAACTTCCAAATCTGAGCCTGAAGGGAAGGATGACATTGATCAGCTTGCAGATAATATCAAAGAGTTGAATATCAAGCCTGATGACGATGATGATGATGATAAGGATGATTTCATCGAACGTGGGCCAACAGGCGGAGTACCTGTCCAATACTTTACAGACAAAAATTTACCAATCAATGTCTTTGGAGATTACATATCCACTTTGGAGTATGCTTCAATGCAAAATATCAATGGTAGGCGTGGGCTTGAGAGTGTTGTTCAACAGGGTGACCCTGCTCCTGGTCCAAAATTCCGCCGCCCAGCCCCAGAGCCTCAAATACAAAGGTTCCATCCTCAGCAAGACAGAACGGGAGGTTTCCCTTTCAATGATTTGAATGCACCAACAGGAGGTATCCCATTTAACAACCTTGACTTTCAGAATCAGGTGATTACTTGTAACTCTGTGGCGGGATCAGGTGGTAAAGTCATTGTACAGTCACCATCCACAAATGTGCCTTCTTTAGCCGATGATCTTCTTGCGGAAGTGGATAGTCAACTACCATCACACATGCGGCCCAAACAGCATGGCAGCCAATATACAACAGACCTGAACACCTTGTATCAGATGACTACCCGTGAAGAGAATGTCTTGAGCCCAACACCCAGTGTTGGGAGTGTAAACATGAGGAGCCCAATTGACAACAGGCGCACATCAGACCCACAGTCAGACAGTGGTGTAGAATCCTCAGCAGAATCGCCTTACTCTGATGTTGCCCCAAGTCCAACTGGGTCTAACTACTCCTGTCCTCCATCTGTTGAGAGTGGATATGGTCGGAGCCCACAACATGAGCCCGTGTTTGGCCAGACAACCTATCCCATGTCACCATCGAAATACCCGGGTATGTCTCCTAATACTAACAGAGTTACTGCATCCCCAGCAAGTTCAATAGGATACTACAGTCCGATGCCACAACAGCCTCAAACAAAAGATTTTTTCGCTGATCCTAACAGAGCACAAGATCTCGATGATGCTTACGCTATCATACGAAAAGATCTCGACGATGATCAGAACAAAAAGGTACTGACAAAACAGCCGCCTCAATCTTATGCTTCTAACGTGCCTGTATGTCCAATAAGCTGTAATCATCCCGCAAACTTTGTACAAAATCAACATTTACAGAAACAGGCAATTACATGTACTTATCCGCCGATACAGCAGCCAAGCATACCTATACAGATGGTACCATCTCCTTTCATAATCCCCTCCACAGTGGCAACTACAACATCAAATCAGCCATCTTTCATCATCGTACAACCAAATCCACCAACAAAGAGCAGCACAGGGCCATTAATGTTTGTAACACAAGTACCAAAAACTCAGTCAGAAAAACCTAAAAGTCTTAGGAAAATTTTGCCCAAAGTGTCATCTTCTACAACTTCTACAGCATCATCAACAACTAATGGCACTAAGTCAATATGTAGCACTTCATCATCTAACAGATCAAACATCATGACTTCCAGAGAAGGGGGACCAGCTGGCATGAGAAGCAATCAACAAGTGACAAATTCTAAAAGTACGTACCCTGTTTGATTTTACAGTATAATCAGAGATCTAGAAAAGGATGTGTGTACTTGTCTGTGACAGGTGTTGATCGCAAAGCCATCCGAAATGGTAATAACTGCCCATTTTCCATGTTTCATTTTTATTTGTACATAACTGTTTCTCTCATGTTGTGTGTAGAAAATGTTTAAACAAATTAATCATTTTTATTGAGTATTTAATTAGTATTTGATTAATTGAAGGCATTTAAACTAAGAATTTGATCAATTTTACCAAAGATTTTATCTAAATTTGTTTGAATAAACAATATCAACGAATTCCAAAAAAACACTCTTAGTGTAACAAATTTCAGTCGCTGTTAAACCTTTGCCACATACAACAAATCTGTAGCAGACGACTTTGGAAACATAGGGAAACTCTTTATAAATCAAAGTATTGTCCAAAAAAAAGGAGTTGATGACATTGTGGTAAAAGGAGAAATCATTTGTTTTGAGCAATTTCACCTTTAATCACTTTGGTTTCAAAAGACTTTTGCTGCACTAGTGTCAGAAAGTATCTATATGTTGGAAAGGATTAAATTGTATCTGTATAAATTACTATAATTTCTAATAAATTTTGTTATAATATCTACAGCACCGGAACAACAAAATAAACTGTTGATGATTGCTAGACGAACTGTCGCAGATATTACACAAGATGAATTGCTGAAAGTTGATGATGAAGGAGATACGTAAGTATACAAAAGATCTATTTTTTATGCCAAGGGAAAGCTGATCGGGTATTGGTTTACTGGAGTCATCTCTAAGACATTGTTTGATGGATTTGGTTAAAACAATATTAGGAATGGTTACACAACACAATAAGTTTCACTAAGAATGACTCAGGAACAATAGAATTACGTCTTTTTATACGCCCGTTTTGAAAAAACGGATCGTATTATAGTTTTACCTGCGGCGTACGGGCGAGCGGGCGGCGTCCAGTATGTTGTCAGCTCAATAACTTTAGAAGCCTTTTTCCAATCATCACCAAATTTGGTCAGAATGTGTATTGGGATAATATCTCGGACAAGTTCAATAACTAGCCATATCGCTTTTGTCAATCAAGTGTTGTCGCCCTTTAATTATAGAAATTACCTAAAATTAGTCTTGTCAGCTCAATAACTTTAGAAACCTTTGTCCAATCATCTCCAAATTTATTCAGAATGTGTATTGGCATAATATCTAGGACAAGTTCGATAACTAGCCATATCGCTTTAGTCAATCAAGAGTAATCACCCTTTTATTAAAGAAATTACCTAAAATTGGGATTGTCAGCTCAATAACTTCTAAGAAGCCTTTGTCCAATCATCACCAAATTTGGTCAGAATGTGTATTGGCATAATATCTTGGACAAGTTCGATAACTTACCACGTTATCTTAGTCACTACACTCTTATGTCCCTCGAAATGGCCAAAACTGTACCAACAGTGTCTGCTCTCTAAATTTGCCTAAACTAATTATCAATATACTTAATTGGTCTCAAAAAAACAGGACGGGCGTATTTTGTGACATTTGGTGCTCTTGTTTAACTTATATTGTAGTATGTACATGTACTGTATCTCAATGAAAGTTTATCAAAATATTCATCCATATCACATCAACTCCACACTAGGTCACACAAACTAGATCAAATTTTAGAAAAACCCTATGAACGCTCTAGAGGCCAAATTGTTAACATCACATTTTGGTGCAGAAAAATTTTGAAAACAGTATGACAAAAGCAGAAATTATTCATAATGTTTTTGCAACTCTATTCAATTATCAACGATTATACTTATATATATCAGAGATTTTCCATAGTTTGGCTTAAAAATTTGTTACATGTGGGTTAACCCATTCCCACATGTAGAAGCATTTTGACGCCTTTGTAGGAGACAACTTTTGAAAACATTTTGGCAAAAGAAGAAATTGCTGATAACGAGCAATTTCTCCTTTTGCCAGTGTTTTCAACTCTTTTATTCATTACACTTTCAATTTGACAGGTTTTCCCTATTTTTGAACAGATGTTTTCAAAGTCGTGTGCTGCAGATTTGTTGTATGTGAGGAAGGATTAATTAAGATCAACTGTACTTCATTTCAGAATCCTTCACATTGCTGTGTGCAAGACAGACAAATATCTGGTTCAAGCGTTGTTAGAGAGACTGTACAGGGGTAATTTAATGGCCTTTGCAGACCACGAAAACAACAAACGACAGACTCCCCTCTATTTGGCAGTATATATCAATCAAGCAGTGATGGTGGCTATGTTTGTCAAATTTCAGGTCAATGTAAACACCTTAGCACAGGTGAGGATCCTATATTATCATATCAGTTACAAACCTGTGCATATTTGATTGATTGGGGGTTTAGCACTGTTTTCAACAAGTTTTCAGTCATATATAATGGTGACACCGATGTCCTGGCTTTCTCACAACAGTATTTCCAAGCAACTGGCTTCTTTTCCACATAGACTGTTAGTTCATTGGTGTCCATTGGTGGAAGACAAAGGGCACTTTTCTCATTCGCTTTTGTCAATTGTGAGAAAGAATGTTGATAAAGAGATAATAAAATAATATGGGAAAAGGAGAAATTTCTCCTTTTTTTCTACGATGTTTTCATGGGTTGCATTTATCAGATACAGGGTTAACCCTTTCCCTCATACAGACGCTTTCTTATGCCTCTGCAGTCGACAACTTTTGAAAACATTGCGGCAAAAGGTGAAAATGCCATAATGAGCTATTTCTCCTTTTGCCAAATTGTTTTCGAATGTCTGAACTCTAAACTTTGGAAATATTTTGTATTCTAAAATTCTAGTTGTACTGTACGCAGCACAGGACATTTCAAAACATTTTGGTAAAAAGAGAAGTTTCTCATGATGATCTCATTCGATAATTGATCATTCATTTATAGAGGGTGTCCATTTTCTTTTACAAGATGTCTTCAATGTCACCTGCTGCCGATTTGTTGTATGTTGGAAAGTGTAATGTAATGGAGTTATGGTCCGGAAAAGACCAATTTACTTCCCCTTACTGAGGCCTCTTTTCACAGTATAATTCTTTTGTTTGTAGAGTTTGTCGTCAGACGGACAGACCAGAGAAGTGAAAGCAGCTCTCCATGTTGCGGCCTCACAGGGTCATGAACACATGGACACATTGCAACAACTCCTGCTGGCTAAAGATATTTCCATCAACATTGTCAACAATTATGGTAAGTTTCCTCAAAGAAACCTTAATCCCTTCCATCATAGAAAGAACCTACAGCAAATGTCTATGAATGAAGGTTAAAATTTAGAATAGAGTTGAAAACATTGAGAGGAAAGGAGAAATTGTTCATTATGAACAACTCCTGCTGGCTAAATGTATTTCATCAACATTGTCAACAATTACTGAAAGTTTCTTCCCAGCTATATCTACCCTTTCCCATATAGAAAGAATTTGCAGCAGATGCCTTAAAATGCAGTTGAGTCAAAATTATCTTGCATGTAGCAAAGGGTTAACTCTTTCTTGAAAAAAAAAACTGAGACCTTGTGCATCAAACAATTTTGAAAACATTGTGGAAAAACAAATCTCTAAATAAGGAATAACACAAATTAATGGTTATTTTGCACACAATTTAATACACTTCATAACATATTTTGTGAACTTTAACTAGGTTTTTTGTTGATGCTCTTCAAAGATTAAGATATGCACATTTCTTCTTTTTGTTAAACCACTTCCTTCATATAGACGCTTTCTGACCCCTCTGCAGCAGACAGCTTTTTGAAAACATAGTGACAAAAGAAGAAATTGCACAAAACGTGCAATTTTTCCTTTTGCCACAATGTTTTTCACTTTTTGTCATAGGTTATCCATTCAATTATGGAGATTTTTCATGTTTTGACAAAATACGTTCAAAGTCGTCTGCTGCAGAATTGTCGTATGTGGGAAAGGGTTAAACAGACACCTTTTGATGATTTAGCTGCAGCAAGCATTAAGGGTAAAGGAGAAATTGATTCAAATAAGTGAAAAAGTATTCACAATTTTTTCTTCGTAGTAAATATAATAATTTACTTGGTCCACAGGTCAGACAGCCTTACATTGTTCAATAGCAGCTCACAACCGAGTCAAGCGGAACAGCGAAGATAGAATCAACAGTATTCCCGTCATCAAGATGCTCATCAAGTCGGGGGCTGATGTGTCAGCACAGGTAAGAATACTCACTGATCCTTCCCCACGTACAACAAATTTCAAAGAGTTAAAAACATTGGGACAAGTGGAGAATTTACTCGAAATGAGCAATTTCTTCTTTTGTCGAAATGTTTTCCAAACGTCTAAAATGTGTCTATATGCTAACTAGTATCCTTGTTGAGTCCCAATATCTCGGTCAGAAACGAGGAGGGCTATCAATCGAGGGGTCTAGAGTTTGAATCCAGCCTTGCCGATTCAATCTTTGTAATGATTGACAAAACTTATTATTGTGACTAGCTTCATTCATCATCACTTTTCGAATATCTATGCCAAAAACAAATAAAAAATCCCTATAACTGAAATTAAAATTTATTTATAGTGTTGAAAACATTGTGGGAAAATGTTGTTATGAGCTATTCCTTCTTTTTTGCAATGTTCTTGAGAAAGTCGTCTGCTGCAGTTAGGTAAAAATGCGTCTACATATGGGAAACGGTAAAAGTATATCTGAAAAGGTAGCCACACCACCTGGAAGTAATATGTGAAATGTTGTTGTGAAAGACACCGAAAAAACTTGCTAGGGTGAACTGGATATAACTGAGACACAGTTAATGGAGGTGTTAACCCTTTCCCTCATACAACAGTTCTGCAGCAGACGACATTGAACATATTTTGTCAAAAAATAGGAAATCTCTATAATTGAAGGGATAACCTATGACTAAAAGTGGAAAACATTTCTCCTTTTCCATGTTTGTTGTAAGATGTGAACTGTTTCATGCAGAATTGAAAATAAGTGGGTAATGGAGAAATTATTTGTTTGGAGAATGAAATTGATATAAAAGTTATGTTTTTCTTTCAGGACCAAAAGAGTGGAAAAACTCCATTAATGTACGCAATTGAGCAGCGAGATTTATTATTAGTTGAGACAATTTTGGAATGCATCGACCCAAGTAAAATGAGAAATGTTGTACGTACACAGGCTTTCGATGGTAGCTCCTGCCTCAAAATTGCAGAAGGATTGAAAGACAATTATAACATACAGGCATGGAATAAGTTGTGGAATAGTTTACAAAGTGCTGCGAGTGGTTCCGTGCGAATACAGCCTTCTGTGTTTTAAACCTTTCCTGCATAAAACAAATCTGTAGCAAACTACTTAAACCCTTTCCCTCATATAGACGCTTTCTGACGCCTCTGCAGCAGACGGCTTTTTGAAAATATAGTGACAAAAGAAGAAATTGCACAAAACGTGCAATTTCTCCTTTTGCCACAATGTTTTCCACTTTTTGTCATAGGTTATCCATTCAACTATGGAGATTTTCTATGTTTTGACAAAATACGTTTAAAGTCGTCTGCTGCAGAATTGTCGTATGAGGGAAAGGGTTAAAAACTCTTTGCCAAATATTTGAAAAATCTCCATTTGATAGTATAATTATTTAATATAGTTAAAAACATTAAATGGTAAACCGAGAAATATCTCATTTTGGGCTCAAAAGTTGTCTGCTGTGGATGCATCAAAAATGTCATATAACGAGTCAATCAATTATGGTACCCGATAAAATTATTTAACCCTTTCCCACAGACAACAAATCCGTAGCAGACGACTTTGGAAACATGTAGTGAAAAACATAGAAAATCTATATAATTGGAGATATAAATACTGAAACATGTTGGAAACATTGTGGCAAAAGGAGAAATTGCTCATGATGAGTCGTTTGCTGCTTTTGTGCCCAAATGCGTCTACATGTGGGAAAGGGTTAAGAGTTATCTGCTTTTGAAAACTTTCGGGTAACCAATACTTAACACAAGTGAAACATAAGTAACATGGCGCTGACATGAGGTAAAAAACTTTGTAGGGATAAAGTGCAAGTTTTGAGCAATTTATTTACCCATTTTCTAAAATGTATGAATATTGAGGTTTGTACATTAAATTAATATCAATGTTTGTACATGTAATAAAATCAATATTTGTGTAAATATTGTGCCAAAGAATGATGTACATGTATGTCTTAATATTTTATTTTTTGTGCTGAATGTGTGTACATAGTATTCATATTCATTATGTAGCTTATATGAGCTACAGAAGTGCTTGAGAAAGTTTAGTTATTCCAATATCATAAACGGTTCTTCCTTCCTTGGGTGTTACACTTTTGAAAACAATTTATAACTATGAGTTAATTGTAGTTTCATAAAAAAAAAACATTTTCAGGCAAGAGTTTTTTTGTGTATTTGCTGTTATTGTTTGAAATCTCATTTTAAATCTGTTTTGTATAGTTATAAAAAAATATCTCAAACTCATTTTCAGTTGGTTTTTAAATATCTCGGTCTATCTAAATGTTTATCATTACACTTATCTCGATCTATCTACATGTTTATCATTACACTGTGCTGGTATGTGGGTGCAAAATATCACGTATTGGTTTAACCCTTTCCTTTTACGCAGCAGTTAATTTTTGAAAACAGTGTGGTAAAAGGAAATATTGCTCAAAGCTACAGACACGTTTTAAACATTGAAACAAAATTATAGAAAATCTCTATAATGTCAAGTTTCATTATTGAAACAAAGTTGTGGTGGAAGGTGAAATTAATTATTATGAGCAGTTCCATCTTTTACTACAATGTTTTCAAAAGTCTTCTGCTGCAGAGGTGTCTTTATGCAGGAAAGGTTTAACCCTTTCCCTCATAAGAGAATTCTGCAGCAGACGACTTAGAACCTATTTTGTCAAAAAATAGAGAATCTCTTTAATTAAATGGATAACCTATGACTAAAAGTGGAAAACATTGTGACAAAAGGAGAAATTGCACGTTTTGTGCAATTTCTTCTTTTGTCACTATGTTTTCAAATAGCCGTCTGCTGCAGAGGCGTCAGAAAGCGTCTATATGAGGGAAAGGGTTAAGGCATCTGTCTCATTGGCCTAGATGATTTCAAAAATGGCTGCTGCAGATATAAAGGAAAAGTTACACTTGCTAAGAACAGAAGCCCTCTCCCTGATACTGTCAACATATTAACCCCTTTCCCACATACAAGAATCTGCAGCAGATGACTGAAAACATACCTTGAAACATTTGGGAACTCCCTTTAAATGAAAGAACAATAATTGAATAGAGTGAAAACATGGTGACGAAAGGAGATAATGCTCGTTTTGAATATAATTTCTTCTTTTGTCGCCATGCTTTCAAAAAGCTGTCTGCTGCAGAGGTGACAGAACGCGTCTATATGAGAGAAAGGGTTTACGAGAGATATCCATTTCCCATATACAAAAAATCTTAGAAAACATGAAGGCAAAAATATAGTAAATCTCTGAAATGAAATTCTTATCAATGAATAGTTGCAAACATTGTGGAAAAAGGAGAAATTGTTCATCATGATTCAAAAGACATCTGCTGCAGATTTGTAGTATGTGGGAAAGGGGGGTTAAAAGCTTATATTTGATTGGTTGATTCTGCTGACAACCTCCATGTAGCTTTTCTGTAAATCTAAAAACACTCCTTTTAACCCTTTACCACATATAGACGCTTTCTGACGCCTCTGCAGCAGACGGCTTTTTGAAAACATAGTGACAAAAGAAGAAATTGCACAAAATGTGCAATTTCTCCTTTTGTCACAATGTTTTCCACTTTTAGTCATAAGTTATCCATTCAATTATGGAGATTTTCTATGTTTTGACAAAATACGTTCAAAGTCGGAATTGTTGTATGAGGGAAAGGGTTAACTCAACCTTGTACTATACATTACATATCTCATTTTATCTCATCATTATTATACATTATACATATTTATGATTTTATTATGAACAATAATTAATACATGTTTCTCAATTTGTTTCTATTGATTTTTTGTACATTTTTATTACATCCTAAATGTTTCAATTGTAATCATTTAGATTTATCATTTGTCAAATTTTCATTTTTGAAAAGAACCTAATGTGCACAATTTCATTCATACACACTTTGATACTGAAGTTGTAAACCCTTTCCCACTTACAACAATTTTGCAGACAACTTTCAAACAACAGCTAAGCAAAACTATTTAAGATCTCTATAGATTATAGTGTTATTATATTATATTGAAAAACCTGTGAAAACATTGTGGCAAAAGTAGAAATTGCTAATTATGAGCAATTTCTTCTTTTGCCACAATATCTTTAAAATTAAAATATGTAGCAAGTGTGAAAGGGTTAAACACTTTGATCTATACACAAAGGTATTTTAATGTCATGTTGACAAAACTGAATTGTAATATGTTTGTAAAATCTCCATTATTTCATTCCACTTCATGTTGAAACAGAAGACTTTTTATTGTGATGGCCTGATGTCCGTCATTAACTTTTACCTTAAATGACATCTGAACAGCTGATGAGATTACAACAAAACTTGGTAGGAAGTATCCTGTGGTGATCTGCTTTCAAAGTTGCTCAAAGAAATTAATTCAATGCAGAACTCTGGTTGATGGCAACCAAAAGGAAAATTGGAAATTCTTCTTGTCCGCAAAACAAGTAACTGTAGTTGGCATTAAAAATCATATTGCATAACTCAGATGAGCAATCCAGGGCCATCATGGCCCTCTTATACAGCAATGTTTTATACTAGTTTGCAAACAACATAATTATAATGCAGTCATTGCTTCCTAATTTTCCAATGAAAGAAGATTTTAGTTTAATGGGTTTTAAATAAATGTTATCTGATAAGAATTTGTTTAATTTGTGGTTTATCAAAACTGTTATGTTATTGAATAATTTTGTAAAAACTGTGAATAAAGTATTGGGATTCAAATTAAGATTGAAGCTTGTTGTTTCTTGTTGCACCATTATTACATGTACATGTATTTACATGCTCTGAAAGAATTGAAAGGATTGTTATCCCTTGCCAAAGGCGGATGTGATATCGGTTAGGCGTTTTCCGTACTTCCGAAGCCATATCTAAGGCATGATTGGATGGATTTAATTAAAACTGTATGGAAATATTGACCACCATATGGAAATGTCAGACTAAGTTATAGTCCTTATGAACTTATATTGTACATGTACTGTATATCATGGTGTATATCCCAATAACCTTGTGAACAACAGGCAAAATTGAACATCCAATCTTCATTTAATTTATTAGAACTTTTATCGCCATCAAACTTCAGTTGGAATGCTAAACTGGGTCCCATGGGGTAAAAACTTGGTCAATAGGTCAAATTTTAGAAAACCTTATGACCACACTCATAAGCCTCATTTTCATTAAATCATCATAAAGGTTCTGCAAAAGATTCATCTCAATCAAGTTTCAATCTGGTTCAAAACTGGGTCACATTGAGTAAAAGACTTGATAGCTAGGTCAAAGTTTTACAAAAAAAACATTAGAGGCTTCTTTTCCCATTCTTCTTGAAGCTACATTTGACCTAAAAACCTTGTGTGTTTTTTGTAGAAAAAATACATTAACAGGTTCATTTCTCAGTCTTTTCATTTATTGAGATTTTCCATACTTAACCCTTTCCCTCATGCAAACGCATTTTGACCCAATAGCAGCAGACGAATTTTGAAAATATTGTGGCCAAAGGTGAAATTGCCCATGAGGAGTAATTTCTCCTTTGGCCACAATGTTTTCAAATTTATTAAACAATTTAGCTATATTATAGAGATTTTTCAGGTTTTTGTCACAATGTTTTCAAAGTCATCTGCTGCAGATGTGTTGTATGTGGGAAAGGGTTAAGCCAAGACGCTTTGAAAGACATCTGCTGTAGTTTTGTCAGATGAGGAAAGGGTTAAGACTGCTTCAGTGCTGCAAGGGTTGAAACATTCACCTTTCCCACATACAACAAATCTGCAGCAGACGACTGAAAATATTGAGTCAAAAATATGGAAACTCTATAAATGAAACAACAATAATTTATTCAATAAAGTTGAAAAATGTGTGACTAAAGGAGAAATTACACACATATGAGCAACTTTCCCTTTTGCCAAAATGGTTTCCGGTTTTTCAGCCTATCCTTTGTTTATCTGTTTCTTATAATGCAGTTGTATTACAAGATTTTATGTATGATAAAGAGTAAAACTTCCTGTTTATTTGATTCACAAGGAAGTATAAATTTGATCGTTTTGTTTTCCTTATATGAGCAAAGTCATGGGTATAAACACCTTTTTTAACTTTGCGATAGAAGACAAAGATATTAACCTCCATATTATTTATCCTTTCCCACCTATAGTCACATTGTGATAGAAAACAAAGATATCAGCCTCCATATTATTAACCCTTTCCCACCTATAGTCACATTGTGATAGAAAACAAAGATATCAGCCTGCATATTATTTACCCTTTCCCACCTATAGTCGCATTGTAATAGAAAACAAAGATATCAACCTCCATATTATTAACCATTTCCCACCTATAGTCACATTGTGATAGAAAACAAAGATATCAACCTCCATATTATTTACCCTTTCTCACCTATAGTCACATTGTAATAGAAAACAAAGATATCAGCCTCCATATTATTAACCCTTTCCCTCCTATAGTCACATTGTGATAGAAGACAAAGATATCAACCTCCATAGTATTAACCCTTTCCCACCTATAGTCACATTGTGATAGAAGACAAAGATATCAACCTCCATATTATTTACCCTTTCCCTCCTATAGTCGCATTTCGATAGAAAACAAAGATATCAACTTCCATATTATTAACCCTTTCCCACCTATAGTCACATTGTGATAGAAAACAAAGATATCAACCTCCATATTATTTACCCTTTCCCTCCTATAGTCACATTGTGATAGAAAACAAAGATATCAATTCCATATTATTAACCCTTTCCCACCTATAGTCACATTGTGATAGAAGACAAAGATATCAACTTCCATATTATTAACCCTTTCCCACCTATAGTCACATTGTGATAGAAAACAAAGATATCAACCTCCATATTATTTACCCTTTCCCTCCTATAGTCACATTGTGATAGAAAACAAAGATATCAACCTCCATATTATTAACCCTTTCCCACCTATAGTCGCATTGTGATAGAAGACAAAGATATCAACCTCCATATTATTTACCCTTTCCCACCTATAGTCACATTGTGATAGAAGACAAAGATATCAACCTCCATATTATTAACCCTTTCCCACCTATAGTCGCATTGTGATAGAAAACAAAGATATCAACCTCCATATTATTAACCCTTTCCCACCTATAGTCGCATTGTGATAGAAGACAAAGATATCAACCTCCATATTATTAACCCTTTCCCACCTATAGTCACATTGTGATAGAAGACAAAGATATCAACCTCCATATTATTAACCCTTTCCCACCTATAGTCACATTGTGATAGAAGACAAAGATATCAACCTCCATATTATTTACCCTTTCCCTCCTATAGTCGCATTTCAATAGAAAACAAAGATATCAACTTCCATATTATTAACCCTTTCCCACCTATAGTCACATTGTGATAGAAAACAAAGATATCAACCTCCATATTATTTACCCTTTCCCTCCTATAGTCACATTGTGATAGAAAACAAAGATATCAACCTCCATAGTATTAACCCTTTCCCACCTATAGTCGCATTGTGATAGAAAACAAAGATATCAACCTACATATTATTTACCCTTTCCCACCTATAGTCGCATTGTAATAGAAAACAAAGATATCAACCTCCATATTATTAACCCTTTCCCACCTATAGTCACATTGTGATAGAAAACAAAGATATCAACCTCCATATTATTTACCCTTTCCCACCTATAGTCACATTGTAATAGAAAACAAAGATATCAGCCTCCATATTATTAACCCTTTCCCTCCTATAGTCACATTGTGATAGAAGACAAAGATATCAACCTCCATATTATTTACCCTTTCCCTGCTATAGTCGCATTTCGATAGAAAACAAAGATATAAACTTCCATATTATTAACCATTTCCCACCTATAGTCACATTGAGATAGAAAACAAAGATATCAACCTCCATATTATTTACCCTTTCCCTCCTATAGTCGCATTTCGATAGAAAACAAAATTATCAACTTCCATATTATTAACCCTTTCCCACCTATAGTCACATTGTGATAGAAAACAAAGATATCAACCTCCATATTATTTACCCTTTCCCTCCTATAGTCACATTGTGATAGAAAACAAAGATATCAACCTCCATATTATTAACCCTTTCCCACCTATAGTCACATTGTGAAAGAAAACAAAGATATCAACCTCCATATTATTAACCCTTTCCCACCTATAGTCACATTGTGATAGAAGACAAAGATATCAACCTCCATATTATTAACCCTTTCCCACCTATAGTCACATTGTGATAGAAGACAAAGATATCAACCTCCATATTATTTACCCTTTCCCACCTATAGTCACATTGTGATAGAAGACAAAGATATCAACCTCCATATTATTAACCCTTTCCCACCTATAGTCGCATTGTGATAGAAAACAAAGATATCAACCTCCATATTATTAACCCTTTCCCTCCTATAGTCGCATTGTGATAGAAGACAAAGATATCAACCTCCATATTATTAACCCTTTCCCACCTATAGTCACATTGTGATAGAAGACAAAGATATCAACCTCCATATTATTAACCCTTTCCCACCTATAGTCACATTGTGATAGAAGACAAAGATATCAACCTCCATATTATTTACCCTTTCCCACCTATAGTCACATTGTGATAGAAGACAAAGATATCAACCTCCATATTATTAACCCTTTCCCACCTATAGTCACATTGTGATAGAAAACAAAGATATCAACCTCCATATTATTTACCCTTTCCCACCTATAGTCACATTGTAATAGAAAACAAAGATATCAGCCTCCATATTATTAACCCTTTCCCTCCTATAGTCACATTGTGATAGAAGACAAAGATATCAACCTCCATATTATTTACCCTTTCCCTGCTATAGTCGCATTTCGATAGAAAACAAAGATATAAACTTCCATATTATTAACCATTTCCCACCTATAGTCACATTGAGATAGAAAACAAAGATATCAACCTCCATATTATTTACCCTTTCCCTCCTATAGTCGCATTTCGATAGAAAACAAAATTATCAACTTCCATATTATTAACCCTTTCCCACCTATAGTCACATTGTGATAGAAAACAAAGATATCAACCTCCATATTATTTACCCTTTCCCTCCTATAGTCACATTGTGATAGAAAACAAAGATATCAACCTCCATATTATTAACCCTTTCCCACCTATAGTCACATTGTGAAAGAAAACAAAGATATCAACCTCCATATTATTAACCCTTTCCCACCTATAGTCACATTGTGATAGAAGACAAAGATATCAACCTCCATATTATTAACCCTTTCCCACCTATAGTCACATTGTGATAGAAGACAAAGATATCAACCTCCATATTATTTACCCTTTCCCACCTATAGTCACATTGTGATAGAAGACAAAGATATCAACCTCCATATTATTAACCCTTTCCCACCTATAGTCGCATTGTGATAGAAAACAAAGATATCAACCTCCATATTATTAACCCTTTCCCTCCTATAGTCGCATTGTGATAGAAGACAAAGATATCAACCTCCATATTATTAACCCTTTCCCACCTATAGTCACATTGTGATAGAAGACAAAGATATCAACCTCCATATTATTAACCCTTTCCCACCTATAGTCACATTGTGATAGAAGACAAAGATATCAACCTCCATATTATTTACCCTTTCCCACCTATAGTCACATTGTGATAGAAGACAAAGATATCAACCTCCATATTATTAACCCTTTCCCACCTATAGTCGCATTGTGATAGAAAACAAAGATATCAACCTCCATATTATTAACCCTTTCCCACCTATAGTCACATTGTGATAGAAGACAAAGATATCAACCTCCATATTATTCACCCTTTCCCACCTATAGTCGCATTGTGATAGAAGACAAAGATATCAACCTCCATATTATTAACCCTTTCCCACCTATAGTTACATTGTGATAGAAGACAAAGATATCAACCTCCATATTATTTTCCATTTCCCTCCTATTGTCGCATTTCGATAGAAAACAAAGATATCAACTTCCATATTATTAACCCTTTCCCACCTATAGTCACATTGTGATAGAAAACAAAGATATCAACCTCCATATTATTTACCCTTTCCATCCTATAGTCACATTGTGATAGAAAACAAAGATATCAACCTCCATAGTATTAACCCTTTCCCACCTATAGTCGCATTGTGATAGAAAACAAAGATATCAACCTACATATTATTAACCCTTTCCCACCTATAGTCACATTGTGATAGAAAACAAAGATATCAACCTCCATATTATTTACCCTTTCCCACCTATAGTCACATTGTGATAGAAAACAAAGATATCAACCTCCATATTATTTACCCTTTCCCACCTATAGTCACATTGTGATAGAAAACAAAGATATCAACCTCCATATTATTTACCCTTTCCCTCCTATAGTCACATTGTGATAGAAAACAAAGATATCAACCTCCATAGTATTAACCCTTTCCCACCTATAGTCGCATTGTGATAGAAAACAAAGATATCAACCTACATATTATTAACCCTTTCCCACCTATAGTCACATTGTGATAGAAAACAAAGATATCAACCTCCATATTATTAACCCTTTCCCACCTATAGTCACATTGTGATAGAAAACAAAGATATCAACCTCCATATTATTAACCCTTTTCCACCTATAGTCACATTGTGATAGAAGACAAAGATATCAACCTCCATATTTTTAACCCTTTCCCACCTATAGTCACATTGTGATAGAAGACAAAGATATCAACCTCCATATTATTAACCCTTTCCCACCTATAGTCACATTGTGATACATCTGCAGCAGAAGACACATTGTGACAGAAGGAGAAATTGCTCAAAACGAGCAATTTCTCCTTTTGCCACATTGTTTTCAACTGTTTTCAGTACTTATGCCTACAACATTTTTTATTTTTGAATAGGCATTTTCAAAGTTGTCTGCTGCAGATTTGCTGTGTGTGAGAAAGGGTAACAGGTATGACAGTATGTCTGTACAGCCTGATCTTGATCTGCCCATATAGGCAAACATTCACACTAGTAGTAACCAGATAATGATTATCGTCAAAAAGTGACAAAAGGAGAAATTGCTCATGTATTTTCATTTCCATTCAATCATTTTAATTTAATTTATAGTGATTTAGCATCTTGAAGCAGACGACTACCCATAATGAGCAATTTCTCTTTTTGCTACAAGGTTTTCCACTCTATTTAAGAATTAACCTTTTATTTATACTAATTTTTCCTTTTTTTTGTCCAGATGTTTTTTCAAAGTTGTGTGCTGCAGATTTGTTATATGAGGGAAAGGGTATTAAACTTGAAATTGCTATTATGAACATAACTGCTGTTCTTGAACACTGATGTAAATTTAGATGCTAACTTGATTAGGGGTTTATCTTCTTTATTGATTGTTTTAACAATTTATTCAATTAACCCTTTCCCACTATAGTAGCCGAGCCCCGGTAGCTCAGTCGGTAGCGATGCGAGCTTCCACTAATGGGCTAAGTCTATGTGGAAAAGCAGCCAAGTGCTTGGGAAGTTTGTTGGGTGGAGTACTGGTGTGAGAAAACCAGGAAATGCATGAGTAGGTGAACTGGCCGCCGTGATATAACTGAGAAATTGTTAAAAACAGCCTTAGACTCCAATCAATCAAATCCCACATGTAGTCACATCTGCAGCAGATGACCTTTTAAGATATTGTGGCAAAAGGAAAAGATGCTCATTGTGAAAAATTTCTCCTTTTCCTACAATGTTTCAACTCATTTTAATAAATATACAAGAGGTCCAAGAGGGCCAGTATCGCTCCACGGCCATAAGGCAAAAATCAAATCTCCAAACAGTCCTGCCCCCTGGTGGCCATGTTTTTTACCATCCACCATGGCTAAAAGGAATCTTGTAGAGTGTCACCCAAGGAATGTTTCTGCAAAATTATTTGAAAATCGGCCTGACACTTTCGATGAGAGGATATTTTAAGTTTTCACTATAGCCATATAAGGCAAAATAGCCCCACCCCCTGGCGGCCATGTTTTTTTACAAATCAACATGGCTTGAAGGAATCTAATAGGGGGTCACCCAAGGAAATTTCTACAAAAAACACTTTCGTGGGAAGAAGATTTTTTAAGTTTTCACTATGATCATATAAGGCAAAATAGCCCCGCCCTCTGGGGCTATGTTTTTCGACCAATCAGCATTGCTTGAAGGAATCTGATAGAGGGTCACCCAATGAACATTTCTACAAAATTATTTGAAAATCGGCTGAACACTTTCGGAGAAGAATATTTTTTAAGTTTTCACTATAGCTATATAAGGCAAAATAGCCCCGCCAACTAGCGTCCATGATTTTCAACCAATCAACATTTCTTGAAGGAATCTAATAGATTCCAAGGAACATTTCTACAAAATTATTTGAATATCGGCCTGACACTTTCGGAGAAGAAGATTTTTTAAGCTTTCACTGTTTTTCATTTGGTTGCCATGGACATTAAGAGGATGCTTCCTATGAAGTTTCAACCAAATTGGCCAAGTGGTTAGGGAGAAGAAGTTGTTTAAAGGAAAAAGTTAACACACGCATGCACACACGCACAATGGACAATTCGCCATGACATAAGCTCGACTGGCTTTCAGCCAGTCGAGCTAAAAAACAAGAGGGCCATGAGGCCCTGGAATCGCTCACCTGAGAATTGGCTATTTAAGACTTAACTCTTTCAGCGCCAATGGCAATATCATCAAGAAATATTCTAACTTGACCTAAGACAAACATTCTGACAAAGTTTCAACATGCTCAAGCCAAAAAGTGGCTTCCAGAGTGTTAACAAGATTTTTCTTAAATTTGGCCTAGTGACCTAGTTTTTGACCGGACATGACCCATATTCGAACGTGGCGTAGATATCATCAAGACAAACTCTCTGACAAAGTTTCAATATGCTCAAGTTTAAAATGTGGCTTCCAGAGTGTTAACAAGATTTTCCTTCAATTTGGCCTAGTGACCTAGTTTTTGACCCAACATGACCCAGTTTCGAACTTGGCCTAGATTTGATCAAGATATATGTTTTGATGAACTTTCATGAAGATTGGATGCAAAATGTTGCCTCTACAGTGTTAACAGTCAAATGTTGACGACGGACGATGGACAAAAGGCGATCACAAAAACTCACCTTGAGCACTTTGTGCTCTGGTGAGCTAAAAATATAGAAATTTCTCATATTTTGATGAGATGGTTCAAAGTCATCTACCGAAGATCTCTTTAACCCTTTCCCACATACAACAAATCTGCAGCAGACGACTTTTAAAACTTCTAGGCAAAAATATGAAAAATCTCTATAAATGAACATATAATTAATTATTGAATTGAGTAGAAAACATTGTGGCAAATGGAGAAATTGCTAGTTTTGAGCAATTTTTCCTTTTGTCACATTGTTTTCAATAGTTTTCTGCTGCAGAGGTATCAGAAAGCGTCTATATGAAGGAAAGGATTAATCTAATAGTTATGGTAATTGTAATCAGATATCTGGAAGTTAAATGAAAGAGCCTTGTCAAGAAAATGATTAGTTTTCTAACATTATCCTTTACCACATTGAGATGAATTTTGAAGCGTCTGCACTTTTGAAAACATTATGGCAAAAGGAGATAAGGAGTCCAAATTCATCTTGGAACGCTGTTACAGATGTATTTAATTTAAAACAAATTGTGCAAATTCCCACACAAGTAACCAATCACACCTCAACAAAAGATTGTGTAAATTAAATGTTTAAACATAGGTCCACTTTCCCAACTGTGCAGCCTATATAAATAAAGCTTTATTCATTATTATTAAATTTCTCATCATTTCAATAATTAAATTAATTTTGTTCAGATAAGGGGACAAATGCCAAAACTTTAAATATATTCTTGTCCAAAAGTGCAGGCCCGAATTAAAAACATTGTGGCAAAAGGAGAAATTGCTCATTTTAGGTAATTTCTCCTTTTGTCAGTTAGTGCTCAAACGTCATCTGTTAAAGAGCCGTCAGAAAGCGCCTGCATGAAGGGAAAAGGTAAAGTAAGCTCTATACTTTTTACAAGACTTCAACCCTTTCTTACATACACTCCCTCTCACATCTCTACAGCAAACACGTTTTTAAAACATTGTAACAAATGGAGAAATGGCTCAAAATCAGAAATTTCTCCTTCTGTCACAATATTTTTCAAATTTATTCAATAATTATTCTTACATCTAAAGATTTTACATATTTTTAAGTAGATGTTTTCAAAATCAGCTGACGTAGATTTGTTGTATGTAGGAAAGGGTAAACTGTAAGACACCAAACCAATATCCCATGTGCCTTGGGTGGTGGATAAAAAGGGCAAATATGCCTAACATACCCATTACATATAACCCATTTGCTTTAACCCTTTCCCACATATAGACGCTTTCTGACGCCTTTGCAGCAGACAACTTTTTTCAGTAATTATACCTACAATCATATAGATTTTTGGGGATTTTCCATGTTGTTGCCTATCGATATGTTTTCAAAAGATGTCTGCTTCATATTTGTTGTATGTTGGAAAGGGTTAATAAAGTAGGGAAAAGAATATATTTCTCAATGTTTCTAAAGGTCATCAGTCGCAGGCGTCACTACAAGCTGACTGTATACTGTGTCAGTAATAGTCTTCTTCCCAATCACAGACATTCAATTTCTAATCATGAATAGTTCATCATTTTCCACAATGTTTTCAACCCGATTGAATAATATAACAAACTTGTATAAATTTATCTATTTTTACCAATATGTTTTCTAAGTTGTCTACTGCAAATTTGATTTATGTAGGAAAGTGTTATGCCTGGCCTGTATTATAATAAATAAACCTAGTGACCACCTCTATTATAGTCATCATGTATATGGATCCATGTATCTATCATTTTAAATGGTAGATGAACAGTTACTGTGCTATTTTAAGATATGACGGACTACTACATGGTTTATTGGTAATGGGTTTTTCATAGAAAAGAATTTAGACTCCTGTGACCCGATCTTCCTTATCACTTGACAGTCTTAGTTTAACCCTTTCCCTCATATAGACGCTTTCTGACGCCTCTGTAACAGACGACTTTTAGAAAACATAGCAACAAAAGAATTGATTGATTGGGGTTTAACGCCGTTTTTAACAATTTCTCAGTTATATCACGGTGGCCAGTTCACCTACTCATGCATTTCCTGGTTTTCTCACACCAGTACTCCACACAACAATCTTCCCAAGCAACTGGCTGCTTTTCTACATAGACTTTGCCCATTGGTGGAAGACGAATGAAGCATGTCGCGTTGACCTTTGTCAATCGTTGGAAAGAAAGTTGGCCGAGCCGGGAATAGTAACAAAAGAAGAAATTGCTCAAAACGAGCAAATTCTCCTTTTGTGACCATGTTTTCAACTCTATTCAATTATTGTAGTTTCATTTAGAGGGAGTTTCCGAAAAAAAATCGGGTATGTTTTCAAATTAGTTTGCTGCAGATTTAATGTATGTGGGAAAGGATTAAAATGAAATGAACTGTTAACCTGATTTGATATTTTGAGAGTCTAACAGACCTGCTTTCAAAAGTATCTCAGAAACAATTGCAAAAGGTTCACACAGAGTCGATAATAATTTTGTGGAAAGGACAATTTACTCAAGCAATTTCTCTTTTTCCTTTATTTTTTTAAAAAGTCACCTGCTGCAGTGGCGTCAAATGTGTCAGGGAATGGGTTTGATTGATTGTTCTGTGTTATAACGCTGCTTCAACAATTTTCCAGTTATATCACCGCGTTTCCTGGATAACTGACAAGTACTACTGGTCCATTTATCCCCACGCCAGCCAGTCATTCGTAATGCTGGTCCATTTATCCCCACGCCAGCCAGTCAGTCGTAATGCTGGTCCATTTATCCCCACGCCAGCCAGTCAGTCGTAATGCTGGTCCATTTATCCCCACGCCAGCCAGTCAGTCGTAATGCTGGTCCATTTATCCCCACGCCAACCAGTCAGTCGTAATGCTGGTCCATTTATCCCCACGCCAGCCAGTCAGTCGTAATGCTGGTCCATTTATCCCCACGCCAGCCAGTCAGTCGTAATGCTGGTCCATTTATCCCCACGCCAGCCAGTCAGTCGTAATGCTGGTCCATTTATCCCCAAGCCAGCCAGTCAGTCGTAATGCTGGTCCATTTATCCCCACGCCAGCCAGTCAGTCGTAATGCTGGTCCATTTATCCCCACGCCAGCCAGTCAGTCGTAATGCTGGTCCATTTATCCCCACGCCAGCCAGTCAGTCGTAATGCTGGTCCATTTATCCCCACGCCAGCCAGTCAGTCGTAATGCTGGTCCATTTATCCCCACGCCAGCCAGTCAGTCGTAATGCTGGTCCATTTATCCCCACGCCAGCCAGTCAGTCGTAATGCTGGTCCATTTATCCCCACGCCAGCCAGTCAGTCGTAATGCTGGTCCATTTATCCCCACGCCAGCCAGTCAGTCGTAATGCTGGTCCATTTATCCCCACGCCAGCCAGTCAGTCGTAATGCTGGTCCATTTATCCCCACGCCAGCCAGTCAGTCGTAATGCTGGTCCATTTATCGCCACGCCAGCCAGCCAGTCGTAATGCTAACTCTGCAACCCTGAGCGACAAAGAGGGCAGCCATTTCTACCATTTTTAAAGTCTTTGGTTTGATCCAGCCGAGGATCCAACCCACGATCTGCTGCACCAAGGCTGACGCTCTACAACTACACCACTGATTTGGTTGTCAGGAAAAGAGATATGGAAACAGAAACTAGTTAGAAAAAGATTTTAATTCCATAAAAAACATCCACGATAACTAACAACAATAAAATAGTTTTAACCCTTTCCCTCATAGGAGAATTCTGCAGCAGACGACTTTGGACATATTTTGAAAAAAAATTGAAAATCTGTATAATTGAATGGATAACCTATGACTAAAATTGGAAAACATTGTGGCAAAAGGAGAAATTGCTTGTTTTGAGCAATTTCTACTTTTGTCACCTTCTTTTCAAAAAGCCATCTGCTGCAGAGGCGTCAAAAAGCCTTTCTCGGTGTCGCAGATAACAAACAATATAAAAAATAATTAACCTTTTCCAGCATACAGCAAGTTTGCAGAAGACTAATTTAAAAACATTTAGTCAAAAATACTCCCTATAAATGAAAGAAAATTTATTGTATAAATGAAAGAAAATTTATTGTATAAAGATGAAAACATTCTGGCAAAAAGAGAAATTGCTCATAATAAGCAATTTATCCTTTTGTCACAATAAGTTGTCTGAATATGGAAAGGAACTTTATTTTTGTAAGAAACCTTTGAATGTGTTATCCATTATTACTAAGAACAATAACATAACAGTAGTTAACCCTTTCCCAAATACAACATCATTTTATCTGCAGCAGACGACTTCGAAAACAATAGAGCAAAGATATATAAAATATCAATAAATGGAAATTTAATTATTGAAAAGAGTTGTAAACAAACATTTTCTCCTTTTGTTACAATGTTTTCAAATGTTGTCTGCTGCAGAGGTGTTAGAAAGCGTCTATATGTGGGAAAGGGATAAAGGAGAACTCTATTCTGTAAGAAACTTTGAAACTCAGTAAAATTGGACAGCCAAATACAACAACTTTCTGACAATGGTTTTCATCATTCTAGTGTCAAAAGAGCGGACCCCAGAGTGTCCACAAGATTCTTCTAGTGTTTGATTCGACATGGCCCTTATTCAAACCTAGCCAAAATATCACCAAAACAAACATTCTGATAAAGTTTCATTAAGATTGCATAAACAAGAGGGCCATGAGGCCCTGGAATCGCTCACCTGAGAATGGCCTATTTAAGACATAACTCTTTCAGTGCCAATGGCAATATCATCAAGACAAACTTTCTGACAAAATTTCAAGCTGCTCAAGTCAAAAATGCGATTTTTATAGTGTTAACTAGATTGTTCTATAATTTGGACTAGTGACTTAGTTGTTGACCTGACCTGACCCATATTCGAACTTACCCTAGATATCATCAAGACAAATATTCTGACAAAGTTTCAACATGCTCAAGCCAAACATGTGGCTTCCGGAGTGTTAACAAGATTTCCCCTTAAATTTGGACTAGTGACCTAGTTTTTGACATGACATGACCCATATTCGAACTTGGCCTAGATATTATCAGGACAAACTTTCTGATAAAGTTTCAACATGCTCAAGTTTAAAATGCAGCTTCAAGAGTGTTAACAAGATTTTCCTTAAATTTGGTCTTGTGACCTAGTTTTTGACATGACATGACCCATATTCGAACTTGGCCTGGATATTATCAGGACAAACGTTATGATAAAGTTTCAACATGCTCAAGTTTAAAATGCGGCTTCAAGATTGTTAACAAGATTTTCCTTAAATTTGATCTTGTGACCTAGTTTTTGACCGGACATGACCCATATTCAAACTTGGCCTAGATATTACCAGGACAAACCTTCTGACAAAGTTTCAACATGCTCAAGTTTAAAATGCGGCTTCCAGAGTGTTGACAAGAGTTTTCTTTGATTTGGCCTTGTGACCTAGTTTTTGACCTGACATAACCCATATTCAAATTTGGCCTAGATATCACTTAGACAAACTTTCTTACAAAGTATCAACATGCTCATACCAAATGCGGCTTCCAGAGTTTTAACAAGATTTTCCTTAAATTTGGCCTGTTGACCTAGTTTTTGACCCGACATGACCCAGTTTCGGACTTGGCCTAGATATCATCAAGACACACTTTCTGACAAAGTTTCAAAATGCGGCTTCAAGAGTGTTAACAAGATTTTCCTTAAATTGGGCCTAGTGACCTTTTTGATCCGACATGACCCAGTTTCGAACTTGGCCTAGATTTGATGGAGATATATGTTCTGATAAACTTTCATGAAGATTGAATGCAAAATGTTGTCTCTAGAGTGTTAACAAGCAAATGTTGACGACGGACGACAGACGACGGACAAAAGGCGATCACAACAACTCACCTTGAGCACTTTGTGCTCTGTTGAGCTAAAAACGAATCGAAAGACGAAAGACAGACCTTGCTCTCTCGTCTTGTTTTGAATATTCAAAATATTGTGTGAAAAGGAGATGCTGCTCTTTTTGAGAAATTTCTCCTTTTATCACTGTATCATGAAAAACATTAATAATCAACCAGGTTTGAATTAAACCCAAAAACTAGAAGCTGGTAATGAAGTATCAACAACATTTACAACAAAAGCTGTCGGAGGACAGCATGCTCGACTTTTTTGTGCTTGCCAATAAAACAAAACTATTTTGGGTGATAGTCGAAAAAAGAGTCATAACTTTTACAAAAACTTTTAATGAATTATGCACTCTTGGCAGTTGGTGGAGGAAATGAAGTGTTTAAGCTATATCTCTAATTGTTTTGAAAAAATTAGATTTAGTATGAATAACTTTACCAAAATTATAAATGGAAAAAGGGGCCATCATTCTTAAACAAAACTTGACAGAGTTATGTACCCTTGTCTGTTGATGGAGGAAATGATGATAAAAGTATTGTAAGATTATAAGCTAAATCACTAATGGTTTTGAAAACAAGAGGGCCATGATGGCCCTGGATCGCTCACCTGATCTATAGGATTCATAATATGAAGCATGTAGATTTTAAGGTATAGTATTTCTTAACTGTAATAGATGTAAAGTGTTGAAATAACATGAATTCATATTAGCGGCCATGTTTTTCAACGGATCGGAAATAATTAAACAATCTTCATAGAGGGTGCCCTTAGGAACATAAATTCTGTGCAAAATAATTTTTAAATCGGGTCAGCACTTTTGGACAAGAAGTTTTTTTAAGATTTGGCAATTTTCCCCTTTTCTAATGCTGCAGCAACCAAAGTTCTACTTGACATTAAATTCTTTAAACAACATTGAAAGGGGACCACCTTAGGACCATTTCTGTGAAGTTATTTTGAAATCTGGCCAGTACTTTTGGACAAGAAGATTTTTAAAGTTTTAACAATGCACATATAAGGAAAACAAGCCCCACCCCCTTGCGGCCATGTTTTTCAACGGATCGGAAATATTTGAACAAGCTTGGTAGGGGGTGCCCCAAGGAACATTAGTGCAAAATAATTTTTAAATCGGGCCAACACTTATGAACAAGAAGATTTTTTAAGATTTGGCAATTTTCCCCTTTTCTGATGCTGCAGCAACCAAAGTTCTACTTGGAATGAAATTCTTTGAACAATTTGAAAGGGGACCACCTAAGGATCATTTCTGTGGAATTATTTTGAAATCTGGCCAGTACTTTTGAACAAGAAGATTTTTTAAAGTTTTAACAATGCACATAAAAGGAAAACAAGCCCCGCCCCCTTGCGGCCATGTTTTTCAACGGATCGGAAATATTTCGATCACCTGAATGATAGTTAATTAGAAGCAAACATTTAACTGCAAATATCTGTGAACATTTGGTCAGGAGTTCAAATGAAACTGCAAGGAGTGGACACTCAGTTAAAGAAATAATTTATCAGTAAAAGCCATTTTTATCTTGAAATCTAACAAGAGCTTTCTCAATTTCTGATGCTGCAGCAACAAAGGTTCTACACAGAATGCAAGTATTTGAACAATTTTGAAAGAGGAACATCAAAGGAACATTTCTGTGAAGTAACGTTGAAATTGGTCAAGTGGAATGGTATGAGTTGTCATTTGTAGCTAAAGGTTCAATTTACCCCTTTTGTGATGACGCGAGGTTGCTATGATTTTGTAACTAATCAAAACAGCTTGAACGAATTAAATGTAGAGAATCACTGAAGTAGGATTTATATTCAATTTCCTTAATATCAGACAAGAACTTAAAAAAAATGGAATTTCCAAATTTTGTCATTTTGCCCCTTTTCTGATGCCTCCTGACTGCCATGTTTTTCAACCAAACAGTATGCCTTGAACGATCTTTGTAGAGGTTCACCTAAGGAACATTTCTACCAAACTATAATGAAATCAGACGTGCAGATTCAAAGAAGAAGATTTTTAAAGCTTGGACATTTTGCCCCCTTTCTGATGCTGCAGCAACCCTGGCGGCCATGTTTTTCAACAGATCAGACATATTTGAACAATCTTGGTAGAGGGTGCCCCAAAGAACATTTGTGAAAAATTATTTTCAAATCGGGCTAATTCTTTTGGACGAGAAGATTTTTTAAGTTTTAACAATACACATAAAAGGAAAACAAGCTTAGCCCCCTGGCAGCCATGTTTTTTCAACGGATCAGAAATATTTGAACAATCTTGGTAAAGGGTGCCCCAATGAACATTTGTGCAAAATAATTTTCAAATCGGGCCAGTACTTTTGGACAAGAAGATTTTTAAAGTTTTAACAATGCACATATAAGGAAAACAGGCTCCACCCCCTGGCGGCCATGTTTTTCAACGGATCGGAAATATTTGAACAATCTTGATAAAGGGTTCCGAAAGGAATATTTGTGCAAAATAATTTTCAAATTGGGCTTATACTTTTGGACAAGAAATTTTTTAAAGTTTTAACAATGCACATATAAGGAAAACAAGCTTAGCCCCCTGGCAGCCATGTTTTTTCAACGGATCGGAAATATTTGAACAATCTTGGTAAAGGGTGCCCAATGAACATGTGTGCCAAAAAAAATTCAAATTGGGCTTATACTTTTGGACAAGAAGATTTTCAAAGTTTTAACAATGCACATATAAGGAGAACAAGCTCCGCCCCCTGGCGGCCATGTTTTTCAACGGATCGGAAATATTTGAACAATCTTGGTAAAGGGTGCCCCAAGGAACATTTGTGCAAAATAATTTTCAAATCGGGCCAGTACTTTTGGACAAGAAGATTTTTAAAATGTTAACAAAAAAAAAACAGGCTCCGCCCCCTGGCGGCCATGTTTTTCAACCGGGCCAGTACTTTTGGACAATAAGATTTTTAAAGTTTTAACAATGCACATATAAGGAAAACAAGCTTCGCCCCCTGGCAGCCATGTTTTTCAACGGATCAGAAATATTTGAACAATCTTGGTAAATGGTGCCCCAAGGAACATTTGTGCAAACAAAAATTCAAATTGGGACAGTACTTTTGGACAAGAAGATTTTTAAAATTTTAACAAAAAAAAAACAGGCTCCGCCCCCTGGCGGCCATGTTTTTCAACCGGGCCAGTACTTTTGGACAAGAAGATTTTTAAAGTTTTAACAATGCACATATAAGGAAAACAAGCTTCGCCCCCTGGCGGCCATGTTTTTCAACGGATCAGAAATATTTGAACAATCTTGGTAAAAGGTGCCCCAAGGAACATTTGTGCAAAATAATTTTCAAATCGGGCCAGTACTTTTGGACAAGAAGATTTTTAAAATTATAACAACAAAAAAACAGGCTCCGCCCCCTGGCGGCCATGTTTTTCAACCGGGCCAGTAATTTTGGACAAGAAGATTTTAAAAGTTTTAACAATGCACATATAAGGAAAACAAGCTTCGCACCCTGGCGGCCATGTTTTTCAACGGATCAGAAATATTTGAACAATCTTGGTAAAGGGTGCCCCAAGGAACATTTGTGCAAAATAATTTTCAAATTGGGACAGTACTTTTGGACAAGAAGATTTTTAAAATTTTAACAATGCACATATAAGGAAAACAGGCTCCGCCCCCTGGCGGCCATGTTTTTCCACCCATCGGAAATATTTGAACAATCTTGGTAAAGGGTGCCCCAATGAACATTTGTGGAAAATAATTTTTAAATCGGGCCAGTACTTTTGGACAAGAAGATTTTTAAATTTGAACAATGCACATATAAGGAAAACAAGCTCCGCCCCCTGGCGGCCATGTTTTTCAACGGATCGGAAATATTTGAACAATCTTGGTAAAGGGTGCCCAAAGGAACATTTGTGCAAAATAATTTTCAAATCGGGCCAGTACTTTTGGACAAGAAGATTTTTAAAGTTTTAACAATGCACATATAAGGAAAATAAGCTCCGCCCCCTGGTGGCCATGTTTTTCAACGGATCGGAAATATTTGAACAATCTTGGTAAAGGGTGCCCCAAGGAACATTTGTGCAAAATAATTTTCAAATCGGGCCAGTACTTTTGGACAAGAAGATTTTTAAAATTTTAACAAAAAAAAAAAAAGGCTTGCGGCCATGTTTTTCAACCGGGCCAGTACTTTTGGACAAGAAGATTTTTAAAGTTTTAACAATGCACATATAAGGAAAACAAGCTTCGCCCCCTGGCGGCCATGTTTTTCAACGGATCAGAAATATTTGAACAATCTTGGTAAAGGGAGCCCCAAGGAACATTTGTGCAAAATAATTTTCAAATTGGGACAGTACTTTTGGACAAGAAGATTTTTAAAATTTTAACAAAAATAAAACAGGCTCCGCCCCCTGGCGGCCATGTTTTTCAACCGGGCCAGTACTTTTGGACAAGAAGATTTTTAAAGTTTTAACAATGCACATATAAGGAAAACAATATTCGCCCCCTGGCGGCCATGTTTTTCAACGGATCAGAAATATTTAAACAATCTTGGTAAAGGGTGCCCCAAGGAACATTTGTGCAAAATAATTTTCAAATTGGGACAGAACTTTTGGACAAGAAGATTTTTAAAATTTTAACAATGCACATATAAGGAAATCAGGCTCCGCCCCCTGGCGGCCATGTTTTTCCACCCATCGGCAATATTTGAACAATCTTGGTAAAGGGTGCCCCAATGAACATTTGTGGAAAATAATTTTCAAATCGAGCCAGTACTTTTGGACAAGAAGATTTTTTAAATTTTAACAATGCACATACAAGGAAAACAAGCTCCGCCCCCTGGCGGCCATGTTTTTCAACGGATCGGAAATATTTGAACAATCTTGGTAAAGGGTGCCCAAAGGAACATTTGTGCAAAATAATTTTCAAATCGGGCCAGTACTTTTGGACAAGAAGATTTTTAAAGTTTTAACAATGCACATATAAGGAAAATAAGCTCCGCCCCCTGGCGGCCATGTTTTTCAACGGATCGGAAATATTTGAACAATCTTGGTAGAGGGTACCCCAAGGAACATTTGTGCAAAATAATTTTCAAATCGGGCCAGTACTTTTGGACAAGAAGATTTTTTAAGATTTGGCAATTTTCCCCTTTTCTGTTGCCGCAGCAACCAAAGATCTCGATGGAATTTAAATCTTTGAACAATTTTGAAAGAGGTCCACCAAAAGAACATTCCTGTGAAGTTTGGTTGAAATTTGTTAAGTGGTTAAGGAGGAGATGATCTAAATGTCTCAATGTTAACGCCGGACGACGCCGGACGGACAAAAAGTGATCAGAATAGCTCACCTTGAGCCTTTGGCTCTAGGTGATCAAAAAACAATAGAAAAACAATACGATTCCCAACTTTGTTGGGGAATCGTAATAATATAACATTCTGATTTGATTTTTTGTGAAAACGTTCAATTGGGAGCTCTTTTCTTCTCAATCGAGTCCTCCAAAGGCTGTCTACCTGACAATGATAGGTTAACTTTCAAAGTTTGTAAACCCAACAAGACACATTTTCATCCTTGGATCATATTCATTAATACTGTTGTTACATAAACCATCAATATTACCAAACAATGGGGAAGGAGGGGGATAGACAATTTCTTTCTTAAAGTGTGTTCAAATGTCAAGGTCACAGTGACATGATTTCGGTTGGCAGAAACACACCCTGATCCCATGATGTACATGCATACACATACCGAATTTTGTATCTGAAACTTTTACAGTTTTAATAGGAAATATGGTCATTACGAAGTTTTTTGAATTGGCTGAAAGACAGATGGAGTGCAAGACCGTCATCCCTCAGGTACTAATAGAAAGTGGCCAAGAACAAGGCATTATATTGGAAAACCTTTTAACATTTAATCTTTACTTTATGTATTTTTTAGTCATCTGATGTCAAAACACTTGTGTAAAATAGGGATAATGAACATTCTGATACAGGAAAATGGAGAAAAGAGAAAGTTCATCTTTTGCCTCATTAGTACTAACACTTTCCCACATACAGACACTTTCTGGCCCCCGTGCAGCAGACGACTTTTAAAACAATTGTGGCTAATGGAGAAGTTACTCATCATGAGCATTTTCTCCATTTGCTGCAATGTTTTCAAATCTATTCAATAATTATACTTTCATTTAATTAGATTTTCAAAGTAGTCTTCTGCAGATATTCAAAATGCGTCTATATTATCTTTCCAACCTGTTTAAGAAAACAAATCACAAACTAAATAAAAAATACATGCATGTCATAAAATACATCAATTACATGATACATATCTTTACTGGAAGGACAGGAGGATCAGGTCAATATTGTTAAGTAATACATGTCAAAGGTAAATAAATCATGCAACTTTCTGGATCCCTTACTAATGGCAAACTATAGTTCTAGCTGTTCTTTTTCGTTTCAAAGTAGGCATAGTCAATGAGGAATGTGGATGCTAAAAGGAGAGTCTTCTTGAATATATCCATCTCTTGGGGAACTGAAATAAACAATGCATAATTGTTCATGTCCCTTAAGCCCAAATAAACAATTATTATGGCTAGTCGCACTAACAACGAGGGATATCGATCAAGGTCCAACCTCGTCTTGGTCATTGATTATTTCTGATAAGTGACAAAAGTCATTGTGAATAGCTTATTTGCCTTCAGACATTACATATTAACCCTCTCCGACATACAACAAATTTGCAGCAGAGGACTTTAAAAATACCTAGACAAAAGCACAGAAAGTCTCTATAAATGAAGGTTAATTTCCTGAAAAAAGTGGAAAACATTGTGGCAAATGGAGAAATTGCCCCTTTCCAAACAAGCAATTTCTCCTTTTGCCTCAACATTTTCAACTTGTTTCAGTAAATATATCTACATGTATGGGCTGGTGGCCTTATGTCAATAAAGTATTGTCATTTTCCGTGAACATTTGAAGAGATTTTCCTTGATGTTGCCTAGATGTTTTCAAAGTTGTCTACTTCTGATTTGTTGTATGTGGGAAAGTGTTAAACGAAGTCAGGGTGGTGTACCGATAACTAATCAATAAATTACTTGTAACAATTTACCGTTATGCTACCTGTGATATTCAAGCGAGACACTTTTTAACCCTTTCCCACTTATAGAAGCTTTCTGATGCCTCTGCAGCAGATGACTTTTGAAAACATTGTGGCAAAAGTAGAAATTGCTCATTTCGAGCAATTTCTCCTTTTGCCACAATGTTTTCAACTGATGCCAGTAAGTAAACCTTCATATATAGAGATTTTTCGTGTTTTCTATATGATGTGTTCAAAGTCGTCTGCTGCAGATTTACTATACGTGGGAAAGGGTTAACCCTTTCCGTCATACGACAATTCTGCAGCAGATGACTTTGAACATATTTTGTCAAAAAATAGAAAATCTCTATAATTGAATGGATAACCTATGACTAAAAGTGGAAAACATTGTGGCAAAAGGAGAAATTGCTCATTTTGAGCAATTTCTTCTTTTGTCACTATGTTTTCAAAAATCTGTCTGCTGCAGAGGCGTCAGAAAGCGTCTATATGAGGGAAAGGGTTAATAGTATCCTTACAAGTAGTCATGTGACATTATCAACAAGGCTAAGGATGCCCATCAATATTCTTTGAGAATAGAGTATTGGCTAAAGACAGTCAAATTCGAAGACAGTCAGCTACATGGAAAGAAGTCAGGTAACATTTGGTAAGGTGAACAAGTCGCATTCATATGACCGAAAAACTGTTGAGAACAATGTCAAGCTCCAATCAATCAACCAAATAAAGAAGGGAGATAATTCAGCACATAATTTATGGTATCGCTTAACCAAGATCTTTGAATGCCTTAATCTAACTTATTATTATCATCAATTTGTTCATATGTTCATGATTATCAACCCTATCCCACATATAGACACTTTCTCTTTCTGACGCTTCTGCAGCAGACAACTTTTGAAAATATTGTGACAAAAGGAGAAATTTGTCATGATGAGCAATTTCCAAATTTGCCACAATGTTTCCAACTCTATTCAATATTTATACTATCATTAGAAGAGATTTACCATATATTTGCCTTCCTGATTTCAAAGTCGTCTGCTGCTGATTTGTTGTATGTGGGAATGGGTTAGAGGTTCACCTCTACAAGAAACAGACGACTGTTGATGCCTCTGCCGCAAACAAGAGTGTTCCATGAAAGTTGGATAATGAGTGAGAAAATTGTCAAATGAACAAAACTGGAAAAGGGTAACAACTCAAAAAATAAGCATGCTAGAGTTACGTTCCTTGTATTGATTCATTCTCCAGATTACAAGCTATAATTGTTGCAATTTTGATGTGAATCTACCATACAGACACAAAGAAATGACCAAAATAAGTTCAAACTAAACTATTATGATAAAGAACTGAACAACTCACATTGGACCCTGAAGTCATTCACACCTCCAAGTAACTCACGCCACCCACCCCAGTGTTTAATGATCTGTCCTATCTCCTTATCTGTTGCATCATAAATCTGTAAAAAAGTAATTAACAATGATGAGACAATGATATTTCTTTTTATTGCAAAAAGGCTAAAGTGGCAAACAAAACCAATAATAAACTAGAACTATCACTAAAGGTGATTAATACCCCCGCCCCAACCCCTGACACATATTATATCTCACAGTATTATCTTTGACTCAGACAATTTGAATATCAGTATCAAAAATAAATACTAAGATGATATCAAAAAGCAATATACAAATCTAATTTTAAAGAAATTTTGTCAAGAACCTTTTCTAATGCATAAAATACAATCCGCATAAAGTACTATTTCCTCATGAAATAAGTTTTTATTTAGTTTTCTAGTTTCAGAAAACAAACAATCAAGAAGAAAATGAACCACATTCTTTATTCAATGAGTCCGGTTGAAATTGAAGGAGGAGTATGTCGCACCAGATTAGATTTTAACAAAACAAAATCCTATTTCAAGGTCAGAGGTGAAGGTCACAGGGACATGAAATTTGCGTCATGCACATCTACTACTCCTGATTGACATTTATGCCAAGTATGAAGTAAATCAGGTTGAAACTGAAGGAGGAGTACAACAGATTAGATTTTAACAAAACAAAATTCTATTTCAAGGTCAGAGGTGAAGGTCACAGGGACATGAAATTTGCATCTTGCACATCTACTACTCCTGATTAACATTTATGCCAAGTATGAAGTAAATCAGGTCGAAACTGAAGGAGGAGTACAACAGATTAGATCTTAACAAAACAAAATCCTATTTCAAGGTCACAGGGACATGAAATTTTCGTGTTGCACATCTACTACTCCTGATTAACATTTATGCCAAGTGTGAAGTAAATCAGGTTGTAACTGAAGGAGGAGTACAACAGATTGGATTTTAACAAAAAAAAATATCCTATTTCAAGGTCAGAGGTCAAGGTCAAGGTCAAGGTCACAGGGACATGAAATTTGCGTGTTGCACATCTACTACTCCTGATTAACATTTATGCCAAGTATGAAGTAAATCAGGTTGAAACTGAAGGAGGAGTACAACAGATTAGATTTTAACAAAAACAAGATGTGTTTGTGAAACACTGATGCCCCCGAATGGCAACATCTAGGTCAAAGGTCAAGGTTAAAGTTTTTTTCGACAGACAGACAAAGAGAGAGACAGACAGACAGACAGGCCAAAAACTAGATGCCCACCAAATCGGTGATTCCGGGGGCATAACAATTCCTATTTCAAGGTCAGAGGTCAAGGTGAAGGTCACAGGGACATGGAATTTGCGTCTTGCACATCTACTACTCCTGATTAACATTTATGCCAAGTATGAATGCCAAGTATGAAGTAAATCAGGTTGAAACTGAAGGAGGAGTACAAGAGATTAGATTTTAACAAACAAAATCCTATTTCAAGGTCAGAGGTCAATGTGAAGGTCACAGGGACATGGAATTTGCGTCTTGCACATCTACCACTCCTGATTAACATTTATGCCAAGTATGAAGTAAATCAGGTTGAAACTGAAGGAGGAGTACAACAGATTAGATTTTAACAAAACAAAATCCTATTTCAAGGTCAGAGGTCAAGGTGAACGTCACAGGGACATGACATTTGCGTCTTGCACATCTACTACTCCTCATCAACATTTATGCCAAGTATCAAGTAAATCAGGTAGAAACTGAAGGAGGAGAACAACGGAACAGATCCTCACCACAAACCCTCACTTCAACCCCAAAAGCACCATTGAGGGAGTGAAGACCATGATCTTACCAACCATACTAACACCACTCCCACAGTACGGACATGTGAGAGGGTTGAAAGGACCAACCTAAGAATAGTCCCTATTATTCATACCTGATATTCTTTGTGCAGGTTCTTCAAAGCTGAACACTTAAAAATATAGGACCTGTAAAATCGATTTGAGGTAATTAACCCTTTCCCTCATATAGACGCTTTCTGACGCCTCTGCAGCAGATGACTTTTGGAAAACAGAGATGCATATACCTATATGCAACTGACCATTCTGGAAACCAGTTGTGAAAAGGTGACATTGCCCATATCAATGTTGACTGACTGTTCCTATAATGCTTTTTGTCGCGAGACTTGAAGGGTTAACCCTTTCCTACATAAAGACGCTTTCTGACGTCTCTGCAGCAGACTCAAAATGAGCAATTTCTCCTTTTGTCACCATGTTTTCAACTCTATTGTATAATTGTACTAACATTTTTTTCCGGGTATGTTTTCAAAGTCTTCTGCTGCATATTTGTTGTATGTGGGAAAGGGTTAAACAAGATATGTTTACGAAACACAAATACCACCAAGCAGCGACCAGTACCAAAAGAAACATTCCTAAGATTTATTTTTGAATTCTGACCAGTAGTGTGAGAGGAGAAGACAAAGTAAATTGACAGACATACTCGTAACATAGAAGTGATCCAGAAGTGTCACTCTGCCAAGACAGGAGACATACAAAAGTGATAAAGGGAAATAAATAACTCCGAAATTTGTAATGAGAAAGTTAAGATCGCATATTAATATTCGGTTTTGGACAGCTAAATGCAACATACATTACAAAGAATCTGCAATATAGACAGAACAACAGCCCCAATGCCCTAGAGACCTTCTCTCGGTTTCTTTAATGATCAGGACAATTTAAAATTTTGTAGAGGGTCTATCAATAGACATTTCTGTGAAATAATTTTGAAATTTAACTCTTTTTTTTTCAGAAAGGAAGTTTTCACTACAGTCATATCTCATATCCCTTTCCCTCATATAGTGGCCTTCTGACGCCTCTGCAGCAGACGGACGTTTGAAATCTTGTTGACAAAAGAAGAAATTGCTCAAAACCGTCTGCTGCAGATTTGTTGTATATGGGAAAGGGATATAAGGGAAACTAGCCTGGTGGCCATGTTTATCTACCAATCACAGGTTTGAACAAACATTACACCCAATAAACCTTTCTGTGAAAGCATTTTGAAATTGGATCAGAAATTTCCGCTTGAACAATTTTCAAAGTTTGCACTTTATGTTTATATGTAAAACTAGCCCTAATTCCCTATCAGACTGGCCAGTTTTTTGGGAACAATCAGACAATTTGAACAAACTTTTTAGAGATCAGTCAAATAACATTTCTGTGAAATTATTTTCAAATCAGGCCAATTAATTGAAAGGAGAAGACATTGCTTTTCCAACACCCTCTTTTATTTTGCTGCAACCAAGGTTCTACATTAGAATTCTAATCTGTGAGGACCAATAAAGGAACACTACAGTGAAGTTTGATAGAAAAAAGGTCCAATGGTTTAAGAGTCTTTGCTTAAAATTGTTGATGGCACACAATGACTGGCACAGTACACAATAGCTTACCTCAGGTGAGCTTAACCCTTCCCCACATACAACAAATCTGCGGCAGACGACTTTGAAAGTATCTAGGAAAACACACAGTAAAGCTCTATAAACGTAGGCATAATTACTGAAACAAGAGGGCCATGATGGCCCTGGATCGGGAACCTATGCAATATAATTTGTAATGAGGTCAGGTAAGCTAATACAAGAGGTCCAATGTCAAGTATAGCTCCATTTGACACCAGGCAAAATAACCTAACCAATGTTGTACAACTTTTGTCAAATTAATAGGACATAAGGAAACTGAAAGGTCTGTTTCAGATAAGAATAGTTCAAAGTTTTTCCTATGTCTCTCTATGTAAAACAGGTGAACCCCAGGGCGTGGCCAATTTTGACCAGGGCATAATTTGAACAATCTTGGAGGAGGACCACACGGCAATGCTACATATCAAATTTTTACCCCCAGGAGCATAATTTGAACATTTTTTGTAGAGGGTCCCTAGACAATGCTACACACCAAATATCTTAGCTCTAGGTCTACATATGTGAAAAGGGTGATCCCCGGGATGGGGTCAATTTTGACCCCGGGGGCATAATTTGAACAATATGGGTAGAGTTCCACCAGACAATGCTACACCCCAAATATCTAGACCTTTCAGCTTCAGACAAGAAGTTTTTCGAAGTTTTTCCCTATATATCTCTATGTAAACATTTTAACCGACAGAAAATGGACAGTTAGCAACAACAATAGTTTAAACTAGAATGGAGTGCTCCGCAGAGCACGGTGTCACCTGCACCTGCTCATTGAAAGTGTGACGAAAAAGTGTGACGGACAGACAGACAGACAGCGCCGGACAAAAAAAAAGTAATCCCTAAGTGCCTACCATGCTATGCAGGGTGACACAAAAAGTGTTATGTAATACGAAAAGCGAAAACAGTTATATCAGGTTATTTTTTCAAAGCTAGAAATCCTGATAACCTTACCTTAAAGAAGATATCCTGACAAAAACAGCAATAGCAACATTCCCCTTCAATAGTAAACACATGATTACCTTGGGCATCTTCCACCGAGTACTTGGGAATCCAAGGTGTCCATCTATAATCACAAATAATAAACCAGGGATGATGAGCAGTGCCTCTTTTTTCACCCTTAATATTTTCAGGTTATTTTTTTTTCTTTAACAGTTCCCCATTTACAACAAATCTGCAGCAGACAATTTTGAAAATAAAACATCGACAATTATGTGAAAATTCATTGCAAATGAATTTAAAATCACTGAATATAAATGTATAAATCATAGCAATAGGAGAAATTTTTATCATGAGTTCTTTGCCACTTACAGACGCTTTCTGAGACCTCTGCATCAGATAACTTTTTGAAAACATTGTGGCAAAAGGAGAGCCTATACAAGAGACCCAAGAGGACCACAGACCACTTAATATGACTTGGGAGGTCACCAAAAAAATGTTTATGTACCAGTTAGTATTAAACAAGAAGATTTCAAAGTTTTTCCCTAAATATCTTCATGTAATACAGGTGACGACCAGGGCAGGGCCAATTTTGACCCCGGGAGTATAATTTAAACAATATTGGTACATGTAGAATACCAGGGACGTAGATACGTCCCTGAGAATACTAAAAGACCATTGTACTCACCATATATCTTAACTTTAGGCCTTTCGGTTTCAGACAAGAAGATTTTCAAAATTTTACTATATATATCTCTGTATAAAACAGGTGACACCTGGGTTGGGCCAATTTAGACCCCAGAGGCATAATTGAATAATTTTGGTAGAGGACAACTGGATATTGCTACACACCAAATATCTAAGCTCGAGGCCTTTCAGTTTCAGACAGGAAGATTTTCAAAGTTTTTCTCTATATATCTGTACGTAAACTGGTGACCCTGGGGCATGGCCAATTTTGACGCCAGGGGCAAAATTTGAACAATCTTTGTAAAGGTCTTCTAGACAATGCTACACACCAAATATCTAAGCTCTAGGCCTTTCGGTTTCAGACAAGAAGAATTTCAAAGTGTTTCCCTATAATATCTCTGCCAAGCGCCGGTAGTTCAGTTGGTAGCAACGTGGGCTGTTAATCCAGGCCTTGTCAGTTCAAATCCAAGGACTGCCAACATTCTTTGCGATGTTTGACAAAAGTCACTGTGACAAGCGTCATTCGTCTTTCACCAATGGGCTAACAGTCTATGTTGTAAAGCAGCCAGTTGCTTGGAGAGTATGTTGTGTGGAGTACTGGTGTGCGAAAACCAGGAAACATATGAGTAGGTGAACTGGACGCCAGGTTTGGGCCAATTTTGACCACAGGGACATAATTTAAATAGTCTTTGTAGAGGACCAGTAGACAATGCTACACACCAAATATCTAAGATCTAGGCCTTTTAGTTTCGGACAAATATATTTTCAAAGTTTGTACCTATATATCTATATGTAAAACAGGTAAACCCCAGGGTGGGGCCAATTTTGACCCCAGTGGCATTATTTATATTTTCAATTTAACTATATAAGCCCCGCCCCCTGGCGGCCATAGTTTCCGTCCAATCAACTTGGCTTGAAGGAATCTGATAGAGGGTCACCCTAGGAACATTTCTACAAAATGATTTGAAAATCAGCCTGACACTTTTGGAGGAGAAGATTTTTTTAAGTTTTCACTATAGCCATATAAGGCAAAATAGCCCTGTTCACTGGCGGCCATGTTTTTTGACCAATCAACATGGCTTGAAGGAATCTGAAAGTGGGTCATACAAGGCACATTTCTACAAAATTATTTGAAAATCGGCCTGACACTTTCGGAAGAGAAGATTTTTTAAGTTTTCACTATAGCCATATAAGGCAAAAAAGCCCCGCCCCCCTGGCGGCCATGTTTTTTGACCAATCAACATGGCTTGAAGGAATCTGATAGAGGGTCATCCAAGGAACATTTCTACAAAATTATTTGAAAATCGGCCAGACACTTTCGGAGGAGAAGATTTTTTAAGTTTTCACTAGCCATATAAGGCAAAATAGCCCCGCCCCCTGGCGGCCATGTTTTTTGACCAATTATCATGGCTTGAAGGAATCTAATAGAGGGTCATCCAAGGAACATTTCTACAAAATTATTTGAAAATCGGTCTGACACTTTCGTCGGAGAAGATTTTTTAAGTTTTCACTATAGCCATATAAGGCAAAATAGCCCCGCCCCTGGCCGCCATGTTTTTTGACCAATCATCATGGCTTGAAAGAATCTGATAAAGGATCATCCAAGGAACATTTCTACATAATTATTTGAAAATCTGCCAACCAGTATGGGAGAACAAGAATTTGAAGTTTTTTTCATTTCGCTGCCATGGAAACCAGAATTCTGCATGGATCCCAACAATTTGAAGGAAATCTGGTGAGGTCATTGAGAGGATGCTTTCTGTGAAGTTTCATTCCAATTGACCCACTGGTTACTGAGGAGAAGAAGTTGACGCACGACGCACGACGGACGCCGGACAAAAGGCGATCACAATAACTCACCTTGAGCAAAGCTCAGGAGAGCTAAAAACAGTGTGCCCAGCGGCATATTTTGAACAATCTTTGTAGAGGACCACTAGACAATGCTACACAACAAATATAGAAGCTGTAGGCCTTTCGGTTTCAGACAAGAAGATTTTAAATAAAAAAATAAAATAAACTTTTGGTTGCCATGGCAACCAGATTTTTTTATGAAATTAATATATTTCAACAATTTGAAAGAGGATCCTCCAATAACCATTCCTACAATGTTTAGTCTAGATTCATACAGTGGTTAAGGGGGAAATGTTGTTTAAAGAAATTATTGACAACACACACGCACAACAGACAAAAGGTGATCCTTATAGCGCACTTATTTTTTCCATAATATTTTCAACTCTGTATCAATAAATTTCCCATTTCCAGATAAAACAAATTGTTTACCACCAGTTCACACAAGGATTCATATCAGGTGAATAAACCTTTTACCATTTGCAGATGCATCAACAGAAGAAGACTTTTGAATAGATTATGGAAAAAGGTGAAATTGCTTACCATGAGCAATATATCCTTTTTGTCACAATGTTTTCAACTATACTCAATAATTATGTTTTGATTTCCAATCATATCCTGTTCCTATTTATCTCTTGATGTTTTTATGCTCCAGATCGTATGTGGGAAAGGGATAAATCATAACAAGAGGACCATGATGGTTCTATATCGCTCACCTGATTTAATCAAACTTTTTGACAATGCACATATAAGGAAATCAAGCTCCACCCCCTGGCGGCCATGTTTTTCAGCAGATCGGAAATATTTGAACAATCTTGGTAAAGGGTGCCCCAAGGAACATTTGTGCCAAATAATTTTCAAATCGGGCCAGTACTTTTGGACAAGAAGATTTTTAAAGTTTTAACAATGCACATATAAGGAAAACAAGCTCCGCCCCCTGGCGGCCATGTTTTTTTAACAGATCGGAAATATTTGAACAATCTTGATAATGGGTGCCACAAGGAACCTTCGTGCAAAATAATTTTTAAATCAGGCCAGTACTTTTGGACAAGAAGATTTTTAAAGTTTTAACAATGCACATATAAGGAAAACAAGCTCCGCCCACTGGCGGCCATGTTTTTCAACGGATTGGAAATATTTGAACAATCTTGGTAGAGGGTACCCCAAGAAACATTTGTGCAAAATAATTTTTAAAATCGGGCCAGTACTTTTGGACAAGAAGATTTTTTAAGATTTGGCAATTATCCCCTTTTCTGATGCCGCAGCAACCAAAGTTCTCAATTTAAATCTTTGAACAATTTTGAAAGAGGTCCACCAAAGGAACATTCCTGTGAAGTTTGGTTGAAATTGGTCATGTGGTTAAGGAGATGATCTAAATGTTAACGACGGACGACGGACAAAAAGTAATCAGAATAGCTCACCTTGAGCCTTTGGATCTAGGTGATCTAAAAACTCTCTCACATCTGCTTGACACGCCCAATCACGTTTCCGGGTGGGGACATGATATCCATTTCCTGCATAAAGCAACACCAGAACAAATGGCCGACACATCTGAAAGGACGATCCAATTGAATAAGCGGCTGATCCTGGTTATCTGTGATGTTCATGATAAAGGGTCTCGATGGGCCACAAACTTGTCTTGTTAAACACTCAGTATCTACAATATCAAAAATTTACCCATTTCTACATGCAGATGCATTTTGACGCTTCTGCAGCAAAAAAAAATCCTTTTGCCACAGTTGTCATCTCCATTTTCCAACTGTAGAGAGAATTTCCACACTGACTAAATATATTCAAAGCTGTCTCAGATGTGTTGCAAGTTTCGCTTACTCAATTCAATAAACATGAGACAATATACAAATAATTAGAGATGGCAACCAATACCAAAATTAGTCGAATAATTGAAAAAGTATTCGAATAATCGAAAAGTTATCTTACTGTTGCCTTATTTTTTTCAAGTTCCAGGACTCGCATTTAACTGTGAATTTGAATGAAAATAATGTTAGTGAAAAATTCGTCAGTAAAGTGCTCAGATTTCAATTAATTGATAACTTGCTTAAAATAATGTATTTTTACGAAACATATAGTTCTGATTACCATGTACAACTGAAATACTGTTGAAAATGACATGAAATGTTCTCAATTCTCAAACTTTTCAAAACATGACAAATCGGACAAAGACCCTCATGAAGGGTGGATGTCATTATTTCAGTAGAAATGTGGAACTGCCCATTAGGAGCAATTTAACTTTTCTCTTGCTGTATAATAACTGAAATATTGTTGAAAATGGGCAGGAAATATTCCCAGTACCGGATTGCTAATTAACATAAATACGAAATCGGATAATTACACGGCCAAACCGACAGATTTGTCTGATTGATGTATAATTAAACAAGAGGCCCATGAGGGCCTATGCTCTACTGGTATGGTTCTTTGGTCATTTTCAATCCAGAGCATGAATGTATGGTGAAGATCGGATAGTAAATGGAGGCTCTATTGTGTTCACAAGCTGTATTATAGCAATTTTGACAATTTCAAGGGCCACAATCCAGTCTGCATGGGCAGATCTGGCTGGTTTGCGAAAGGAACTGAGCTCTCATCAATATTTAACAACTATCTAAGTTTGGTGAAGATCAGATAGTAAATGGAGGCTCTATTGTGTTCACAAGCTGTATTATAGCAATTTTGACAATTTCAAGGGCTATAATCCAGTCTAGGCGGATCTAGCTGGTTTGCGAAAGAGTTTGGACATTTTGCCCCCTTTCTGATGCCGCAGCAACCCTGGCGGCCATGTTTTTCAATGGATCGGACATATTTGAACAATCTTGGTAGAGGGTGCCCCAAGGAACATTTGTGCAAAATAATTTTCAATTGTGTTAATACTTTTGGACAAGAAGATTTTTAAAGTTTTAACAATGCACATAATTATAAGGAAAACAAGCTTCGCTCCCTGGCGGCCATGTTTTTCAACAGATCGGAAATATTTTAACAATCTTGGTAAAAGGTGCGGTGCCCCAAGGAACCTTTGTGCAAAATAATTTTCAAATCGGGCTAATACTTTTGGACAAGAAGATTTTTAAAGTTTTAACAATGCACATATAAGGAAAACAAGCTCCGCCCCCTGGCGGCCATGTTTTTCATTGGATCGGATATATATGAACAATCTTGGTAAAGGATGCCCCAATGAACATTTGTGCAAAATAATTTTCAAATCGGGCCAGTACTTTTGGACAAGAAGATTTTTTAAGATTTGGCAATTTTCCCCTTTGCTGCAGCAACCAAAGTTCTCCATGGAATTTAAATCTTTGAACAATTATGAAAGAGGTCCACCAAAGGAACATTCATGTGAAGTTTGGCTGAAATTGGTCATGTGGTTAAGGAGGAGATGATCTCAATGTTAAATGTTAACGACAGACAACGGACGACAGACGACGGAAGACAGACAAAAATTGATCCTTGAGCCTTTGGCTCTAGGTGATCTAAAAAGTCCTGCATATCCATGGATTTGCCCAGAGAGGACCCGCATGGGACCAATTAGGGAAACCTTTTTAAAAAAGATAACAAAAAGAATTTTGATGCAAAGCATCAAAGACGCCGCGCATGATTTTGAAGCATGACTTAAAGGAAGCAGATGCAGTTCAGTACATTTAAATAACCTGTAAGCAGACAGGATGAAAATATTTCGAACAAGAAGGCCAAATGTCCCTTTATTTTAAACAAGAAGGCCAAGATGTGCCTATATTGCTCACCTGGCTACCATAGCCTATATAAAAAGGTTACCAAGAACAGAAAGGGCCAATATTGTAATATTCAGTGATGTAATATTCAGAATATGAAGTTTAGTCGTGAAATGACAAGTTTAGTCCTGAAACCATTTGGTTTACGATTTGCTTAACATTCACTGTAACTGTCATAACTAGATCCACTAGATAAACAAGAGGGCCATGATGGCCCTGGATCGCTCACCTTAATTATACAATGTACTGCAATGCAAACACATCAAGACAATTATTCTGAATGCAACCTCCACAGTGTTAACAAGATTTTCCTTCATTTGGCCTAGTGATATTTTTTTACCTGATATGACCCATATTCCAACATGGACTAGATATCATCCAGACAACCTTGTGACAAATTTCCAACTTGCACTTTGACCAATATGACCCATATTCGAACTTGCCCTAGATATAATTCAGACAAACATTCTGACCAAATTCCAAGCTGCTGAAGCAAAAAATACGGCATCCAAAGTGTTAACAAGTCTTTCCTTCAATTTGGCCTAGTGACCTAGTTTTTGACCCTACATGATCCATATTCGAACTTGGCTTAGATATCATTTAGATAAACATTCTCATTAAATGTCAAGCTGCTGTAGCAAACCAAAAAATGCGCCTTCTACAGAGTTAACAAGATGTTCCTTCAATTTGTCCTAGTGACCTAGTTTCTGACCCAATATGACCCATATTCAAACTTGACCTAGATATCTTTAAGACAAACATTCTGACAAAATGTCAAACTTCTGAAGCAAAAAATGCGGCCTCTAGAGTGTTAACAAGATTTTCCTTCAATTTGATCTAGTGACCTATTTTTTGACCCAAAATGACCCTTGATCGAACTTGACTTACATATCGTGTAAATTTGTTAATCTAAATTTTCTTAGTGCTACATACACATACTTGTCATGCTCAAGTTGAGAGCACTCGTCATCCCATCACAGTGGCTGAGTACTAACTTTGTATCGTTTAACCTGCATGTGTTGCACAAATTTATGATATATATTTGTTAATGTAGAAATTGTTTCGTCAATATGCTCTTCTGCAGATTTAAGACAAGTGTCTCTGCCATTATGATAGAGCTGACTCACCCTTTTTATCAGACCAGCGATATTTAGAGTATGTTTGAAATTGTTCTTGATCATTTTGGTTGACTTCCCCTTGCAAGTGGTAAAGGGTTAAGCTGTTTACCCGGATGTTCTTATAAGCAAATTCTAGTTAATGCAACTTTAGAAACAGGACGTGCAAATGACTTTGTGTCCTCATACTTCTTTGTTTCGTTAACCCTTTCCCACATTTAATGCTTTCTGACGCCTCTGCAGCAGAAGACTTTTGAAATAACATCGTGACAAAAGAAGAAATTGGTCCAATTTCTCCTTTTGACACAATGTTTTCAACTTTTGTCAGTAAGTAAACCTTTATATATAGATTATTCGTCTTTTTGATAAGATATGTTCAAAGTCGTCTGCTGCAGATTTGTTGTACATGTATGTCAGGGAAAGTGTTAACAATACATGTATATTGTAATTTGAATCATCTGTAACAATCAATCAATATTTCAGACTTTCCGTAAAACCCACTGTTATTATAAGTATATAATATAGACATATGTACCACATTTTTAAAATTGCATGTTTGAATTTAAAATATAATACATGTATATAGAGTTGACAAAATTTGTGAGAAAAGGATATGCTGCTCATTTCATGCATTTTCTCCATTTCCCCTGATATGTTCAACTCATCTGCAGCAGAGGCATCCAAAAGTAGACTTTATCTGGGAAAGGGTTGATGGCTATAATGCAATTCACACAGAAAGAAGAGTTTAAACGAAATTGGGCCAGTTGTTCAGGAGGGTGTCTTTTAAGGGCGTGGGGGTGTTGGATGCCGAGCTGAATGGTTCATTGGTTTAGGAAAAGATGTTTGAAGGGAAACGTAAATGCACAGAGGGACAATGCTGAACAGAGAGTTGAACTTGATTAGAGAGCTCATGTTATGACCTTTAAGGCATGTGCAAAAATTCAAAGTAGAACCAGGCCCTGGAAATGGCTAGAGACGGACAGACAGCGCTAGACCAATATCCCACCTGCCTTCAGCGGGGGATAACTATTTTACATGCTGTAACACACATGAACTAAATGAATATAGTTATATTAGTTTACCTTCCTTAGGAAACATGAACTAAAAAAAATATTTATCATTTTATATTCTTCAGTATAAATGAAGGAAACAGATATTTTTAACTATTTTACATTCTTAAGCATACATGAACAAACAACTCTTATTGTAGACAATCCTTCTTAACCCTTTCCCTCATGCGACACTTCTGCAGCAGACAACTTTGAACATATTTTGTCAAAAAATAGAAAATCTCTGTAATTGAATGGATAACCTATGACTAAAAGTGGAAAACATTGTGGCAAATTTCTTCTTTTGTCACTATGTTTTCAAAAAGGCGTCTGCTGCAGAGGCGTCAGAAAGCGTCTATATGAGGGAAAGGGTTAAGCATTGAGAAACTATAAATATTGTTAATTATTTTACCTACTTTAGCATACATAAACTGAAAGAAAGCATTGTTAACAATAGTCCCTTCATTATTATTCATGAACTTTTCTTTTACCTTCTTTAGCAAACATGAATTGCTGTTCCTGGTTGTTACAGATTCTATATTTAATTATTTTACTTTCTTTAGCATACATAAACTGAAAGAAAGTATTGTTAACAATAGTCCATTCAATATTATTCATGCACTTTTCTTTTACCTTCTTTAGCATACATGAACTGTTGTTCCTGGTTATTACAGATTTTATATTTATTATTCATTTCCCAGCCAACCAAAACTGAAATGAAAAAACACCAATATACTCAGAGTAATTAACCCATTACTTCACATGGCTTTTCAAAGGTCGTCTGCTTTACAATCATCAGGCGAAAAATTTCACCAATCCAGAATGCTGAAAGAATTATATTGATAAAGAGTTGAAAATATTGCAATAAAAGGTGAAATTGCTCGTTTTGAGCAATTCCACCTATTATTGCAATGTTTTCAAAAGTCGTCTGCAACAGCAGGCGTCAAATGTCGTCTGTGTGAAGTAATGGGTTAACCGTTTCCTACATGCAGACTAATTTTGAAAACATTGTGACAAAAGGAGAAATAACTCCTTATGAGGTTTATTAACCCTTTCCCACTTATAACAAATCTGAAGCAGATGATTTTGAAAACATCTAGACAAAAGATATGGAAGAGCAGTATAAAAGTAAGTGATAATTGTCACAATGTTTCCCAAAGTTGTCTGCTGCACATGCATCAAAATGCAAATAAATTATAACTGTTCTCTTTTTTTTATTTTTATTATTTGATATGACCAATAAAATCAATGATCACACTCTGGCAGCAATGTTTATCAACCAATCAGCATGGCTTGAAGGAATCTGATAGAGGGTCACCCTAGGAACATTTCTACAAAATTATTTGAAAATCGGCCAAACACTTTCGGAGAAGAAGATTTTTTAAGTTTTCAATATAGCCATATTTATAAGGCAAAATAGCCCCGCCCACTGGCGGCCATGTTTTTCGACCAATCAACATGGCTTGAAGGAATCCGATAGAGGGTCATCCAAAGACATGTCTATAAAATTATTTGAAATCAGCCAAACAGTTTTGGAGGTTAAGAATTTTAAAGTTTTTTCTTCAGTTGCCATGGAAACATCCCAAATGGCCAAGAGATTAGGGAGGAGGAGTCATTTAATGCAAAAAGATGACGCACACACGCACATGCGAACGACGGACAATTCGCCATGACCTAAGCTCGAATGGCTTTCAGTCAGTTGAGTTAAAAATGGATATCATCCTAAAAACAATATGTTCATCATGGTTTTTTAAGCTTCTTTCAACATTTTCCAGTTAAACCATGGCATTTTAGGGGTAGGTTACAGGTTCTACTGATCCATTTATCCAGACACCGTAATACTAACCCCTCAACGCTGAGCACCAAGAAGAAATTGCTCATTAACCTTTTGCCACAATGTTTTCACATGCTGTCTGATGAAGAGCATCAAGATGTGTCTGTGTGCTGGTAAGGGTTAATTGCTTTTCTACTAAGTACTTAATTTCTCAACCTGGTAGCATCATATTTGACTGGTGGAAATAAATGAAAAAGTCTTTGCTAAGGATTGATAAATGAATAGCAAGCACAGCGGACCATATGTTCGTCTACATTGTTTGCAAAAGCTGTGTATAGCTTGAAAAGCAAACCTCCTAAGTGAGGTACAGAGCTTCCAATAAGAAATTGAAAAATGGAAGTTTTAACTTCCTTGTAATCAAACTTGGAAGTTTTTCTGTGAAATGTGGATATATGTGTCTCGACTGTTAAAAGAGTTTTTCGACTGCAAATATTGAGTAAAAATGAAGTTTTCCAAAGTAAAACATATTTTTATTATTAAATACTTACCTGTCATTTAATACCTGATATATAATCTCCTATCAATTAAGCACACGTCACTTTTAATTTCCACAGTTAAGTGTTTCAGTGACGACGCGGGTTGGGAGGCGCTAATGTGAAATAACAGGCAAGTATTTTATAATAAAAATACACTTCCCGTCATTTAATACCTGATTGACTTTGAAGCATCAGCTGGGAGGCTCATCCAACAACAAATTGGTCCCAAAGAACAATGTAGCACCTGGATACCATCCATGAAAGCTTCGGGCACTACTAAGCTCACCAAGGACACGGCTTAAGCAAGAAAAAGATCGCAATCGAAGACGGCACATTAACAAGCTTGAGTAAATTAAACTTTGTTGTAGGTATGTATAATTCTCTGAGAAGCCACTAGTGGACCCAAAGAAAATAAATTTTCTGACTGCGAAGATAAAGAGTGCATATAAAAGGAGGAGAGAGTCGACTGAGACATCCACACTGCTGCACTAAGAATATCCTCAAGTGGGACTTTGTTAGATAAAGCCCAGCTAATAGAAAGGGCTCTAACCTCATGCGGATGAATTCGCAAGACAGAAAGATCATGATCAGAAAGGTCTGAATAAGCTAGCTTAACTAGAGATTGCTTTTTTGAAAAAGCGCTTGTCTCCCCATTTGTGTGGTCGTAGGGGAGGAAAAGAAATGATGGAGATGAATTTTTTAGTTTTGGACTGGAGATGAAGCAACAGTGACAATCCTCAGTTATTGAGCGGAAACCATTTTTCAGCTGAGGGTTACCATGACCTTGGTCTTTGACCTAGTGACCTCAAAATCAATAGGGGTCATTTGCTGCTGGTGACCAACCTGCACACCAAGTATGAAGTTCCTGGGCCCAAGCAATCTTCAGTTATTGAGCGGAAACCATTTTTCAGTCAAAGGTCACTGCGACCTTGACCTTTGACCTACTGACATCAAAATCAATAGGGGTCATCTACAGGTTAGGACCAAGCTGCAAACCAAGTATGAAGTTCCTTGAGTTATTGAGTAAAACACATTTTTCAGCTGAAGGTTACATTGACCTTCGACATTTGACCTTGTGACCTCAAAATCAAACAAATTCAATAATGGTCATTTACTGGTAAGGACCAACTTGCACACCAGGTATGAAGTTCCTCGACATATATGGGGGAGACATAATAACAGAGGAAATACAGCATGAAATAGTTGCTGCTAAGATATCCTTTTCCCCAACAAGGGGTAGACATAAATCGCTTTCTGGGGCTCCTAGAACCCTAGACTTATTTAAGGTAAAACTTAAGAGCCCTGACAGTGCACAGAACCCTGTCTTAGTCCGAAGGGCCGCAGTTCGCAGACAGGCTGGGAACCGTGATAGGTTCAGGGAGAACAGAAGGCGACTGGTTCTTGGCTAAGAAACCAGGTTGACAAAGAAGAGCAACCAAACCATCATGATACATGACCTCTGGGGCCAAAACAACGCAATTAGCAGAACCCTGCACTGCTAAGAGTGCAGGATCTTCTGCAGGATAATTGGAACCAGAATCAAGGAGGAAATGCATACCCGAACAATAGGTTCCAATTGAGAGTCAGGGCGTCCACTGCACACGCTGCGGGATTATACATCGGGGACACATTGAGTGAAAGCCGATGATTCACTTTGGTGGCGAAAAGATCCACCAGAGGGGTATCGATGTGTATGAACACAGAGTTCATTACAATTTGATTCAGAGTTCATTCCGCAGGCAGGATCCTGTTCTGGTGGGATAGACTGTCCGCTAGAACGTTCAGATGACCGGGGACGTGTTTCACTAAGAGGGCTGTAGCTTAGGGAGAGAGCTATATTTGGCCGTATACCGGCCTAGCAGAAGTGGCAGGCTTGGTCACAAAGGGCTTTGGCTGCCTTTTCTGCTTTTTGACAGGGTTTGGTTTTTTGAAAAAGGTCCAAGAAGACACAGAGAGCTTCCAGCCCTGTGCAAAGGAGGAAGTCGCTTGCGCTGAGAGGTATCTAGCCAGTTCTGATGAATCAGACGCAGCAACAGCGGCAACCCTCCCGCCAAAGAGAAGGCCAGCCAATAAGGGCATGGCCTTCAGCTTATCCCTGCTGCACAGATGCAAAGAGGTTGACTTATTCAAAGTTGCATCTCTTCTTAGGGATTTCATTTCAGTGGCACTTTGCAAATTAAGTGCCATGAGGTGCCAGTTGCACTTATCGAAGGCCTGTAATATTCTAGAGATGCCTTGATTGGCCATCTTTTCCTTTTTAAGCAATAAAGACAGGGCTAACGCAAAATGGTCACCATTCGATGAAACCATGACGCCCAGCCGTGCCCTGGCCTCCCACTTCTCAAATACCTTTAAAGGTACTGTTACCGAAGAAAGGGTGGTCAGGCCCCATCCAAGGGGGGTAACTTCAGAGGGAAACTCTCCTTGGATGAATTATATGCCCTAGGTGAAACCCATTCTCTTGACAGAGAAGGAGACACGCTCCATGATGATGTACAGGCGTCCAGCGATCTCGTGGCCTGAACCTGATTGAGCAATCTGCCAACATTATTTGCCTGTGGGAGCAGTAGCTGGGGAGGTGAATCCTCCCCCAGGCAACTCCTCAAGATAGTTTTTACGATGAAGTGGAGCGTCATTTGGACAGATGGAGGCATACACCACTTGAAAGTCCTCGATAATGGCCAGTGCTCTAGAGTAGGCTAAGCATCAGAGGGGCACTGACCCTGGTCCTTCGCTTCTTCGTCAGATGAAGAAAAGGGGGCGAATCTCACCCAATGTGAGGTCTTGACCCTTACCATTTGTTTTTGAGACCAGGGCTATAATTTGACTAATCTTGGTACAGGTCCACTAAATGAAGTAATATTTCAAATATCAACTTTTAGACAAGATTTTTTTCAAGTTTGTCCCTATACAAGTATACTGTTATGTACAAGAGGACCATGATGATCCTATATCGCCCACCTGATTTAATCAAACTTCAACAAAATGTCATTGTTCCTTGTCTATACATATATACGGAAAACAAGCAACACCCCCTGGTGGCCATGTTTATCATCCTATCAAAATAATTTGAAGTCTTATGAGAGGGGCACCCAAAGAACATTCATGGCAAATGGACAAAAATATTTTTAAAGTGTTTACCTTAACAAGTCTATGTAAAACAAGTGATCCCCAGGGTGGAGCCATGTTGACACCAGGGCTATAATAATTTGACCAATCTTGGTAGAAGTCCACTAGATGAAGTTAGATTTCAAATATTAAACTTTTAGACAAGATTTTTAATTTTTGACCCCAGGGCTATAATTTGAACAATCTTGGTAGGGGTTCACTAGATGAAGCTACATACCAAATATCAAAGGCATGGGCCTTTTACTTTTAGACAAGATTTTAAAAGATTTTCCCTATATGAGCATATGTAAAACAAGTAACCCCCGGGATGGGGCCATCTTTTAACCCAGGGCGATGATTTGAACAATATTGGTAGAAGTCCACTAGATAAAGCTACATACCAAATATCAAAGGCCTGGGCTTTCTACTTTCAGACAAGAAGATTTTTAAAGTTTTCCTCTAAATGAGTCTATATAAAACAAGGGACCCTGGGCCCTCTTCTTTTAGACAAGAATATTTTCAAAAAAGAAATCTCTATGAGTCTATGTCATTTTTGACCCCAGGGCTATAATTTGAACAATCTTGGTAGAGGTCCACTAGATAATGCTACATACCAAATATCAAAGGCCTTGGCCCTCTTCTTTTAGACAAGAATATTTTTAAAGTTGTTCCCTTATACAAGTCTATGTGAAACAAGTGACCCCCAGGGGAGGGATCATTTTTGTCCCCATGGCTATAATTTGAACAATCTTGGTAGAGGTCCACTAGATGATGCTACATACCAAATATTAAAGGCATGGGCCCTCTACTTTTAGACAAGAAGATTTTTAAAGATTTTCCCCTATATGAGTCTGTGAAAAACAAGTGACCCCCGGGGATGGGGTCATTTTTGACCCGAGGGGTATAATTTGAACAATCTTGGTAGAGGTCCACTTGATGATGCTACATACCAAATATCTTTTAGACAAGAAGATTTTTAAAGTTTTTTACCTATCTATGTAAAACAAGTGACCCCCGGGGAGGGGTCACTTTTGACCCAATGGCTATAATTTGAACAATCTTGGTAGAGATGATGGACAGAGAATGATCAGAATAGCTCACCTTGAACCTTTGGCTACATACCAAATATCAAAGGCCTTGGCCCTCTACTTTTAGACAAGAAGATTTTTAAAGTCGTTCCCGTATACGAGTCTATGTGAAACAAGTGACCCCCAGGGGTGGGGAGGGGTCATTTTTGACCCCATGGCTATAATTTGAACAATCTTGGTAGAGGTCCACTAGATGATGCTACATACCAAATATTAAAGGCCTGGGCTTTCTACTTACAGACAAGAAGATTTTTAAAGTTTTTCCCTTAAATGAGTCTATGTAAAACAAGGGACCCCCGGGATGGGGTCATTTTTGACCCCATGGCTATAATTTGAACAATCTTGGTAGCGGTCCACTAGATGATGCTACATATCAAAGGCCTCGAACATTCGTTTTTCAAATCAGAAATCGGTATCCGAATTGGTACTATTCCATTTCTTTTTTCAAATAATGGCTTTTTTCCATGTATAAGTATAAGCTATTGTTTACGTATGTATTGCATGTTTCCACTGAACTTACAATATCGTTTTCACAACAGATACAACAGATATATTTGAATTTCAAGTTGATGTAAATCAAGAAAAGAATCCCATTGAAAGAATAAACCGAATAGCAACGTTTACCGAATTTAGTTTTTAACCGACTCATTGATTTATTGGGGTTTAACCCCGTTTTTAACAATTTCTCAGTTATATCACGGCGGCCAGTTCACCTACTCATGCATTTCCTGGTTTTCTCACACCAGTACTCCACACGACAATCTTCCCAAGCAACTGGCTGCTTTTCCACATAGCCCATTGGTGGAAGAGGAATGAGGCATGTCGCATTGACTTTTGTCAATCCTCGGAAAGAAAGTTGGCCGAGCCGGGATTCAAACTCACAACCCCTTGTTTGACAGCTCGCGTCGCTACCGACTGAGCTACCGGGGCTCGGCTTTAACCGAATCAAATAATTATTGAAATAATGATATATCTTATTGATATAAAAAGCATAGGGAGTCGGGTGATATTTCATTTATTTATTTTTTACCGATTTACCGCGTGTTGGAAGAGAACAGAATGGCGGAAAATTCAATTTTATTCGAGGTTAAGACGAAAGCTGCATGCTTTTAAGACGTAATGCAATATGATTTATTCAATTGTTGCACTACTTGTCTATGCTGTAAACATCGACTATGTTTTATTTAATCTGGGAGGGTTTTAGGGAACCTGACTTTAACTTTCGTAATTATATGCAGACTGTCACCGTTTATACATGTGTGTTTCAAAGATAAACACACAATAAGAACTCGGGTAAATGTATGCGTGACAATTATCGATTTTATAATTGTTTGACATACGTTGTAAAAAAAAAAAACACACTACACATACACACTCTTAATCACTCCACCCTTAATCATGATTAGCTCCACCTCGCGACCTCTGTCAGAACTTTACTAAAACCTTTTGGTCATTTTTTTTTTATTTTTTAAAAAAATCTTAAACTGAAAACGAATATTCTTATTCTTCGACACAATATTCGAATATTCGTCCCCTTTTCAATATTCGTTCCATCCTTAGTAAAGACTGTAAACTAATTATTTAAGCAAACAAATAATTAACAAGAAACTGCTGAAGACGGTAAGGCTGGATTGTCGGCAATTTGACCTTGAAAATCGACAAACCAAGGTCAAGGTCAAAGTAACTATAGAAATCAATAGAACTTGTTACTGGTTACCTTCAGGCAAAGTTTCAAGTTTGTAACCCTTTCCAGTGCTGAGATTTGCCTCAACCTGAAACTTTAACCAAAATGTTGACGGACAGACAGACAGAATGACGGACGGACGGACATGGCCAATCTATAGGCCGGAATTGCTAGAGCAATCTGGCCAACAAAAAGGTTTAATAGAAGGAAAAGCGAGGGCAAAGGGCCTTCTTAATACAGAGATCCAATAACTTAATTCAAGAAGAGAGAAAAATAAGCCCGTATTTCCTGATGTCCAGAAATTAAAAGGAACGTGTTCACATAATGAAAGCTACATGGACTTTTTCTGGATGGAATTAACCGGTAGGAGATTATATATCAGGTATTAAATGACGGGTAACATAATTTTTGACATGAAAATTAAATAAACATAAAATCTTTTACTGAAATCTATTCAAATATGTCTTTTATGTCATTATATAAGCTTGTACCCAGTTTTAGGCAGTAATATACTTTCAAACTTAATTTAACAAAGCCCTGAAATAAATTATTTATTTAAAGACAGTTACCCAACTGGTTATCCCTATCAATACATCAATTCTGCAGCAAATATTTTGGCAAAAAAAGGAATATCTCTATATATGTGTAATTACTGAATACAATTGAAAACATTGTGGCAAATTTTGAGAAATTGCTTTCTTTGCTCACTACTAGCAATTTCTTCTTTTGTCACAATTGCATCAAATGTTGCTTCATGCACATGCGTAGAAATGGTTTCTGCAAGTGTGAAATTGTTATACCAATCATCCATGAAGTCCTCACTTGTTATTTTTGTGTAGGGGAAAGAGGTTTAGTTTACCTTCAAGCACATCAAATTCTTGGTGCATAATAACTTCATTTAATGCTGCCAGGTATGCTAGCCCAGCTGGTAAACCCTCGGGAAGGACAACTGACTGCATGGCTGGCATGGGCATCGCATTCAGCTCCGCTCCTTTTCCACCCTCATCAGGCTGAGATACTACAACTCCTGTTGCCATTGTGCTGGGTAATATGTATCTTATTTTATGAGAAAGAACTCTATACTGTCATTACTGAAAAGAAATAAGAAATAAAAATGAATTAATTGAATTTCATAACATTACATAGGGTTACACTCCCCGGTTTCCTTCACCTTTTCAGTTTGCATGCATTCTTCAATTTGAAGAGCTCAGTGACCTCATTCTTCATTCTGTTCATATTTGCCACACCTACCGCTAAACATGCATCGAAAAAACAATTACATTGTATTCAAGGCAAGAAAGTTACAATAAAGGTAAAATAGTTGCCTATTTGATTATTAGCAATATATTTTCAGTTTATTCAATTTTGTTACTTTTAACATTAATTGTAACATGTCAGAAATCTTTTTTTTAGAAGTTGAATGAGTGGAGCGATTATGGGATAAAAAACCCAGACAAAGACCAGCTCAGATGATCTTAAAAGTTGTTACTCCCGTAAAACAGTACATAGGAGTTTTAAGGATTATATATTATGATTTATTGCCGATGGTTTGAACAATATTTTTATAGGATTCATGAAATAAAATTAATATTCTAGAAAACTGCCAAGTAATTATTTTACCTTTAAATTATTTATGGTCAAATTAAGAAAATTCTCCATGTAGAACCTCTACACGATATAGTTCTCTCACACCCTCTCCCTCCTCTCTCTCTCTCTCTCTCTCTCTCTCTCTCTCTCTCTCTCTCTCTCTCTCTCTCTCTCTCTCTCTCTCTCTCTCGCTCTCTCTCTCTCTCTCTCTCTCTCTCTCTCCAGTGTTCTGTCCCAGACGATATTGACCCAGCTTCACATTGGAGAATTTGACAACTCCCAATATCAACATAGTACCGCAGAGCTGTGCTTTTCTTTCTTCTAGATTAATTCATTAACTCAACAGGGTTCTGGCCGAAACATTACACATTTTTGGTGCATGATTAATTGGCCATAAGTAAGAATAGTAAAACAGGAGGGCCATGATGGCCCTAAATCGCTCACCTGAATTCTTTTTTCGTTTTAGCAATGTAATGCAAAACAGCCCCGCCCAATGGCAGCCATAGTATTTGACACTTTTGGAGAAGAAGATTTTTTAAGTTTACACTATAGCCATATAAGGCAAAAAAGCCCTGCACCCTGATGGCCATGTTTTAAGACCAAGAAACATGGCTTGAAAGAATCTGATAGAGGGTCACCCAAGAAACATTTCAACAAAACTATTTGAAAATCGGCCTGACACTTTTGGAGGAGAAGATTTTTTAAGTTATCACTATAGCCATATAAATGCAAAATAGCCACGCCCCCCTGACGGCCACGTTTTTTGAACAATCAAAGTCTGATAGAGGGTCAACCAAGGTACATTTCTACAAAATTATTTGAAAATCTGCCAAACACTTTCGGAGGAAAAGATTTTTAAAGTTTCTACTACAACCTTAAAAGGCAAAACAGCCCCATGTTTTTTTACCAATCAACATTGCTTGAAGGAATCTGATCTGATAGAGGGTGACCAAAGGAACATTTCTACAAAATTATTTGAAAACCGGCCAGACAGATGTTTTTAAGTTTACACTATTTAGCCATATAAAACAAATTAGCCCCGCCCCCCTGATGGCCATGTTTTAAGACCAATCAACATGGATTGAAGGAATCTGATGGAGAGTCACCAAAGGAAAACTTCTGCAAAACTATTTGAAAATCGACCTGATACTTTTGGAGGAGAAGATTTTTTAAGTTTTCACTAAAGCCATATAAGGTAAAATAGCCCTGCCCCCCTGGCGGTCATGTTTTTAGACCAATCAACATGGCTTGAAGGAAACAGATAGAGGGTCACCCAAGGAACATTTCTACAAAATTATTTGAAAATTATTTTTTCCATGTTTTCACTATAGCCATATAAGGCAAAATAGCCCTACCCCCTGGTGGCCATGTTTTTTGACCAATCAACATGGCTTGAAGGAATCTGAAAGAGGGTCACTCAAGATACACTTTTGGAGAAAGAGATTTTTTAAATTATCACTATAGCCATATAATACAAAATAGCCCCTGGTGGACCTGTTTTTCGACTAATCAACATGGCTTGAAGAAATCTGATAAATGGGTCATCCAAGGATCATTTCTACAAAATTATTTGAAATTAGGCCAAACAGTTTTTGAGGATCAGTTTTATTGTGGTTTTATGCCGCTTTCAATATTATTTCAGTTATATCACGGCGACAGTTCTCTTATTCATGATCCCTGAGTAAACAAACCAGTACTAGGCTAGAAAATGTGCCTTGACCAAGGGCACTCCACCATGACCGTCGTGCCGCCACTGGGGATCGAACCCGGGACACCCGGTTTCAGTTATTGAGGAGAAGAATTTTAAAGTTTTTTCTTTCAGTTGCCACGCAAACCAGAATTTTGCAAGGATCCAAAATTTGAAGGAATTAGGAGAGGACATTGAGAGGATGCTTCCTATGTAGTTTCATCCTAAAAATGAGAGTACAAAATTGAAAATATTTATAATATGCCCATCTCCTCTTGTTAATGACGCTTTCTTTAAAGTGTTATTAAATTCCAAAATGTTATTACTGGAAAATAGCCTTGACACAAGTTGTCGCATATCATACCTCATAGAAATTCAAAGGGCCATAAATCTGTGAAAAATCATTCAGCAGTAACATGTGGTTAACTTGTTAGTGAAGCTTCCCTGTAAGTAAATAGCCCAGAGACAAATGGTCCTTTATCATACTACATGTATAAAGAAATTAAATGGGCAATGATGCTGTGAAAAATCATTCTGCCGGAACGTGGTGATACTATGCATATCTCCTCTTGTTAGTGAAGCTTCCCATTTAGTATTATTGAATTCTGACTGCTTAGAAATAGCCCCAACAAAAGCAGAAAAGATAGTAAAAGGGTTTTAACCGAGTGATATATCATTGGACCGGAAGATGTTGACAATAAGAACATCTTCTCTTGTTAGTGAAGCTTCCCATAAAGTTTCATTGAATTCAACTCAGTGAGAAATACCCTAGACATGAATTATCCTATGTCAATTTTATATAAAAGTGCACTCACTCATTATAACATCAAGCCAGAATGTCTATACCCTTTCCCACATATATACGCTCTCTGACGCCTCTGCAGCAGAAGACTTTTTGAAAACAAAAGAAGAAATTGCTCAAACGAACAATTTCTCCTTTTGTCACCATGTGTTCAACTCTATTCAATTATTGTACTTTCATTGAATGGGAGTTTCCATTTTTTTTCTGGGTATGTTTTCAAATACGTCTGCTGCAGATTGATTGTATGTGGGAAAGGGTTAATAATATGCATATCTCCTTTTCAAGGCCTGCACTGGGTTAAAACATATTTTCGCAATGGTTTTAATCACTTTTGGAACATGGGAACCAAACAATTTGCCACTGGAAGCCAAATGTTTCGCAACTTGCTACAAATTGTTTCAACTGATTTTAATCAAAATTCAAATTTATAGATAAATGTTTCGATGTATGTAAAGGCAAGTGATAGTTTAAGTTTGACTTAAAAAGACAGATAAGATAGAATTCTGTTATTAAATTTGTAAACAATTTCAAAAGCGAAAAATTGATAAATATTTTTCAGTGTCAGTAAAACGGAATTACAATGGCAGGGTCATAAATACATTATAAATTTATATACAAGAGTTGCTGCAAGATGCAGCAATTGGCGCGGGAATCAGTATTTTATGGCTTAAGAAATACTGTTTGATTCGAAAAACACAAACCCCCCTTTTAAATATATGATATAAATATATGATAACAATATTTTTTTAGTTAAATACGTAAAACTTGGTAGAGTGGTTGATCTTTGTGTAAAGTTAAGCAACGTTCATCGCGGTTAGTGCCTGGATTGGTGACCCGCGATGGCTTAACGCCGGTACAAGTTACAAATGATGGCAGCGGTGGGTGTTATTAAAAAAATATGGTTTTAATTTACATTTTAATTATAAAAAAATTATTCGCATATAAATAGACTGGCTCACTAATCTTAATCTTCTATTGAAAAATCGAACGAGAACCAGTCTAGTGACGAACTGCTACAGAAATATCCGAGAGATGACGGTAAAATACGGCGCATGCGCAAGCCCAGTGCACCAGTGAGTTTTTTTACAACCAATATATGCGCTGATGCTGATGCACCCGCGCAACAAGAGTTGCTGCAAGATGCAGCAGTTCGATGTTAGCGTGGGAATCAATATTGTATGGCTTAAGAAATACTGTTCGATTCGAAAAACACGAAACCCGCATTTAAATATGTGATACAAATATATGATAACAATAGTTTTTTAGTTAAATAAGTAAAACGAAAAACGTAAATATTTGTCTGCGCATGCGCATACCTTTTTTCCCTTAATATATATTCTTAAAATCGCACAATAACTTCGCATTTATGAAAATAATCCCATGTTCCTGTTATTAAAACCCCGGTGGTTCCCAGTGATGTTACATAGACTCCGCTCTGGTATACTGCTTGTGTTCAGTTGTGTGAATTCGGGTCAAGAGAAAAGAGGGAGAAATGTAACAGGAACAGGTATAAATAAAGCCTTGCTGTTGAAGCCTGCTTTTATAGCGACTTTGACCTTTTCGTAAAGTTAAGCAACGTTCATTGCGGTTAGTGCCTGGATGGGTGACCCGCGATGGCTTAACGCCGGTACACGTTACACTATGGTTATAATTTATATTTTAATTATAAAAAAACTACTCGCATATAAATAGACTGGTTCACTAATCTTAATCTTCTATCGCAAACTCGAACGAGAACCAGTCTAGTGACGGACTACTACGGAAATATCCAAGAGCTGACGGTAAAATACGGCGCATGCGCGATCAAGACGATTAATGCTCCTGTGTATTAGCATTCCCATATCGTTCAGAGAGAGCCTGACAAACTAATTTTTTTATTTGCTAATTTAGATGTGAAATTAATCTTGTGTAACTTAGTTACTAATTAAATGGTTTAACTATGGGTCTTAATTAATATATATTGATACGCCACACTTCAATTCTGGGATTACCCACCAAAAAAAAGGAATGACATCTTGTGTTTTGCATTCAAGTGTCATAATCTGCAAGCCAAAGAGGTACCCGAATTAAAGGGAAAGGGCTCATCAATTTGCTGAGGATTTACAACTTGGCAAAAAGTCAAAGAGGAACTAGGTTGTTACAGTGTGAAACATGATTTGCCCCTTATAACACCAAATTCTGATACCATGAAAAGTTATAGCTATTCATTTTTTTTTAATTTTCGCATTTGGCGAAAATGGTTAAAGACAGCCCTACTCTGCCTCTTGGGAGTGAAGCTTCCCATAAAATTTCATTGAATTCAAGTCAGTAGTTGTTGAGAAATAGCCTGGATAAAAGTTGGATGGATGGACGGACAAACGGACGGACGATTAGAATATTGCTCCAATTTGGAAAAAAAGCATAAAAACAAACACGGAGTGATCGAAAGAGAGAGCAAATCATGGAGCATTGAGATTATGTTTTAAAGTCATCTGATGCAGATATGTTATATGTGGGATAGGGTTAACCCTTTCCAACATGTTACAAACTAGATCTAGATATATATGTATGAACAATCTGTGTTCATCCTTTCCCACATAGAGCAAATCTGCAGCAAACATCAAGTCATAAAAAGAAAAAGAATCTACATATAATTATAATTCTTAACTTAGTGGAAAACAGTGTTGCAAAAGGGGAAATTGCTCATTATCAGCCATTATTTGTTTTTGCCATAATGTTTTCAAAAGTCTTCTGCTGCAGTAGTCCAGGTTTCTGTACTCTAAATGCGATTTTATAGTCCAGGTTTCTGTATATTAAATGCGATTTTATAGTCCAGGTTTCTGTACTCTAAATGCGATTTTATATTTTGACTGTTCGCATCCAATGAAATATGTAACGGCGATATATTGAGACTACAGTACTGCTGCAGAGGCGTCGGAAAACATCTGTGTGTGGCAAACGGTTTGTGAAAGTATACTTATTGTATAGAGTTAAAAACCAGGGACGTAGATAATCCTCGTTCCTGTGAAAACATCACGGAAAATGGAGAAATTGCTAATTATAACGTGGGAAAGGGTTTAAGAAGAGTCCAAGCACCGATCATATAATCTAACGGTCATTGCATTCACGAACGAAGATCTATCTGCATGCTGCAACGAACACATTGTCATTTCGTAACTGCACAATCTTACTGTAGTCCAGTACTAGGAATGCGATTTATACTTTGACTGTTCGCATCCTATGTAACGGCGAATCTTACTGTATTTAAATGTATTTGTACAACTGCAACTGTAGCTGCAACTGGGCAGTGGAGGATTCATGTTTCATTTGGTGCAATGTGCAATCTCTTAACTGTCATCTCATTTCCACAGTCCTTTACAATTAAAAGACAAAAATCACGTTCGACTTGCATAAAATTTGTATAAATATATATATATCAACATTACTTACGAAATATCGCCTAATCCGTGTAGCAGACGATGGGTTACATCTAAACTCACACCATACGTCGACGTCAAAATTACTCTCCCACGTGATCCCAAAATCAGGCGTGGTTTAAATATGATTGACACTTGACTTATATGGTGTACATAACTTGTATGGTGTGAGTTCAAAGTAGGTCAAAGTCGAGCAATTTTAAGATTCCCCCCCCCCCCCCCCCCCCCCCCCCCCCCCCCCCCTCATCTCCTTCTTTATTTCCACGGAGCGTAGTTTCAACCATCAATTGTTACAATTAAAGTAATTGATATTATTATCTGAATCTAGCTGCTACATGTTATAGACTTGTTTCATTAACGAATGCACTCTCTAACAATATCGACCCATGAAATTGAGTGTAAAGAACGACAATTCTGCGAAGGAGAATGTAGATATGATCTGGTAGATTTAACATTTTAATTAAATACTTCATCATTGAAATTTTTCGTTTAATATGCATAGGGTAGCGACCTGACTCAATTATATCTGTAATCGTAACAGTTGAACAGGTTATATTTACAAATTGTAAATGTCCTTTAAAAAAGACTTGCGTTATTACAAAGTCCAAATTTACGCTCTTTTTTCTTACACTTTTTTTAATATGACAAAGATAATAAAACAGCGTGGGCTAGGATTGGCATACACGTATGTGCAAACTTATCTTAATCTAAAAAATATGATATTAATGTCGTTTAAAGATTCCGAAAGGAAATTTATAATCAAGCATGTTTGTAGTTTAGTTTTATTCACCCTCTGATCAGGAACAATATATACACGGTCCCTACTCTGATTGAGCGTTTTCTAGATCAAATACATCGTTTGAGAACACAAATAAGTGACAAAGAAATGATCATTTAATAATAAAAAAGAATGCAAAAGTCATACACGCTTTTGATAAAGGGATTGAAATACAATGTGCAAAAAGGTCATCAAAATATTTTTTATATTCTTACAGATATAAATGATGTATGGGTATCTGTCTATTGTTAAACCCACTTCTATAATGTTGAATATAATTTCGAATTTCATCTCATGATTTAGAAATAGAAAAAAAGAAAGGCATCGTCAATTCAAAGATAAGAAAGAACTTGAAAATTATATATTCAAAATGTAGTTGAAAGCGAATATCACTTCCTACTGGTATGTTCTTTTATTAATGTACGTTCAAAGTACAGTAGTATAGAGGGATGTACTGGTGTCTTAATGTCTCGTATTTATCACATATTTAAACGAAATGGTATTCGTCTTCAATGTCTTCATTTGTGCACATTTCACAAAATCGATCACATCTCGGAATGCCTATGTGTCTCCCAGTCTCTCTATATATAAATGATGTGACGATAAGCGTAGTTTTGATAAAATATGTCTATGCTTTACATTTACAATTCTTAACAAGTAAAAGGACATTTCAAATATATTTTTAACCCGTTTAAATAAGCTAAGAGATGAACACACGTTCATACCAGCTCTCCACGCACTTATGTAATTATCCTTAAGTCTTATATTTAATACAGGTATAAATGATTTTACTTTAGTCACCCAATTCTATGGAACGCCGAATCTACATAAACTCAATTATTTGAAGAGCTCTTCAAATATTTAGAGAGCTCTTCAAATAATTAGAGAGCTCTCCAATTGAATTAATGATATCATCAATTCAATTAGAGAGCTCTCTAATTGATTTGCAGACCTCTCTAATTCAATTGAAGATATCTCCAAATCAACAATTCATTTGTTGCTCTCACTAATTGAATTAGAGGGCTCTCCAAATCAATTGGAGATATCTTTAATTCAATTAGAGAGAGCTACAAATGAATTGGAGATATCTCCAATTCTTCCAAATTAAACATATCCATAATTGATTTGGAGATATCTCCAATTGAATTGCAGAGCTCTCCAATTGATTTGAAGATATCTCTAATTGATTTGGAGATATCTTCAATTAAGAAGATTTTCCTTCTGCAAAACAAAACATTCTAGAGGCAATTGCTTTATGTACATGATGAAGCGCTTATGTTGTCTAACAGAATTTGCCTGAGAGCCCTACAGATTTGTTCATAGACTAACCCGGACAAATTTGCACAGAAACGAAACATTTTTTCAATTAAAGTGGAATATATACTGATGTGCAAAAACTGGATGTGAAAATAATTGGAAAAAAGATTTTTGAGATATTGACTCTCAAAAATAGAAACTAAATGGATACAAATAATAGTTGCTTAGGTTTTTGAGGATTATTTTATTGTTTTCCATTATAGCTTTTTTATTCCTCATAACCAACATATTAAATTGATTATACTGTGTGAAATCTCCTTTTAATTAGTAATTTTTGGTTTATCCCACCAACCAAGATGAAAACATGTGTTGCTAATACTTCACATATATACATGTTAACTTGATATGCATATATGTCCCTATGGCACTATTTAACTAATACATATTGCTATCTTAATTGTGGTAGAGGATATAAGTTGGGTACATGATCATTTATTCATTCATTCATATTTTTATTTCCTCCAAATTACAAAGGAGAGTTACATGAACATAATAATTAATTACAATGTATTAATAAGAGAATGTACAGAGAGAAAGAGAGAGAAAGAGTGAGAGTAAATGTGGAAAAAAAAATCCATACTATAATTCAGAATAAAGTGTCATAGCATGTACAGCTGTACTCAGGCATGGGACAGTATGGAATGTCCATCATCAAATTTAGCCATGAAATATTGACCACATACGATCAATGTAATATACCATCGATATTATGAAGTCAATATGCCAGACATGTAAAAGTTCTGTAAACTCTGGTATTGGACCTCCGAGTAATATACATAGTTTGATATCATCACTAGATGAGTAGAAATAATTATATACCTCGATACCATATGTGTAAAACAAGGCATCCATTGCTTTGCTTCTAATTTCTTGTACAGAGATACAATGTATTAAGCAGTGTAGAGCTTCATTATTGTAAAATGACCCACATTTACTGCAGAGTTTATTAGCATTATAACTGCCCAGAGCAGAAATAATTTTAATGATATTTCTGCAGTGTCGTTTATATTTGTATTTGCATTTACTTATATGCGAAAATATGCTTTCACAGAAAGCTGGATGAATTTTAGCAAATAAGTAAAGATCCGGATCACTGTTAACTCTATACAACCAGTGCTCAGTGAAAAATGCATTAACAGTCTGTTTTATTGTACTTTTCCATTTCAGACGTTTTGTGTATATATACCATCGTTGTAATAAGAAAACAACTAATAAGTAAGCCCATATTTTTTAAGTATGAAGAATATATCTGAAAAATATCCAGCCTGGGTACAGTTTGACAAGCAGAAACTACACAGCTTTTTATAAAAATAACCTTAATAATGTTATTAGGATTCAGAATGCAGAGTTGACCAAACAAGTTTAACTTACGTCTATCAATAATGCATTCCATATTTAATATTTGTAACATGCCTAAGACAATATCAGTTCTTGCAAATTTGTCTATGCCTTGAATTCTTTTTAAGCAAAATCTATGACATCTCTTTAGCTGTAGCAATTATGAAGATTTTAAGGAAAATAGTTTTTCACAACCAAAAAGTCCCCCAGAAAGAACTATGGTGTCATACAGCTTTTTACATGTAAAGGGATGAAACCCTTTTTCATTCAGACCAATTCTAAACAGAGACATGAATGATCCTCTAATCTTTGAACAGATATCTTTAAGAATTTCGGCATTAGACATATACTTATTGCAAACAACACCTAAGGGAGTATAGTTTACAGTTTCATGTAAAGTGTGGCATCCGATTGACCATTTTCTAGTAGAATTTGAATAATCATGTTTGCTTTCGTTAAACACAATGACAGAACATGTCTGTGGATTATACTCGAATAGCCACTTTTTAGGGTATAAATGACAAATATTTAATAATCGATCAAGACCTTTCTTTGACAAACTGAGTAGAACCATATCATCAGCTGAGGTAATGCATGGTATATTAGTATCCTGCATGACAAGACCGTACCGACTATTATCTAACGTATAGAGTAGTCCATTTAGAATCAAAGCGCTGAAGGCACTCAATTTGTTTGGGTACATAAAACTGTTCAAACATTTGCCTTTGCATAGATGTGTGATTTATAAACTATGCATTGTTTATAAATATTACAACTTCGGGTAAAAGAATAAATGACGCATCCGTTAAAATTAAATGCCATTTTAGTTGTCTATAAAAAATAAATCATGAGACATACATGTGAATATTATATTTAATTTCCAAGTTTCAAAAAACATGTAAAACAAATGGATAACCATTATGGCCCCGACTCACTCATCTAAGTATTTATCCTGCTTAACAAGAGATTTTTCAAGTTTTCACTATAGCCATATACGGCAAAATAGCCCTGCCCCCTGGCGGCCATGTTTTTCGACCAATCAACATGGCTTGGAGGAATCTGATAGATGGTCACCCAATGAACATTTCTACAAAAAGAATTGAAAATTGGCCAAACACTTTCGGAGGAGAAGATTTTTCAAGTTTTTACTATAGCCATATTAGGCAAAGAAGCCCCACCCGCTGGCGGCCATGTTTTTCGACCAATCAACTTGGCTGGAAGGAATCTGTTAGAGGGTCATCCTAAGAACATTTCTACAAAATTATTTGAAAATCGGCCTGACACTTTTGGAGGAGAAGAGTTTACACTATAGCCATATAAGGCAAAAAAAGCCCCACTCCCTGGCGGCCAAGGAACACTTCTTTAAAATAATTTGAAAATCTGCCAACCAGTTTGGTAGAAGAATAATTTTAAAGTTATTTTATTTTCGTTGCCATGGAAACCATAATTGTGCATAATCACAAACAATTGAAGGAATTCTGGTGAGGTCAATGAGAGGATGCTTTCTGTGAAGTTTCATCCCAATTGACCCACTCGTTACTGAGGAATAGATGTTGACGGACGACAGACGCCGGACAAAAGGAGATCACAATAACTAACTTTCAGCACTTCGTGCTCAGGTGAGCTAAAAAAGAAACATCTATCCAAATGAAAGAGTCATCGAAATCATGTAGAAAATATTGTGGAAAAAGGCAGTACTAATATTTATATGAGCACTTTAAAAGAAACATGCTTCAGACTTCAGAGGCTTTTGAATTCATTTGCATTATAAAAGGATTAAATGCTCCAGAGAAAACCAATACCTGTGCCGTCCGCAATTTACTCTACAGTATATACCTAAGCTGGCCGCTGTTTCCTTTAAAGGGTGTTTAAGCTTGCCAAATCAATAAAGGATGCGTGACCATACACTGTTAATTACCATTGTGTACGAGTGTCATTCCAAACAAATTATAAATGTAACCCCTTTTCCCAATAAAGCTATCATATACATTTATGTATTTGTAACTTGTCGGGATGTGTCGATACCGTCATGGTACAATGTGATATATGCACAAATTGGTTTCACAAATCTTGTGTTAATGCACCTGTGGATATTTCGACAACAGATGCGGACTTTAATTGTAACTTTTGTTAATTATTTGGCTATTATAATGATAAGATATGTGATTAAATTGGCAACATTTAAGTTTTTTACTTATAACAGCCTTCAAATACAAATTTGGTTTATACGACGGTAAAGAAAGGTTATGGGAATTAAGAAATTGTTTAAATAAGCAAATTCTCCTTTACCCACAATGTTTTCAATATATGTTGCTTTTTACTGTTTACACAGCAAGAAAAAAACATTTAACTTATTTGTTATAGATTAGTATTATTGTTGTATATATATATATATATATAATTACTAGAAACAAATTAAGATTAAAAGTGTTGTATATATATATATACTTATTGTTTATTTGTTATTTAAATTGTTCTGCCCCTTCCAAGTACCCTACAGAATAGAATGTTGCATGGATCATTTGCCTCGTAGTATGGTACATGGAAAACTGTTGAAAGTTACAAAGTAGAAAATGAATAGGCCAAACAATAACTAGAACCCATGACCCTTCAATCGATTGTAAAGGAGAGGATATAATTGAAGCAAAACCTACGGCTAGTTACCAGCAACCTATTATATTCTTGCAATGTTTTCAAATTTCGTCCGCTGCAGATGCGTCAAAATACATTTACTTGTCGGAAAAATCAATCCATCATTTCTCGTTATTGATATCTATAGATATTATATAAAGAGGAAAGTCGTTAAAACACTTTACAAAGAGATTCCATTTCAGCATGATCTCGATTTTTGGTTTAATCTATATCACTGATAAAAGCAATCAAACACATTATATATTTACAAAGAAAACCCCGGATATGATCATATGTAACAAATTATACACATTTGCCCATCTTTAATTAAACACTTTTTACAACAAATCATATAGCGTCCGCAGATTTGCTCTAAATTCTATAGCGTCCGCATTTTCCCTCTGTATTGCATTTGTCCGCATTTTCCCTCTATAATGTATTTGTCCGCAGATCGCGTCCGCACTTTAGACCCTCCCCCCCATACCGTTGTATTTATAAATAGAATTCGACGATCACGATTTCTCTGCAAATGTGTTACTCTCATTTTAAATGCATTTTATGACGCACATATTTGTTTTTTTAAATTCTTTATACTATATTTATATGGCCGACAAGGCCCAAAGAAAATATTTTCAATTCTGTTTTTATCTACATTTTCAATGCGTGATTGAAAATTCAAATACCGTATCTGGAGCTTAAATCGGAAATAGTTCTGCCTGTAGCAGTTCACTCATTGAGATTTATAAATCTCTCATGTTTTAAAATACAATGTTTCATTTTATTTCCAAATTCTCTTTGAATATAAGAACCACATAAGAAAACAAAGACGATATAAATATATCATTATTTCAAAAATCGTGATACATTTGAAAAGTAAGAGCAAGTATTGAGTACTACTTTCACGCGTATGAAATTTAGGAACTTTTCCATAAGACGTATGGCTTCAGAATTGTCGCTACTAAATTTGTTTGTTCCAAACAAATACAAATGGTGAGCTCAGCCCCCCTTGTCTGGTCCCGACCGTCACGTTAAATGGATCTGATTATATCCTCTGAACAGAACATATGATTCAGACTTATCATACAAACTAATTACAGACTTAAGGGTAGCAGTACTTACTCCCATTTCATGCAGTTTATGGAACAGTTCATTGTGCCAAACCTTATCGAATGCTTTATTAATATCTAAGAAGCAGGCATACAGTTTGCTTCCATTTTCTCTTGCATGGCAGATACATTCTTTCAGTAAGAAGGATGTCATTGTACAGCTCACACCCTTTTGAAATCCAAACTGTAAAGGGTTTAAGCTGACATTGATATCTGATTTGTATGGAACGCCGAATCTACATAAACTCAAATATTTGAAGAGCAGTATGGAACGCCGAATCTACATCAACTCAAATATTTGAAGAGCTCTTCAAATATTTAGAGAGCTCTTCAAATAATTAGAGAGCTCTCTAATTGAATTAATGATATCATCAATTCAATTGGAGAGCTCTCTTATTGATTTGCAGACCTCTCTAATTCAATTGAAGATATCTCCAAATCAACAATTCATTTGTTGCTCTCACTAATTGAATTAGAGAGCTCTCCAAATCAATTGGAGATATCTTTAATTCAATTAGAGAGAGCAACAAATGAATTGGAGATATCTCCAATTCTTCCAAATTAAACATATCCATAATTGATTTGAAGATATCTCTAATTGATTTGGAGATATCTTCAATTAAGTTGATTTGGAGATATCTTCAATTGAATTAGAGAGCTCTCCAATTCAATTGAAGAGCTCTTCAATTGAATTAATGATATCATCAATTCAATTGGAGAGCTCTCTAAATATTTGAAGAGCTCTTCAAATATTTGAGTTTATGTAGATTTGCGTTCCCTCTTCAAATATTTAGAGAGCTCTTCAAATAATTAGAGAGCTCTCCAATTGAATTACTGATATCATCAATTCAATTGGAGAGCTCTCTTATTGATTTGCAGACCTCTCTAATTCAATTGAAGATATCTACAAATCAACAATTCATTTGTTGCTCTCACTAATTGAATTAGAGAGCTCTCCAAATCAATTGGAGATATCTTTAATTCAATTAGAGAGAGCAACAAATGAATTCTTCCAAATTAAACATATCCATAATTGATTTGGAGATATCTCCAATTGAATTGCAGAGCTCTCCAATTGATTTGAAGATATCTCTAATTGATTTGGAGATATCTTCAATTAAGTTGATTTAGAGATATCTTCAATTGAATTAGAGAGCTCTCCAATTCAATTGAAGAGCTCTTCAATTGAATTAATGATATCACGAATTCAATTGGAGAGCTCTCTAAATATTTGAAGAGCTCTTCAAATATTTGAGTTTATGTAGATTTGGCGTTCCATAGATTTGACAACATCTAAAAGTAAGGCCTCGTATAGTTTTAAAATAGCAGACGACAGAGTAATAGCTCTATAATTGTTTGGGTCATCCTTCCTCTTTTTTCCACCTTTAAACAGTGCAGGGTCTTTCAAATACTATTTGAAATACTATTTGAAAGACCCTGAACATATGGAACGCCAAATCTACATAAACTCAAATATTTGAAGAGCTCTTCAAATATTTAGAGAGCTCTCCAATTGAATTGATGATATCATTAATTTAATTGAAGAGCTCTTCAATTGAATTGGAGAGCTCTCTAATTCAATTGAAGATATCTCCAAATCAACTTAATTGAAGATATCTCCAAATCAATTAGAGATATCTTCAAATCAATTGGAGAGCTCTGCAATTCAATTGGAGATATCTCCAAATCAATTATGGATATGTTTAATGTGGAAGAATTTGAGATATCTCCAATTCATTTGTTGCTCTCTCTAATTGAATTAAAGATATCTCCATTGATTTGGAGAGCTCTCTAATTCAATTAGTGAGAGCAACAAATGAATTGTTGATTTGGAGATATCTTCAATTGAATTAGAGAGGTCTGCAAATCAATTAGAGAGCTCTCCAATTGAATTGATGATATCATTAATTCAATTGGAGAGCTCTCTAATTATTTGAAGAGCTCTCTAAATATTTGAAGAGCTCTTCAAATATTTGAGTTTATGTAGATTCGGCGTTCCATATGAACAGTGTAACAATAAGACCAAATTTCATTTTTTTTAGGAATATAGGAAAATTTAAACCTGTAATTGTACAGTTTCAGCAAAAAGAGTGAAGCGCTTTACCCCATATATAACATGTTCATTATAAATACAATCATGTGAACATGCTTTATTTTTGCTCAGTGTAGAGACAGCTTTTGTGATGTCATTAATGTTAAATCGACAGGCATTAGAAAAGCTATTGCCATATTTAATATGTGACACATTTTCGTCTATTTCTTTTATCGGCCGAATCCGGATCGGATCTAAAAGTATAAATATTACTGAAAAACACCCCTCATTGTTTAGCTATTTCCCCGGATTTCGATACGACTGATTGTTAAATTTCATAGCTCCCTGATATGCTTGTGTACCTCCTTTTCCCGTTCTATTACCGTATAGTCTCCAAAATGTGCCCGGATCTAAGTCGGCTGCTTTATCTAAGTCATCATTATAAGGGAGCAAAGATAATTTTCGGTATAAAATCTATGTTTATGTCTGAATATTCGCTTTGCCTCCTTATATTCATTATACAGACAATTTTCTAGATCTCTAGGTGGTTTCCCATTGTTCGCCCATTCACGTCTCTTCACACGCATGTTATAATGTAGGTTTTTCAATTCAGCATTCCAAAATGGTTTTAGATACTTTCTATACTTAGATACAGTAAATAAAGATGATGAGATACATTGTATCCGGTTGTATAACTTGTCATACATATCAGTAATAATAGTTTTACAATTATCCTTATTAAAAATTACGGTAACAATCATCGCGGGGTGCGAGTTCTTTCTTGCATTAAACATGAAACCTTTCCCCCCCCCCCCCCCCCCCCCCCCCCCCCCCCCCCTCCCCCCAACATCTTTGTTTTGATTATTTTAAAGATTAGAGTTGACTCTTTTAAATGATATAGGGTGTCATACCTGTAAACGCTTACAAGGTGTGAACATTTAGGGTTGAAACTGGATGATTACAAAGAAAGCATTTATTTGGTGTATTGTGACCATATATTCTTTTTCCCCCAACATTACGTAATTAATGCACCTATCAATATTTTGCCCCAAGGGTGAGTGGGGGGGGGGGGGGGGGGGGGGGGGGATGCGGGTCACGGGAAATAGACATTGGCCGGATTTTACATCCCGGTTCCCGGAGTACAGAAAGCATCTCCCACTATGGGGATTTAGACAAAATTATTGGCTCTAGGGTGGGGAATAAGACCCCAAAAAGGAAAACTTGTCTAATTCCCCTGGGTCTGCTTTATTTAACTAATACATATTGCTATCTTAATTGTGGTAGAGGATATAAGTTGAGTACATGATCATACGACACTTGAGTTTCTCATCCTCAACATCCGTGTCATAATCACCAACAACTGCCTTTTGACAATTTACACCTTTGCACTCCGAGAACATTCTTGAGCAGTTAAGCCTGAGCTTCCTGCATGTTATCGTGCAGATGAGCTTTGCATCCACATCTAATAACGTTTAACAGTTTTTTCTGAGCTGGCTTTTTGTCCGTGAATATGGCAACTAGTTTGCTTTTTGTGATTTTCCAGCCCCATTGTTCTTGGTCAAAACTGTACTTGAAAATAAACGCGCAAACTATGAAACTTTGCAGCCGATGATGTCGATGGTAATTGTTCTGGCGTAACACACTTCAAGCTGGTAACGACTTTCTGGAAGAACTTAATTAGTCTCATATCATTTAGTGATGCGTTAAATTTAACACCATAGATGCTTTCAAGAGCTCGTTCGCCAGCCGCTATAACCAAATCATAATTGAAATTGTTTTGGCTGAAAATAAGAGAGTTTCATCTAAATTCCTTATCGGGAAAAAAAACGCTTCAATGTCGGATTTATACCGATCCCAAACAAGCGAGATGAGGTGTCGCACACGAGGAAAGAGTATATTTCATCATGGCCAATACTCGCTTTCAGCTGCTGAATATCCTACTTTGATTGGTTTTTTACTTTGTTTGTGTTTTATCTTTTAAAGATAACTTTGCAGCTATGTAATTTCACGTAATAACAAAGTAAAACAAGGGTAAGTATTTGCCAATTCAACAGTAGATGTAACTATTAACAGGTCAGAATCACCACTGACATGCTTTGTTCAATACCGTTTTGATTCAAATACTCACCAAGCATATTGAATGCATCGCTGCTTGTTTTTGTGTAAGCTTAAGCTAAACAATGTTATTTTTTCATATCAAGCGTCATATCAATTAAAAATTAATTGTGGCCCCAACTTGACCCATACTACGACGCATGTGCGTTGTATCTATTGTGGATGGCAGGTCAATATAACCATCTAATACTACAACACCATTGTCCTTGCTAAAATGGTTTCGGATGAACAATAAGTTTTGTAACATAATTGCATCATATGTCGTGTCCAAGGAATTCTTTGCAAAAGGGTCCCATCGTCTAAAACATATCTTACGTCATCATTTGTGGGTATGGAGTTTGGGGATTCGTGCTCGATATGCGTCCGAAGTACATCATCAAGTTGTGGCTTATTTGCTGCACGCATCATTCCATCGGTGTCAAAGAGAGCAGGAGGATGGGTGCACAACTCATATGAAAATGTATCATCCAATTCTTCAGGTGGTACCAACCCGCGTCAACGTGCGTGCTGCTCTAATAAGTCGTTTTAATTAAAAGAAGTTGAAAATCGACATTAATAGTCTCACTACCAATGTTAACTTGCGATTTTGACACGAGCGTAAGTGCTTGGTCTTCTTTTTAAAAGATAGACTCACAAATTCTTACCCTCCATGGACTGCAAATGTTACTTACCAACAGTGGGGCTGTTTTGTAATAACCACGAATATTTGCCTACAGTTAGATCATATTTATTCAATTCGTACTGAACACCTGTTTTAATGTAAAAAACGTGTTTTATTGTTATATTCAAAACGAGCAAATTATCCTTTTGTCACCATGTTTTCAATTCTATTCAATTATTGAACTTTCATGTAAAGGGAGCTTCCAAAAAATTTCGGGTATGTTTTCAAAGTCGTCTGCTGCAGATTTATTGTATGTGGGAAAGGGTTAAAATGAAATGAACTGTTAACCTGTTTTGAGATTTTGAGAATCTCCTGCTTTCAAAAGTTATAATCTCGGAAACAATTGCAAAAGGTTTATACATAGTTGATAATAATTTTGTGGAAAGGACAATTTACTCAAGCAATTTCTCCTTTTCCTTGATGTTTTCAAAAGTCACCTGCTGCAGTGGCATCAAATGTGTCAGGGAATGGGTTTGATTGATTGTTCTGTGTTATAACGCTGCTTCAACAATTTTCCAGTTATATCACGGCGTTTCCTGGATAACTGACAAGTACTACTGGTCCATTTATCACCACGCCAGCCAGTCAGTCGTAATGCTGGTCCATTTATCCCCACGCCAGCCAGTCAGTCGTAATGCTGGTCCATTTATCCCCACGCCAGCCAGTCAGTCGTAATGCTAACTCTGCAACCCTGAGCGACAAAGAGGGCAGCCATTTCTACCATTTTTAAAGTCTTTGGTTTGATCCAGCCGAGGATCCAACCAACGACCTGCTGCACCAAGGCGGACACTCTACCACTACACACTGAGGTGGTTGTCTGGGGGGAAAGGGATAAGGAAACAGAAACTATAGTTAGAAAAAGATTTTAATTCTGTAAAGTTTTAAGTAACTTTATTCTCTGTGAATTGTCCAAGATAACAAACAACGGCAAAAATAGTTAACCTTTTCCAGCATACAGCAAATTTGCAGCAGACTACTTTGAAAACATTTAGTCAAAAATACTCCCTATAAATGAAAGAAAATTTATTGAATAAAGATGAAAACATTCTGGCAAAAAGAGAAATTGCTCATAATAAGCAATTTACCCTTTTGTCACAATGTATTAAAAAGTCGTCTGAATAAGGTAAGAATGTGTTTTAAACAATATCCATGATTACTAAGAACAATAACATAACAGTAGTTAACCCTTTCCTAAATACAACATTATTTTATCTGCAGCAGACGACTTCGAAAACAATAGAGCAAAGATATATAAAATATCAATAAATGGAAATTTAATTATTGAAAAGAGTTGAAAACAAACAGTTTCTCCTTTTGTCACAATGTTTTCAAATGTTGTCTGCTGCAGAGGTATCAGAAAGCATCTATTTGTGAGAAATGGATAAAGGAGAACTCTATTCTGCAAGAAACTTTGAAACTCAGTAAAATTGGACAGCCAAATACAACAACTTTCTGAAAATGGTTTTCATCATTCAAGTGTCCAAAAAGCGGACTCCAGAGTGTCCACAAGATTCTTCTACTGTTTGATTCGACATAGCCCTTATTCAAACTTAGCCAAAATATCACCAAGACAAACATTCTTAATTTTGTTCATTAACCCTTTCCCTTATATAGACGCTTTCTGACGCCTCTGCAGCAGGCGGCTTTTTGAAAACATAGTGACAAAAGAAGAAATTGCACAAAACGTGCAATTTCTCCTTTTGCCACAATGTTTTCCACTTTTTGTCATAGGTTATCCATTCAATTATGGAGATTTTCTATGTTTTGGCAAAATATGTTCAATGTCGTCTGCTGCAGAATTGTCGTATGAGGGAAAGGGTTAAGATTGCATAAAAACACAAGAGGGCCAAGATGGCCCTAAATCGATCACCTGAATGATAGTAAATTAGAAGCAAATATTTAACTGCAAATATCTGTGAAAATTTAATCAGGAGTTCAAATGAAACTGCAAGTTGTGAACACTCAGTTAAAGAAATAGTTTATCAGTAAAAGCCATTTGTATCTTGAAATCTAACAAGAACTTTAATAAGAATGGAATTATAAAGTTTTGTCATTTTGCACCTTTCCTGATGCGGCTTTGCTGCCCTGTTTGTCAACGAAATCAATATGGCTTGAACAGTTTTTGTAGAGTGTCACTCAAAGAACATTTCTGCCAAATTATCTTGGAATCTGACAAATGGATTATGGAGATAGAAGTTTTTAAAGTTTGGGTATTTTTCTCAATTTCTGATGCCGCAGCAACAAAAGTTCTACACAGAATGTAAGTCTTTGAACAATTTTGAAAGAGGACCATCAAAGGAACATTCCTGTGAAGTAACGTTGAAATTGGTCAAGTGGAATGGTAGGAGTTGTCATTTGTAGCTAAAAGTTCAATTTACCCCTTTTGTGATGACGCGAGGTTGCTATGATTTTGTAACCAATCAATACAGCTTAAAAATCAAGTAGAGGATCACTGAAGTAAGATTCCTATTCAATTTTCTTAATATCAGACAAGGACTTAAAAAAAATGGAATTTCCAAATTTTGTAATCTGCCCCTTTTCTGATGCCTCCTGACTGCCATGTTTTCAACCAAACAGTATGCCTTGAACAATCTTTGTAGAGGGTCACCCAAGGAACATTTCTACTAAACTATATTGGAATCTGACATGCAGATTCAGAGGAGAAGATTAAAGCTAAAAGTTAACGACAGACGACGGACGACGGACAAAAAGTGATCAGAATAGCTCACCTTGAGCCTTTGGCTCTAGGTGATCTAAAAAAGACGAAAGACAAACACAGGGTGATCAAAAGGATCTGTTCTTGAGCAAACAGGAGTGGCAACAGTCAGCAATACTCATGTGTCAATTGCCTTGCTCTCTCCTCTTGTTTTGAATATTCAAAACATTGTATGAAAAGAAGATGCTGCTCATTTTGAGAAATTTCTCCTTTTATCACTGTTTCATGGAAAACATTAATAATCAACCATGTTTGAATAAAACCCAAAGACTAGAAGCTGGTAATGAAGTATCAACAACATTTACAACAAGAGCTGTCAGAGGACAGTGCGCTTGACTATTCCACCTATTATTTAAGTTACTGAGATAATGGACTCTAATGTAGTTGCATGCAAAACATTAACCACAATTTCTTAAAGGGTGATCATTTGCATTATATGCAGGATAGAGTTATTTAACTAGATTATTGTCATAGGTGTGATGGTTAGGAAGGGTTGTATAACGTTTCAATGGAATGCATCAAGTAGTTAACAAGTTATGGATTCTTAATGTAGATGCACACAAACCATTTACCATAATTTCTAAGTAAAAAAAGGACAACAATTTGCACCATATGCAGGATAGAGTTATCTTAATTGGTTGTGTTTATAGTTGTGAAATTGGGAAAGGTTGTATAATGTTTCGATATGCTTCAGTTGTTACTGATAATATTACTCTCTTAATGTAGTTGCAAAACTTTAACCAGAATTTCTAAGTCCAAAAAGGACCATAACTTGCATAAAATGGGAAGGGTTGTATAACGTTTCAAAGCATTGCATAATGTAAATACTTGGATATCGACTCCTAATGTAGTTGCATGCAAAACTTAAACCAAATTTCTAGTTAAATAAGGGCCATAGATTGCAAAATATACCGGACAGAGTTATCATACTTGATTGTTTACATAGGTGTGATAGTTGGGAAGGGTTGTATAAAGTTACAATGCAGTGCATCAAGTAGTTACTAAGAGATGGTCTGTTAATGTAGTTGCACGCAAAACTTTAACCAGAAATTTTAAGTAAAAAAAGGTTCATAACTTGCATAAAATGCAGGATAGAGTTATCTTACTTGATAATCTACATAGGTGTGATAGTTGGGTAAGGTTGTAGAAATTTTCAATGCAATGCATCAAGTAAATGCTGATATATGGACTGTTAATTTAGTTGCACGCAAAACTTTAACCAGAATTTCTAATTAAAAAAGGGCCATAACTTACATAAAATGCAGGATAGAGTTATTGAACTTGATAATCTACACAGGTGTGATAATTGGGTAGGGTTGTATAACGTTTCAATGCAATGCATCAAGTAAATACTGAGATATGGACTCTTAATTTTATTGCACGCAAACCTTTAACCAGAATTTCTAAGTAAAAAAGGGCCATAACTTGCATAAAATGCAGGATAGAGTTATCTAATATGATAATCTACATAGGTGTGATAGTTTGGTAGTGTTGTAATGCAATACATGTAGTATTTAAGTACTTGCAATCAAAACCTTAACCAATGTGTGACGTGGACGCCGACGCCAGGGTGAGTAGTATAGCTCTCATATTCTTCGAATAGTCGAGCTAAAAATGGAATGCAATAAGTCATCATTCTGTTCAAGTGTATGTTAGCATATTAAACCTTTCCCTTATATGATATTTTTCATGGTATTCTACTTTGAAAATAAAGCCGTAAATATGAAATATCTAAACAATTTGAAATTTCTTTTTGAAAATAGACTAGAATCATTTTGGGACATTAACCCTTTCCCTCATATAGACGCTTTCTGACGCCTCTGCAGCAGACAGGTTTTTGAAAACATAGTGACAAAAGACGAAATTGCTCAAAACGAGCAATTTCTCCTTTTGACACAATGTTTTCTGCTTTTCGTCATAGGTTATCCATTCAATTATAAAGATTTTCTATATTTTGACAAAATATGTTCAAAGTCGTCTGCTGCAGAATTGTTGTATGAGGGAAAGGGTTCACCCTTTTCCCACATAGTGGCAAAAGGAGAAATTGATTGTTCTGAGCAAATTCTTCTTTTGTCACAATGTTTTCAAAAGTCGTCCACTGGAGATGCGTCTATAGGTGGAAAAGCTTTAACTCTTTCCCATACATTGACACATTTTGCCACATCTGTAGCAAAAGACCTTCGAAAATGCTGTGACAAAAGGAGAAATTGGTCATAATGAACAATTACACCTTTATTCAATAATTATACTTCCTTAACAAGTTTGAAAAATATGTCCTCTTTTCACATATTTCAAATCTAACAATGAAAACAACCACCATAAGGTCTTCAGACTTTGAAACCGACTACTGTAGCAGACATCATTATGAAAACATGAAATTTAAGGAGAAATTGCTGATGAAGAAAACATTCTCTTTTTCCATCAATGTTTACAATTTCAACATAGCATCAAAGTTGAGCTTCCAATATTTCATGTATAACATTTTGATCCTCAGATTTTTCTAAAGCTAACAACGACTCTTCAAATATCATGTGTGACAGCAAGATGTAAACAATAATCTAACATGGCATCTTTAGATTTCATTTAACCTTATTCAAAATTTCTAATAAAAAAAATAAACAAGATGTGTTTGTGAAACACTGATGCCCCCGAATGGCAACATCTAGGTCAAAGGTCAATGTCGCCAGGTCAAAAATGTTGGTACTGACAGAAAGGTCATGTCACAAGGAATACACATGTGAAATATGGTAGCCGTACCTGTTATGGTTCAAAAGTAGAGGTCAAGGTAGAAGTTTTTTTCGAGAATGGCAACATCTAGGTCAAAGGTCAAGGTCGCAATGTGAACAATTTTGGTACTGACAGAAAGGTCATGTCACAAGGTATACACATGTGAAATATGGTAGCCGTACCTGTTATGGTTCAAAAGTAGTGGTCAAGGTTAAAGTTTTTATCGAGAATCGCAACATCTAGGTCAAAGGTCAAGGTGAAAAATGTTGGTACTGACAGAAAGGTCATGTCACAAGGTGTACACATGTGAAATATGGTAGCCTTAAAGTTTTTTTCGAGAATGGCAACATCTAGGTCAAAGGTCAAGGTCGCAAGGTCAAAAATGTTGGTACTGACAGAAAGGTCATGTCACAAGGAATACACATGTGAAATATGGTAGCCGTACCTGTTATGGTTCAAAAGTAATGGCCAAGGTTAAAGTTTTTTTCGAGAATGGCAACATCTAGGTCAAAGGTCAAGGTCGCAAGGTCAAAAATGTTGGTACTGACAGAAAGGTCAAGTCACAAGGAATACACATGTGAAATATGGTAGCCGTACCTGTTATGGTTCAAAAGTAGTGGTCAAGGTTAAAGTTTTTTACGTGCAGACAGACGTGCAGACAGACGTGCAGATGTGCAGACAGGCCAAAACATAGATGCCCACCGAATCGGTGATTCCGGGGGCATAAAAACCTAGGTAGATGATAGCACAAATCAAAACCAGATTAAGAACACATTGTGAGACTGTTATTTTCAGCATCATAAACTTTACTTCCTTTTTTCACATTGTGTTTCCAAGTACATGTATTCTGATGCAAAGGCAGGAAGCTAACAATCAACTTATATGGCATCTTTAGATTTCATTTCACTCAATTCAAAATGTCTAATATAAAATAATAATAAATCTGGGTAAATATAACAGGTCGTTCAAATCTAAAAAAGATTAACCCTTTCCCACATACAACAAATCTGTAGCAGACGACCTTGAAAACCTCTATAAATGAAGGTACATGTATACTTATTGAAACAAGAGGGCCATGATGGCCCTAGTTCGCTCACCTGAATTATACAATGTACTGCAATGCAAAACACATCAAGACAATTATTCTGAATGCAACCTCCACAGTGTTAACAAGATCTTCCTTCATTTGGCCTAGGTTCTATATTTTTTTACCTGATATGACCCATATTCCAACATGGTTAGATATCATCAAGTCAACATCTCGACAAAGTTTCAACTTGCTCAAAGTAAAAATGTGGCCTCCGGAGTTTGGACAATATTTTCCTTTATGGACCTACTTTCTGACCCAATATGACCCATATTCAAACTTGACCTAGATATAATTCAGACAAATATTCTGACAAAATTTCAAACCGCTGAACTGCAAAAATTGCGGCCTCTAGAGTGTTAACAAAATTTTCCTTCAATTTGACCTAGTGACCTACTTTTTGATCCAACATGACCCATGTTCGAACTTGACTTACAAATCATCAATACAAACATTCTGATAAAGATGATGATGATTTATGACGTTGTTTACCCTCGCGCTCGGCAATAATGCCATTTGGCGAGCAGCTATCGTTTATTTCAATATTTAATTTAATTTCAATTAGCAGACAGATTATGTTTTTAGCAGATTATTCATATATTTATTGTGTCTCTATTATTGGGTAATTTCTGATAAAGTTTCAACATGCTCAAGTTAAAAATGCAGTATCCAGAGTGTTAACAAGATTTCCCTTCAATTTGACCTAGTGACCTAGTTTATATCCCGGCATGACCCATATGCGAACTTGGCCTAGATATCATTAAGATAAACATTCTGACCAAATTTCAAGTTGCTGTAGCCAAAAAGGCGGCTTCTACAGAGTTAACAAGATGTTTCATCAATTTGGCCTAGTGACCTAGTTTCTGACCCAATGTGACCCATATTCGAACTTGACCTAGATATCTTAAAGACAAACATTCTGACAAAATTTCAAACTGCTGAATGCAAAAATTGCATCCTCTAGGGTGTTAACAAGATTTTCCTTCAATTTGACCTAGTGACCTACTTTTTGACCCAACATAAACATAAACCATGTTTGAACTTGACCTACATATATGTATAATCAAAATAAACATTCTGTGTTTCAACATACTCAAGTAAAAAATGTGGCTTCTACAGTGTTAACAAAAGTCCCCTTTAATTTGGCCTAGTGACCTAGTTTCAGCCCAAATATGACCCATATTCGAACTTGACCTAGATATTTTTAAGACAAACATTCTGACAAAATTTCAAACTGCTGAAGCAGAAATTGCAGCCTCTGAAGTGACCTACTTTTTGACCCGACATGACCCATGTTCGAACTTGACTTACTTATTATCAAGAAAAACATTCTGATAAAGTTTCAACATGCTCAAGTTGAAAATGTGGCCTCCAGAGTGTTAACAAGATTTCCCTTCAATTTGACCTAGTGACCTAGTTTTTGACCTCATATGGCTCATATGTTTCGAACTTGTCTAAGATTTGATTGATGTTCTGATAAACTTTCATGAGGATCGGATGCAAAATGTAGCATGGAGAGTGTTAACAAGGAAAAATGTTGGCGTCGCACAACGGACGCCGACAAAATGTGACCACAATAGCTCACCTTGCACTTCGTGCACAGGTGAGCTAAAAAGTAGAAATTCCTTGTTTCTAGTAATTTCTACTTTTGTCAAATTGTTTTCAAAAGACGTCTGCTACAAAGGCATCAGAAAGCATCTGTATGTGGGAAAGGGTTAAGAACACATTACGAGACAAGGTGATTCTCATTATCATGAGTGTTATTTCCTTTTCTCACAATGTGTTTACAAGTAGTCTGATGCAGAGGCATCTAATGGATCTAACAAATTATTATGTGATATATAAAACTATAACAAGATATCATTGGTTAACCCTTTCTCACATACAGACGATAATTGACACATCTGCAGCAAAATGAAGAAATAGCTCATACTGAGCAATTTCTCCCCACAATGTTCTACTATATTCAATAAATATAAATCTTATTTAAAGAGATTTTCCGTATATTTGCGGGTATGTTTAAAAGACATCTGCTGCATATTTGTTGTATGTGGGAAGGGTTAACAAATTGGTTATCTAAGATTATCAATTATCATATTTGACTTATACATGTAATTAACCCTTTTCCACATCAAGACATATTTTGGCGCAGAAATGGCTTCTTATGAGCAATCACTCCATTTGCCACTTTGCTCTCTGAATTCTACAATAACTATAAGGTAATTTAACGAGACCTTCCATAATTTTACCCAGATGTTTTCAGTCCTCTGTTGCAGATTTGTTGTATGTGGGAAAACGTTAACAGAAATTGGTAAACCTCTATGTTTTAATAAGACTAGTTTAAAGTAAAAATAGTGTGATATAAAATTGTTTATTAAATTTAATAAAATCTTTGGCAAAGTCATACATGTATTCAGATAAGATATCTACACAATCAAACAAGGCACTCCATTTATCAAGAGTATCACAAGTTTTAGTACATATAACATTTTTTTGTTTTTGACATTAACTTTATTTAAAGGGTCACATTTATAGTCATGGCCATGCTAATTTGATTTCTGATGCATAAGTACTCTTATTAACTCTTATTAACGTATATTAGAACAAGAACAAGAGAGTTTGAAGGAACATGTGTTGCCTGCATACGAATCAAAGAGTGAAGAAAAGACAGAATTTTGGAACAGAACTTATGTAAACTGAAAATCTGTTTCCCAAGAAGTGTTACAAATTTTTAAAAGAAAGTGGTCCAGCTAAAATATTAAAATACCAACATATGTAAGAACAAGAGAGTATGGATGAACACATAATGTTGCCTGCATACGAGTCAAGGAGTGACCGCGAGATATAATTTTGGAATACAACTTAAAACCGATGTAACCATTTCCCTCATACGACAATTCTGCAGCAGTCGACTTTGAACATATTTTGTCAAAAAATGGAAATTCTCTATAATTGAATGGATAACCTATGACTAAAAGTGGAAAACATTGTGGCAAAAGAAGAAATTGCTTGTTTTGAGCAATTTCTTCTTTTGTCACTATGTTTTCAAAAAGATTCAGAAAGCGTTTATATGAGGGAAAGGGTTAATTGATTGCATAAGGAAGTATGTATTTGATTGATATCAGACCTTCACCATTGTCAGTCAAGATGTTTAAGGCTAGATCCTGCTTTTAAGCCCTTTCCCACACACAACAAATCTGCAGCAAACTCTGAAAACCAAGTTAACCCTTTTCCTCATACGACAATTCTGCAGACGACGACTTTGAACATATTTTGTCTAAAAATGTAAACTTTCCATAATTGAATGGATAACCTGTGACTAAAAGTTGAAAACCTCTGCAGTAGACGTCTTTTGTTATTATTGTGGCAAAAGGTGAAATTCCTCATAATGAGCATTTTCACCTTTTGCCACTAAGTTTTCAACTCTATTTAATAATTATACTCTCATTAATCGAGATGTTTCACATCTTTGCCTATTAGTTTTCTAAGTCGTCTGCTGTGGATTTGTTGCATGTGGGAAAGGGTTAATTACCCAGGAAACGCAATGATATAACTGAAATACTGTTGTAAACGGAATAAAAGACCACTTATTTAAGCAAACAAATTTTCTATTCAAAACAATATCAAAATCATCTTTCATCTTTTTATTATAAGTCTTCGCCCTGAAATGGTGTATTTGATAGCTTACTAAACTAGAACTATCACTAAAGGTGATTAATACCCCCGCCCCAATCCCTGACACATATTATATCTCACAGTATTATCTTTGACTCAGACAATTCGAATATCAGTATCAAAAAGAAATACTAAGATGATATCAAACACAAAACGGCTCCTTTTATCTGGACCGACCGCCCGACCGACCGACAGGCTGATGTCACACAAAACGGCTCCATTTTGCCACGTTTCAAGTAAATCCGGCTGAAATTGAAGGAGGAGTATGTCGCACCAGATTAGATTTTAAGAAAAAATCCTATTTCAAGATCAGAGTTGAAGGTCGCAGGGACATGAAACTTGCGTCTTGCACATCTACTACTCCTGATTAACATTTATGCCAAGTATGAAGTAAATCAGGTTGAAACTGATGGAGGAGTACAACAGATTAGATTTTAACAAAAAAAAATCCTATTTCAAGGTCAGAGGTCAAGGTGAAGGTCACAGGGACACGAAATTTGCGTGTTGCACATCTACTACTCATGATTAACATTTATGCCAAGTATGAAGTAAATCAGGTTGAAACTGAAGGAGAGGTACAACAGATTAGATTTTAACAAAAAAAAATCCTATTTCAAGGTCAGAGGTCAAGGTCAATGTATAAAAATACATGCATGTCATAAAATACATATCTTTACAGGAAGGACAGGAGGATCAGGTCAATATTGTTAAGTAATACATGTAAAAGGTAAATAAATCATGCAACTTTATGGATCCCTTACTAATGGCAAACTATAGTTCTAGTTGTTCTTTTTCCTTTCAAAGTAAGCAAAGTCAATGAGGAATGTTGATGCAAAAAGGAGCGTCTTCTTGAATATATCCATCTCTTGGGGAACTGAAATAAACAATGCATAAATTTTCATGTCCCTTTACCCCAAATAAACAATTGTACTCTAGGCCTTTTGAATATTATGATAGAGACCTGTGCAGTGGTACATCATGGACATCACATACCAAAGGTCACTGGTTCAAATCCTGTGTTGAGCGGGTTCTGCCTTGGGTTTTTTCCATGAAAACAGAGCGAGTACTGGCTAAGTCTCAAGGAAGCAGTAATTGAGAATGATTAATATAACTAGAATGGAGTGCTCCCCGGAGCACATGTGTCACCTGCCGGGGCCATGTCAGAAAATTTTAATTATTGACAGAAAAGAGACAATAACTCTGATATAAAAATATTTGGATTATCCCCCTTTCGTGAACCAATCACACACATTGATATAAACATTTGTCAGAAGTTTCAATGTAATCCTTTAAGTAGAAAAAAAGTTATTTGAAAACGTGACGAAAAAGTGACGGACAAAAAAAAAGTAATCCCTAAGTGCCTACAATGCTACGCAGGTGACACAAAAAGAAAGCTTGATGCGCAATTGAGCTAAAATAAATAAGTTCAAACTAAACTATTATGATAGAGAACTGAACGACTCACATTGGACCCTAAAGTCATTCACACCTCCAAGTAACTCACGACATCCGCCCCAGTTTTTAATGATCTGTCCTATGTCCTGATTTGTTCCGTCATATATCTGTAAAAAAGTAATTAACAATGATGAGAAAATGATATTTCTTTTTATTGCAAAAAGGCTAAAATGACAAAACAAACTAATAATAAATATTTATTTTTAATTATACCAGATTACAAAGCATCCGAATGAATATGTGGCGGATTGGTCGCATCGCTGGCAGAAAAGCCTGTGTAGACTCTTTTACTGTGCTAACTGCAACTAACCCTGTCAATAAATATTGGAAGATCAAAACCCATGTTGCAGCCACCACAAACCTCACTTCAACCCCAAAAGCACCATTGAGGGAGTGAAGACCATGATCTTCCAACCATACTAACACCACTCCCACAGTACGGACATGTGAGAGGGTTGAAAGGACCAACCTAAGAATAGTCCCTATTATTCATACCTGATATTCTTTGTGCATGTTCTTCAAAGCTGAACACTTAAAACATGTAAGACCTGTAAAATCGATTTGAGTTAATGAACCCTTTCCCTCATATAGACGCTTTCTGACTCCTCTGAAGCAGACAGCTTTTTGAAAACAGAGATGCATTGACCTATATGCAACTGACCATTCTGGAAACCAGTTGTGAAAAGGTGACATTGCCCATATCAATGTTGACTGACTGTTCCTATAATGTTTTTTGTTGTGAGACTTGAAGGGATAACCCTTTCCCACATATAGACGCTTTCTGACGTCTCTGCAGCAGACTCAAAACGAGCAATTTCTCCTTTTGTCACCATGTTTTCAACTCTATTCTATTGTACTTTCATTATAAGGGAGTTTCCATATTTTTGGGGGGTATAATTTCAAAGTCGTCTGCTGCAGATTTTTGGTATGTCAGAAAGGGTTAAACAAGATGTGTCTATGAAACACAAATACCACCAAGCAGCGACAAGTACCAAAAAGAAAAATTCCCGAGATCTTTTTTGAATTCTGACCAGTAGTGTGAGAGAAGAACACCTTTCAAGAAACAAAGTAAATTGACAGACAGACTCACAACATAGAAGTGATCCATAAGTGTCACTCTGCCAAGGCAGGAGACAAACAAAAGTGACAAAGGGAAATAAATAATCCTAAATTATAATTTGTAATGAGAAAGTAACTGTTCTTGCTCACTGCTGTGTGTTGGTCACTATCTGTTGATACTTTGAAAAATAAGTGACAAAGGCGAATAACTCAACAGGATTTCCATGAGGCCCCGAATTACTCACCTAAACCACTTGTTAATGGGACTACACATTGAAAAATGATAATATTAATATGCCATTTTGGACAGCTAAATATAACATGCATTACAAAGAATCTGCAATAGACAAGCAACAGTCCCATGCCCTAGAGGCCTTATCTAAGTTTTTTAATGATTAGGACAATTTTAAATTTTGAAGAGGGTCTTTTCAATGGACATTTCTGTGAAATAATTTAGAATTTAACTCTTTTTTTTTCAGAAAGGATTGATTGATTGATTGGGGTTTAACGCCTTTTTTAACAATTTCTCAGTTATATCACGGCGGCCAGCTCACCTACTCATGCATTTCCTTGTTTTCTCACACCAGTACTCTACACAACAATCTTCCCAAGCAATTCAGAAAGGAAGTTTTCACTACAGTCATATCCCTTTCACCTCATATAAACACCTTCTGATGTCTCTGCAGCAAGTGGCTTTTTGAAAACTTGTTGACGAATTTAGAAATGTTTTTTAACTCTATTCAATTGTTGTACTTTCATTTAAAGGGAGTTTCCAATTTTTTAAATGTTGGTTTTCAAAGTTGTCTGCTGCAGATTTGTTGTATGTGGGAAAGGGATAAGGGAAACTAGCCTGGTGGCCATGTTTATCAACCAATCCAGAGGGTTTGAACAAACGTTATACCCAATTAACCTTTCTGTGAAAGCATTTTGAAATTGGATCAGAACTTTCCGCTTGAACAATTTTCAAAGTTTGCACTTTATGTTTATATGTAAAACTAGCCCTAGTTCCCCATCATACTGGCCAGTTTTTGGGAACAATAAGACAACTTGAACAAACTTTATAGAGAGTCAGCCAAATAACATTTCTGTGAAATTATTTTCAAATCAGGCCAATTAATTCAAAGGAGTAGATTTTGCTTTTCCAACACCCCCTTTTATTTTGCTGCAACCAGAGTTCTACATTAGAATTCTAATCTGTGAGGACCAATGAAGGAACACTACAGTGAAGTTTAATTGAAAGTAGGTCCAGTGGTTTAAGAGTCTTTGCTTAAATTGTTGATGGCACACAATGACTGGCATGGTACACAGGGTGATCACAATAGCTTACCTTAAACCCTTTCCCTAATAAAACAAATCTGCAGCAGACGACTTTGAAAGTATCTAGGCAAACACACAGTAAAGCTCTATAAACGTAGGTATAATTACTGAAACAAGAGGACCAGACAAATTTGGGAGGAGAAGATTTGTCAAGCTTTCACTATTATTTGTAAAACAGCCAGACACTTTCGGAGGAGAAGATTTTTTTTTAAAGTTTTGACTTTATGCATATACGGCAAAACAGCCCGTCCCCTTGTTGGCCATGTTTTTTAAACAATCAAAATGGCCAGAAGGGATCTGATAGGGGGTCAGCCAAGGTAAATTACTACAAAATTATTAGAAAATCGGCCAGACACTTTCGTGGGAGAAGATTTTTAATGTTTCCACTAAAGCCATATAAGGCAAAAAAAAACCTGCCCCCCTGGCGACCATCTTTTTTGACCAATCAACATGGCTTGAAGGAATCTGATAGAGGGTCACCCAAGGAACTTTTCTACAAAATTATTTGAAAAGAAGCTTGACACTTTCGGAGGAGAAGATTTGTTAAGTTTCCACTATAGCCATATAAGGCAAAAAAAAAAACACCCCTGGTGGCCATGTTTTTTCACCAATCAAAATGGCTTGAAGGAATCTAATAGATGGTCACCCAAGGAACATTTCTAGAAGATTTTTTTAAGTTTCCACTATAGCCATTTAAGGGAAAAAAGCCCCGCCCCTAGTTGCCATCTTTTTGACCAATCAACATGGCTGGAAGGAATCTGATAGAGGTTCACCCAAGGAACATTTCTACAAAATTATTTGAAAATTGGCCTTACACTTTCAGAGGAGAAGATTTTTTAAGTTTCCACAATAGCCATAAAAGGAAAAAAAGCCCCGCCCCCTGGTGGCTATGTTTTTTGACCAATCAACATGACTGAAGGAATCTGACAGAGGAAATGAAGGAACATTTCTACAAAATTATTTGAAAATCGGCCAACCAGTTTGGTTACCATGGAAACCAGAATTCTGCATGGATCCCAAAAATTTGAAGGAGTTCTGGTGAGGACATTGAGAGGATGCTTTCTGTGAAGTTTCATCCCAATTGTGTTCAGGTGAGCTAAAAAGTTGAAAACATTGTGGCAAAATGAGAAATTGCTTGTTTTGAGCAATTTCTACTTTTGTCATAATGTTTTCAAAATGTGTCTACTGCAGAGGCGTTGGAAAGCATCTATATGTGATTATTTTTCTTTTTCACCGCACATCTACAGATCACAAGATTTATGCACAACAAATTTAAAGTTGCTACCTAGAAAATCATTGGAACAATCTTGGTAGAGGTCATACTAGGAAAATGTGTGTCATTCTTTTCAAATATAACTAATAATTAAGACATGTGAGGTTTCAATTATTTGATCAAATATGAAAGAGGTACACAAAAGAGACATTCCTGTGATTTCTTTTATTGAAATCAGACCAATAGCTTCAGGGGAGAATATTTTAACCGACAGAAAATGGACAGTTAGCAACAACAATAGCTGTGTTATGTAATCAGAAGAGCAAAAACAGTTATATCAGGTAAGTTTTTTAAATATAGAAATCCTGAGAACCTTACCTTAAAGAAGATATCCTGACAAATACAGCAATAGCAACATTCTCCTTCAATAGTAAACACATGATTACCTTGGGCATCTTCCACCGAGTACTTGGGAATCCAAGGTGTCCATCTATAATCACAAATAATAAACCAGGGATGACCTCAGGGACATAATTTAAACTAGAGATTGCTTTTTTTAAAAAGCGCTTGTCTCCCCATTTATGGTCGTAGGGGAGGAAAAGAAATGATGGAGATGAATTGTGTAGTTTTGGACTGGAGATGAATCAACAGTGACAATCCTCAGTTATTGAGCAGAAACCATTTTTCAGCTGAAAGTTACCATGACCTTGGCCTTTGACCTAGTGACTTCAAAATCAATAGGGGTCATTTGCTGCTGGTGACCAACCTTCACACCAAGTATAAAGTTCCTGGGCCCAAGCAATCTTCAGTTATTGAGCGGAAACCATTTTTCAGCCCAAGGTCACCACAACCTTGACCTTTGACGTACTGACATCAAAATCAATAGGGGTCATCAACAGGTTAGGACCAAGCTGCACACCAAGTATGAAGTTCCTGGGCATAAGCGTTCTTGAGTTATTGAGTAAAACACATTTTTCAGCTGAAGGTTACCGTGACCTTCGACATTTGACCTTGTGACCTCAAAATCAAACAAATTCAATAAAGGTCATCTACTGGTTAGGACCAACCTGCACACCAGGTATGAAGTTCCTCAACATAAGCATTCTTTAGTTATTGAGAGGAAACCATTATTCAGCTGAAGGTTACCATGACCTTGACCTTTAAGATAGTGACCTCAAAATCAATAGGGGTCATCTACTGGTGGTGACCAACCTGCACACCAAGTATTAACTTCCATGGCTAAAGCATTACACAGTTATTAAGCAAAAACAATGTTTCAGCTCATTGTTACTGTGACCTTGACCTTTGACCTTGTGACCTCAAAATCAAACAAAAAATCAATAAGGGTCATCTACTGGTTAGGACCAACCTGCACACCAGGTATGAAGTTCCTCGACATAAGAATTCTTTAGTAATTGAACAGGAAACCATTTTTCAGCTAAACGTAACCATGACCTTGACCTTAAACATAGTGACCTCAAAATCAATAGGGGTCATCTGCTGGTGATGACCAACCTGCACACCAAGTATTAACTTCCATGGCCAAAGCATTCTACAGTTATTAATCAAAAACAATTTTTCAGCTCATTGTCACTGTGACCTTGACCTCAAAATCAAACAAAATCAATAGGGTCTTCTACTGGGCATGACCAACCTGCATACCAAGTATGGAGTTCCTCGGCCCAAGCGTTCTTCAGTTATTGAGCGGAAACCATTTTTTAACTCACAAGGTCACCATGTCCTTGACCTTTGACCTTCTGACATCGAAATCAATAGGAGTCATCTACTGGCCATGACCAACCTGCATACCAAGTATGAAGATCCTATGCCAAAGCGTTCTTCAGTTATTGAGCGGAAACAAGTGTGACGGATGTGACCTTGACCACTGTGACCTTGACCTTTGACCTAGTGACCTTAAAATTAATAGGGGTCATTTGCTGGTGGTGACCAACCTGCACATCAAGTATGAAGTTCCTGGGCCCAAGCAAAAACTATTTTTCAGCTCATTGTCACTGTGACCTTTCAAGCTCATGGTCACTGTGACCTTGACTTTAGACGTACTGACCTCAAAACAATAGGGGTCTTCTACTGGGCATAGCCAACCTGCATACCAGGTATGGAGTTTCTTGCCCAAAGCGTTCTTCAGTTATTGAGCGGAAACCATTTTTTACCTCACAAGGTCACCATGACCTTGACCTTTGACCTTCTGTTATCAAAATCAATAGGGGTCAGCTACTGGTCATGACCAACCTGCATACCAAGTATGAAGTTTCTACGCTCAAGCGTTCTTCAGTTATTGAGCGGAAACAAGTGTGACAGACGGAAGAACGGAAGGACAGAAGGACGGACGGAAGGACGGACGGAACGGGCAAAAACAATATGTCACCCCCATGTAATGGGGGAGACATAATAATATTTGTAGAGGACCAGTAGACAATGCTACACACCAAATATCTAAGCTCTAGGCCTTTCAGTTTCGAACAAATATATTTTTAAAGGATTTCCCTATATATCTATATGTAAAACAGGTGACCCCCAGGGTGGGGCCAATTCTGACTCCAGTGGCATTATTTGAACAATTACTGTAGAGGTCTGCTAGACAATACTACACACCATATATCTATGCTCTAGGTCTGTCAGTTTCACACAAGAAGTTTTTCTTTATATATCTTTATATAAAACAGGCGAGACAGGGGCATAATTTGAACACCCTTTGTAGAGGACCACTAGACAATGCTACACAACAAATATAGAAGCTCTAGGCCTTTCTGTTTCAGAAAAGAAGATTTCTAAACTTTTTTTTAAAAAACCTTTTGGTTGCCATGGCAACCCGAGTTCTCTATGGAACTAATTTATTTTAACAAATTTGAAAGAGGATCATCCAAGGACCATTCCTACAAAGTAAGTCAAAATTCAGACAGTGTTTAAGGAGGAGATGTTGTTTAAAAAAATAATGACGACGGACGAAAGGGGATCCCAATAGCGCACCTTCGTGCACATGTAAGCTAAACAAGAGACCCATGAGGGCCTATGCTCTACTGGCATGGTTTTTTGGTCATTTTCAATCCAGAGCATGTATGTATTGGCAACAAAGGGAAGAAGAATAAGCAAGTCTTGTATATAATATCAATATTTAACTACTATCTAAGTTTGGTGAAGATCGGATAGTAAACGGAGGCTCTATTGTGTTCACAAGCTGTATTATAGCAATTTTGACAATTTCAAGGGCCATAATCCAGCTTTGCATGGGCGGATCTGGCTGGTTTGTGAAAGGAACCAAGCTCTTATCAATATTTAACTACTATCTAAGTTTGGTGAAGATCAGATAGTAAATGGAGGCTCTATTGTGATCACAAACTGTGTTATAGCAATTTTGACAATTTCAAGGGCCATAATCCAGTTTTACCCATATTCGACCTTGGCCTAGATATCATCATGACAAACTTTCTGATAAAGTTTCAACATGCTAAAGTTTAAAATGCTGCTTCAAGAGTGTTAACAGTATTTTCCTTAAATTTGGCCTAGTGACCTAGTTTTTGACGTGACATAACCTATATTCAAACTTGACCTAGATAACATTCAGACAAACATTATGAAAATATTTCAAGCTGCTGAAGCAAAAAATGCAGCCTCCAGTGTGTTAACAAGATTTTCCATAAATTTTGCCTAGTGACCTAGTTTTTGCCCCGGCATAAACCATATTTGAATTAAGATAAACATTCTGACCAATTATTATATAATATAATAAAATGCAGCTTCTATGTAGTGTTAACAAGATTTCCCTTCAATTTAGCCTTGTGACTTGTTTCTGATCCAATATGACCCATATTCGAACTTGACCTAGATATTATTAAGACAAACATTCTGACAAAATTTCAAACTGCTGAAGCAAAAATTGAGATCACTAGACTGTTAACAAGATTTTACTTCAATTTGGCCTAGTGACCTATTTTTTTATCCGACATGACCTATATTCGAACTTGGCCTAGATATCACTTAGACAAACATTCTGACAAAGTGTCAACATGCTCAAGCTAAAAATGCTGCTTCCAGAGTGTTAACAAGATTTTCATTTAATTTGATCTAATGACCTAGATTGTGACCCCAAATGACCCAGTTTCGAACGTGGCCTAGATTTGATAGAGATGTATGTTCTGATAAACTTTCATGATTATTGGATGCAAAATGTTGCCTCTACAATGCTCTGGTGAGCTAAAAATCTATATTTTCCATAATATTTTCAACTCTGTATCAATATATTTCAAATTTTTCAGATAAATCAAATTGTTTACCACCAGTTCAGACAAGGATTAAACCTTTTCCCATTTGCAGATGCATCAACAGAAGATGACTTTTGAATAGATTGTTGAAAAAGGTGAAATTGCTTACCATGAGCAATATATCCTTTTTGTCACAATGTTTTGAACTATACTCAATAATTATACTTTGATTTCCAATCATATCCTGTTCCTATTTATCTCTGGATGTTTTTCAAAGTCTCCTGCTCCAGATCTGTTGTAAGTGGGAAAGGGATAAATCATAAATAAATCTCTCTCACATCTGCTTGACACGCCCAATCACGTTTCCGGGTGGGGATGTGATATCCATTTCCTGCATAAAGCAACAACAGCACAAATTGCCAACACATCTGTATGGACGATCCAATTGAATAAGCGGCTGAAAAAGGTTGTCTGTGATGTTCATGATAAAGGGTCTCGATGGGCCACAACATTGTCTTGTTAAACAGTCAGTATCTACAATATCAAGAATTTACCCATTCCTACATACAGATGCCATTTGACGCTTCTGCAGCAAAAGATTCTCCATTTGCACAGTTGTCATCTGTAGAGAGATTTTCTGCACTGACTAAAGATATGCAAAGCTGTCTCAGATTTGTTGCAAGTTTCGTTTATTCAATTCAATAAACATGAGACAATATATAAATAATTAGGGATGGCAACGAATACCAAAATTAGTATTCGAATATTCAAATATTCGACCCATTTGTGCATGCTTCGTCAACAAGGAGTTTATGAAAGCGTTATTTGCTTTAAAATTATCTTACTGGTGTCTTATTTTGTTCAAGTTACAGGACTCGCATTTACATGTCCGACAATCCGTGAACTTGAAAGAGAGTAATGTTAGTGAAAAATTTGTCAGTAAAGTGCTCAGATTTTTATTAATTGATCACTTGCTTAATGTATTTTTTGCGAATCATGTAGTACATGATTACCATGTACAACTGAAATACAGTTAAGAATGACATGAAATGTTCCCAATTCTCAAATCTTTTCAAAACATGACAAATTGGACAAGGACCCTCGTGAAGGGTGGTTGTCGTTATTTGAGTAGAAATGTGGCACTGCCCATTAGGAGCAATTTAACCTTTCTCTTGCTGTATTATAACTGAAATATCTTTGAAAATGGGCACAAAATATAATATGAAATCGGATAATTGCACGGCCAAACCGACGGATTTCTCTGATTAATGTATAATTAAATAAAAACTTAACTACATGTTGTAAGTTGAAGTTACGGCATTTAGAAGCGAAACAATCGGTATTGTATCGATCACTTTTATAGCCAAAAGCAAGGATTATCAGTTTGACATGTTATCTACAAAATTGACACGTTATATAATACCCGAAAAATGGACCATCAGTAACCTTTTACTTACAGTTTTAAACAAACAAGAGGCCCAAGAGGACCACAGTATCGCTCCACTGCCATTAGGCAAAAATTAAATCTCAAAACAGCCCGTCCCCCTGGTGGCCATTTTGTTGGCCAATCACCATGGCTTGAAGGAATCTCTAAGAGTGTCACCCAAAGAACATTTCTGCAAAATTATTTTGAAAATCGGCTAAATAGTTTGGGAGGAGAAGATTTTTTAAGTTTTCACTAAAGCCATATGAGGCAAAATAGTCCCGCCCCCCTGGCGGCTATGTTTTTTGACTACGCAACATGGCTTGAAGGAGAAGATTTTTAAAGTTTTCACTATAACCATATAAGGCAAAACAGCCCCGCAGCCTAGCAGCCATAAGTTTTGAGCTATCAAAATGGCTTAACCCTTTCCCTCATAAAGACGCTTTCTGACGCCTCTGCAGCAGACGGCTTTTTGAAAACATAGTGACAAAAGAAGAAATTGCTCAAAACGAGCAATTTCTCCTTTTGACACAATGTTTTCCACTTTAAGTCATAGGTTATGCATTCAGTTATAGAGATTTTCTACTTTTTGACAAAATATGTCCAAAGTCGTCTGCTGCAGAATTGTCGTATGAGGGAAAGGGTTAAAGGAATCTGATAGAGGGTCACAAAATTATTTGAAAATCAGACTGACACTTTCAGAGGAGAACATTTTTTACGTTTTCACTATAGCAATATAAGGCAATATAAGGCAAGTAGTCCTGCCTTCTGGTGGCCATATTTTTTGACCAATCAACATGGCTTTAAGGAATCAAATCGAGGGTCACCCAAGGATCATTTCTACAAACTTATTTGTAAATCAACACTTTCGGAGGAGAAGATCTTTTAAGTTTACACGTTTTTTTATTTTCGGTTGCCATGGAAACCAGAATTTTGTATAGATCCAAAAAATAAAGGACGCATGCTCGGACGCACGCACGTACAACGGACAATTTGCCATGACATAAGCTCGACTGGCTTACAGCCAGTGGAGCTAAAAAACCGTCTGCTGCAAAGTATTTGCAAAAATGTGAAAAATCTCTACAAAAGTTCTACTATAATAATTGATTGAAGTTGAAAACACTGTGGCAAAAGGATAAATCGCTTGTTTTGAGCAATTTCTTCTTTTGTCACATTGTTTTCAAAAGTTGTGTGCTGCAGAAGTGTCTGAAAGCTTCCTTATGTGGGAAAGGATTAAAATACAATATAAACTATATCAATAAGAGGATATTACATTGATGTTCCTTAGGCAGTCTTAGTGAAAATTGCCCTGTGGAATTTCTCTTTGGTTGTTAAAATTAATTCCATAGATAATGTTTAAATCAAATCGCTCCAACCAGGATGTGGAAATGGCTACAGACAGACAAACAGCGCCAGACCAGTATCCCACCTACGTTCAGCGGGGGATAACTATTCTACCCTTTGTAACACACATGAATTAAATGAATAAAGTTTATTAGTTTACCTTAGGAAACAAGAACCAAAAAAATGAATATTATCATTTTATATTCTTCAGTATAAATGAAGGAAACAGACATGTTTAACTATTTTACATTCTTAAGCATGAAAAAACAACTCTTATTGCAGACAATCCAACCTTCTTAAGCATTAAACAAGAGGGCCATGATGGCCCTGGATCGCTCACCTGTTTTTTTTTCTTCACTTTAGCCATATAAGCCCCGCCCCCCTGGCGGCCATAGTTTCCGACCAATGAACTTGGCTTGAAGGAACCTAATAGAGGGTCACCCTAGGAACATTTCTACAAAATTATTTGAAAATCGGTCTGACTTTTTATGTTTTCGCTATAGCCATATAAGGCAAAATACCCCCCCCCCCCCCCCCCCCCCCCCCCCCCCCCCCCCCCCCCTGGCGGACATATTTCAATCAACATGGCTTGATGGAATCTGATAGAGGGTCAACCAAGGAACATTTCTACAAAATTATTTGAAAATCTGCCAACCAGTTTGGGAGAAGAAGAATTTTGAAGTTTTTTTCATTTCGTTGCCATGGAAACCAGAATTCTGCATGGATCCCAAAAATTTGAAGGAATTCTGGTGAGGGCATTGAGAGTATGCTTTCTGTGAAGTTTCATTCCAATTGACCCACTAGTTACTGAAGAGAAGAAGTTGACGCACGCCGGACGCCGGACAAAAGGCGATCACAATAACTCACCTTGAGCTAAGCTCAGGTGAGCTAAAAACAAAAAATATATTGTAAATTATTTTACTTTCGTTAGCATACATAAACTAAAACAAAGTATTGTTAACAATAGTCCCTTCATTATTATTCATGAGCTTAATATTTTACCTTTTTTAGCTGTTCCTGGTTGTAACAGATTCTATATTTAATTATTTTACCTACTTTAGCATACATAAACTAAAAGAAAGCATTGTTAACAATAGTCCCTTCATTATTATTCATGAACTTAATATTTTACCTTCTTTAGCATACATGAACTGCTGTTCCTGGTTATTACAGATTTTATATTCATTATTCATTTCGCAGCCAGTCAAAACTGAAATGAAAACAAAAGGACCATGATGGTCCTATATCGCTCACCTGATTTAATCAAACTTAAAAAGTTTTCATTGTTTTTTGTCTATACATATATACGGAAAACAAGCAACACCCCTGGTGGCCATGTTTATCATCCTATCAAAATAATTTGAAGTCTTAGTAGAATATTTTTAAAGTGTTTACCTTAACAAGTCTATGTAAAACAAGTGATCCCCAGGGTGAAGCCATGTTTGACACCAGAGCTATAATAATTTGACCAATCTTGGTAGAAGTCCACTAGATGAAGTTAGATTTCAAATATTAAACTTTTAGACAAGATTTTTAAAGTTTTTTCCTATACGAGTATATGTAAAACATGTGACCTGGGTGGGGCCAATTTTTACCCCAGGGATATAATTTTAACAATCTTTGTAGAGGTGCACTAGATGACGCTACATGTCAAATATCAAAGGCCTAAGCCCTCTACTTTTAGACAAGAAGATTTTTAAAGTTTTTCCCCTATACAAGTCTATGTGAAACAAGTGACCCCCAGGGGAGGGGTAATTTTGGACACCATGGACATAATTTGAACAATCTTGGTAGAGGTCCACTAGATGATGCTACATACCAAATATTAAAAGCCTGGGACCTCTACTATTTGACAAGAAGATTTTTAAAGTTTTTCCCCTATATGTGTCTATGAAAAACAAGTGACCCTCGGGGATGGGGTCATTTTTGACCCCAGGGCTATATTTGAACAATCTTGGTAGAGGTCCACTAGATGATGCTACATACCAAATATCTTTTAGACAAGAAGATTTTTCCCTATCTATGTAAAACAAGTGACCCCCAGGGATGGGTAATTCTTTACCCCATGGCTATAATTTGAACCATCTTGGTAGAGGTGCACTAGATGATGCTACATACTACATGCTATCAAAGGCCAGGGCCCTCTACTTTTAGAAAAGAAGATATTTAAAGATTTTCCCTAAATGAGTCTATGTAAAACAAGGGAACCCCGGGATGGGGTACTTTTTGACCCCAGGGCTATAATTTGAACAATCTTGGTAGAGGTCCACAATGATACTAGATACCAAATATCAAAGGCCTGGAAAATTTCGGAGGAGAACATTTTTAAGTTTTCACAATAGCCATATAAGGCAAAATAGCCCCACCCCTGGCGGTCATGTTTATAAACCAATTAACTTTGCTTGAATCAATCTACAATTTTTTTGAAAATAGGCCTGACACTTTCAGGGGAGAAGAGTTTTACTATAGCCATATGAGGTAAAATAGCCCGCCCTCTGGCAGCCATGATTTTCGACCAATCAACATGGCTTGAAGGAATCTGATAGAGGGTCATCCAAGGAACATTTCTACAAAATTATTTGAAAATCGGCCAAACAGTTTTGGAGGAGAAGAATTTTAAAGTTTTTTCTTTCAGTTGCCATGGAAACCAGAATTTTCCATGGATCCAAAAAAAATTGAAGGAATGTTGGAGAGGACATTGAGAGGATACTTCCTATAAAGTTTCATCCCAATTGGCCAAGTAGTTATGGAGGAGAAGCTATTTGAAGCAAATAGTTGACGCACGCATGACGGACAATTCGCCACGGCATAAGCTCAACTGGCTTTCAGCCAGTGGAGCTTGAAATGAAGTCAAACATATTTTTATTAAAAAATACTTACCCGTCATTTAATACCTGATAATTAATCTCCTACCAATCAATTCCATCCAGAAATAATCCGCGTAGCTCCCACAATCACAATGTGCTATACATAAGGGGTGCCGGCATGTGCATGGCACCCATGGACACACGTCACTTTTAGTTTCCACAGTTTCAGTGACAACGCGGGATGGGAGGCGCTTATGTGAAATTACTTTACTTTGAAAAACTTCATTGTTATGTCAAAAATATGTTTCCCGTCATTTAATACCTGATTGACTTTGTAGCATTGGCTGGGAAGCTCCACCAACACAACATATGGTCCCAAAGAATAATCTAGCACCTGGATACCATCCATGAAGGCACTACTTAGCAAAGAAAATAAATTTTCTGACTGCGAAGATAAAGAGCACAGATAAAATGAGGAGAAAGTAAACTGAGACTTCCACACTGCTGCGCTAAGTATATCCTCTAGTGGGACTTTGTTAGAAAAAGCCCAGCTAATAGAAAGGGCTCAAACCTCATGCAGACGAATCCAAAAGAAAGAAAGATCATGATCAGAAAGGTCTGAATAACCTAGCTCAATAACAGAGGAAATCCAGTGAGAAATAATTGCTGCTGAGATATCCTTTTCCCCCACAAGGGTAAAAACAACCGCTTTCTGGGGCCCCTAGAACCCTCGACTTTCTTAACGTAAAACTTAGGAGCCCTGACAGGGCACAGAACCCTGCCACAGTTGCAGACAGGCTGAAAATTGTGATAGGTTCAGGGAGAACAGAAGGCATCTGGTTCCTGGCAAAGAAATCAGGTTGACAAAGAAGAGCAACTGAATGATCACATTGGTTGAATCTGAAAAATCCTTCTCTACCAAGAAGGAATGAAGTTCGCTTCTTCGACGAGCGGAAGCTAAGGGCTGGTAAGGGGCCTTTGTTTAGAGACCACAATACACAAAATATCCAATTTTGGAGTTTAACTCCTAAAAACGGGTTTATCTAATGCAAAGGAACGCATAAGCACAGAGATAAATGGATCAGAACCAATACTCTCTCCCGATTTGAACTTAAGCGTATTGGAGAGCATCGACCAATACCCTTTAATGGTACTGACTGCGAGGTCTTTTTCTTCGAAAAGAAAAAGGAAGAAATTGGCTAGAATAGTCACAGAGGGATACTCTGGATTAACCGACCTTGCAGAAAACCAATCCGAGAAAACCGTCCACTTTGAATCATAGCTGATTCTACTGGACCGTCTAGATTTGGCAATGCGAGAGGCAACCTTCTCAGAAACATTTCTCTCTTGGACTTAACGCTGGATTAGGTCCAGGTGTTAAGGTGCAGCATAGCCGGGTTGGGATGTAGGCGCCGACCAGGTTGCTGTAACAGTATGTCTTCCCGTAGAGGAAGACATAGAGGATGGCCAGACAGGCAGGCCAGAAGGAATGTAGGATACAACAGTGGTGTTGACAACATAGGCAGAGAACTCAGTGAGAGCCAGTAGAACTGCCCTCAACTCTAAGTTGTTTATGTGTAGACAACTTTCCTCCGTTGACCAAATGCCCTAGGCTCTAAATGAGCTCCCTAGCCCGCAGCACTGGCATCTGTAAAAAGGAACAGATCTGGAGGTGGTGTGAGTAAGGGAACTCCTGCAGATGGATTGACGGGTTTAACCACCAGGGAAGGTGTGACTTGAAGAACTCTGTCAGAGCTATCTTCTGTTCCAGTGAGTCCACAGACGGACGTCACAGGGACAGAAAAAGAAACTGCAGGGGCCGTATATAGAGCCTGCAGAGAACGATCAGGTCCTTGGTTGCACATAAGGATCCAAAAAGTGACAGCATGGAACAGGCTGTTATTGTGACCCGATCCAGAAAGAGTCGGATGATCCGGAACAGGGAATCGACTCTGTCCGAGGTGACCCAAATCACCCCAGTATCAGTGAGGAAGGTCATGCCCACGAACATGAACCTCTTTGCCGGGATAAGATCTGACTTCTGCGGGTTGAAGACCCACTCGCAGAATAGTCCGCCAAGTTATGGACAGATTGTTAATCAGAAGTGATGGATCTGTCCTGTGTAATAGCCAGTCGTTGAAGTACTGAATAAGCTGACAGCATTTATAATCTTTGTAATAACTCTCAGAGGGGACTAAAGGCAAGTGCCCTGAATTGGAAAAACAGGTATTTTCTCGAAGAGGGAGTGATCAGAACATGGTAATAGGCGTCTATTAGGTCTAGAGAGACTGCCCAGTCACCTTCTCGGATAGCTATCTTGATGGAACAAGACGTTTCCATCTTGAACTTTTCGGCCGGAATAGACAGGTTTGGAACAGATAAATCTATTACCTGCCTCCTACGGCCGTCTTTCTTTGGTAAAAGAAAAAAACGGCTGTAGAAACCCTGAGAATTGGGGTTGTGTACCTCTCTATAGCATTTTTTTCCAGAAGTGACAGAATGACTTCTGAGATAGCCAGATGACGAGACGAAAGGTCGAACCGGGAAGTTTATCAACTGAGGAGAGGAGACGAAGTGGATTAAGTACATTTCTTGTATCATAGATAAGATCCAACGATCCTCTGTGATACTTTTCCACTATTTCAGAAAATGAGACAAACAAGCCCCTACAGTAATTTCCGACTTTTGAATGCTTATGGAGAGGAGTGCTTCCCTAGGGCTTTGGCTTAGGGAGAGAGCTATATTTGACCGTATGCCTAGGCTAAGCTCCTGTAGACAGGGCCTCGGTTTAGCATTTGCAGGTCCAGCAGATGGGACAGACTTGGCCACGAAGGGCTTTGGCTGTCTTTTCTGCTTTTTGACAGGGTTTGGTTTTTTGAAAGGCCCAAGAAGACACAGTAACAGTGGGGACCCTTCCGCAAAAGAGGAGACTAGCCCATAAGGGTGATGCCCTCAGCTAATCCCGGCTGCTCAGAAGCAAAGCGGACTGAAAACAAGTTATTAAAGCAAACAACAGTTAACAAAAAGGTTAAATGGATGGAAAAGTAGCAAGGGTGAAGGGCCTTCTTAATATAGGGACCCACTAACTAAATTCAAGAAGAGAGAACAATAAGCCTGTATTGCTGGATGTCCAGATGCCGGCATCCCATATATAGCACATCGTGGGAGCTACACAGATTCATTCTTGATGGATTTAATCGGTAGGAGATTATATATCGGGTAATAAATGACGGGTTACATATTTTTTACATAAAATTAAATAAACTGTACATAAAACGTAAAATCTTTTACAGAAATCTATTCAAATATGTTATTATATAAGATTGTAGTCCCAAGTTTTAACCCAGTTTTAGGTACTAATATACTTTCAAACTTTATTTAACAAAGCCCTTAAATAAATAATTTATTTAAAGACAATTACCCAATTTGTTATCCCTATCCCACATACATCAATTCTGTAGCAAATGACTTATCTGGGAAAAATAAGGAATATCTCTATAAAATGTGTAATTATTGAATAAAATTGAAAACATTATGGCAAATTTGAGAAATTGCTCACTTTGCTGAATATTAGCAATTTCTTCTTTTGTCACAATTGCATCAAATGTTGCTTGATGCAAATGCGTAGAAATGGTTTCTGCAAGTGTGAAATTGTTATACCAATCTTCCATGAAGTCCTCACTTGTTATTTTTGTGTAGGGGAAAGAGGTTTAGTTTACCTTCAAGCGCATCAAATTGTTGGTGTATGATAACTTCATTTAATGCTGACAGGTATGCTAGCCCAGCTGGTAAACCCTGAGGAAGGAAAACTGACTGCATGGCTGGCATGGGCATCGCATTCAGCTCCGCTCCTTTTCCACCCTCAACAGGCTGAGATACTACAACTCCTGTTGCCATTGTGCTGGGTAATATGTATCTTATTTTATGAGAAAGAACTCTATACTGTCATGACTGAAAGAAAATAAGAAAAAAAAATGAATTAATTGAATTTCATAACATTACATAGGGTTACACTCCCCGGTTTCCTTCACCTTTTCAGTTTGCATGCATTCTTCAATTTGAAGAGCTCAGTGACCTCATTCTTCATTCTGTTCATATTTGCCAAACCTACTGGTAAACATGCATGGAAAAAACAATTTCATTATACTCAAGGCAAGAAAGTTACAATTAATGTAAAATAGTTGCCTATTTGATAATTAACAATATATATTTTTAGTTTATTGCATTTTGTTACTTTTAACATTAATTGTAAAGTGTCAAAAATCTTTGTTTTAAAAGCTGAATAAGTGGAGCGATTATGGGATGTAAAAACAAGACGGCCATGATGGCCCTGGAATCGCTCACCTGATTTTTTTTTTCACTTTAACTATATAAGCCCCGCCCCCTGGCAGCCATAGTTTTCGACCAATCAACTTGGCTTGAAGGAATCTGATAGAGAGTCACCCTAGGAACATTTCTACAAAATTATTTGAAAATCTGCCAGACACTTTCGGAGGAGAAGATTTTTTAAGTTTTTACTATAGCCATATACAGCAAAATAGCCCCACCCCTCCTGGCGGCCATGTTTTTTGACCATTCAACATGGCTTGAAGGAATCGGATAGTGGGTCACTTAAGGAACATTTCTACAAAATTATTTGAAAATCGGCCTGACACTTTCGGAGAAGAAGATTTTTTAAGTTTTCACTATAGCCATATACGGCAAAATAGCCCCGCCCCTCCTGGCGGCCATGTTTTTTGACCATTCAACATGGCTTGAAGGAATCTGATAGAGGGTCATCCAAGGAACTTTTCTACAAAATTATTTGAAAATCGGCCTGACACTTTCGGAGAAGATTTTTTAAGTTTTCACTATAGCCATATGAGCCAAATTATCCTTATATATAATGGAGGAGAAGATTTTTAAAGTTTTCACTAAAGCTAATTTAATGCTAACAGCCCTGCCCCCTGGCAGCCATATGTTAAGACCAATCAACATGGCTTGATGGAATCTAATAGAGAGTCACCTCTACAAAATTATTTGAAAATCGGCCAGATACTTTAATCGGAAAAGGTTTTTAAAGTTTTCACTATAGCCATATAAGGCAAAATAGCCCAGCCCCTCCTGGCGGCCATGTTTTTTGACCATTCAACATGGCTTGAAGGAATCTGATAGAGGGTCATCCAAGGAACTTTTCTACAAAATTATTTGAAAATCGGCCTGACACTTTCGGAGAAGATTTTTTAAGTTTTCACTATAGCCATATAAGGCAAAATAGCCCAGCCCTCTGGTGGCCATGTTTTTCAACCAATCAACATGGCTTGAAGGAACATTTCTAAAAAATTATTTGAAAATCGGCTCAACACTTGCGGAAAAATTAAATCTCCAAACAGCCCCACCCCCTGATGGCCATATTTTTTGACCAATCAACATTGCTTGGAGGAATCTAATAGAGGGTCACCCAAGAAACATGGATCCAAAAAATTTGAAGGAATTTAGTAAAGGACATTGAGAGGATGCTTCCTATGAAGTTTCATCTTAATTGGCCAAGTGGTTAGGGAGGAGAAGTCGTTTGAAGCAAAAAGTTTACGCACAAACGACAGAAAATTCGCCATGACATAAGCTCGACTGGCTTTCAGCCAGTGGAGAGCTCAAATTTGACCCGACACTTTCGGAGAAGAAGAATTTTTCAGTTTTCACTATAGCCATATAAGGCAAAATAGCCCCGCCCCTTGGTGGCCATGTTTTTCAACCAATAAACATGGCTTGAAGGAACCTGATAGAGGGTAATTCAAGGAACATATCTACAAAAAAAAATGAAAATTGGCCTGACACTTTCGGAGGAGAAGATTTCAGAAGTTTTTTCTTTTGTTGCCATGGAAATCAGAATTTTGCATGGATCCAAAAAATTTGAAGGAATTTAGGAGAGGACATTGAGAGGATGTTTCCTACGAAGTTTCATCCCAGTTAACCAAGTGGTTAAGGGAGGAAAAAACGTTTGAAGCAAAAAGTTGACACAGGCACGCACACACACATGCACGCATGCACGCACAACAGACAATTCGCCATGACATAAGCTCGACTGGCTTTCAGCCAGTGGAGCTAAAAAACAAGCTCCGCCCCCCTGGCAGCCATGTTCTTCAACAGGAATAATTTGAACTATCTTGGTACAGCAAAATGTTTACGGACGACAGACAAAGACCAGTTACAATAACTCACTCCGAGCCTCTGGCTCAGGTGAGCCAGGGACTGTGTATTAAAGGGATTCGTGTCGACAAAAATTTCCATTAAAGCTCGGTCTTCGAGAGATTTAGCGATAGCATAATATTTTACCGTCGCCATCTTAACAAATACATAAGACAAAAGGTATGATATTTCATTTCAATAAATTCACTGTAATAGAGTACTAAATCGAATTATGATTAAATGAATTTCAGCATAAAGAATCATAGGATATATAATTGAGAATATCTTTTTTTAAATTATCGTTTTAAGGCTTAGTTTGGTTGAAACAATCAATGGAAAATTATAAACAAAGGAAAGTTGATAATTGTCAATTGATGGCGAAGCGAGAAATATCATATTGTTCCCGTCGAAAAATGGTTGAAATTTAGGTTCAAACTTCATGGTTAATTGCTCAAAAGATAAATAGATTATATTACTGTGTATCTCAATCATTTATAATGTCCCACTTGTCATTTTTATTGTTTTATTTGTGTCTTGAATTCGCCTCGTTTTGCTCACTAAGTTATGTGACTAAGTTATGTGACTGTTGCCCCAGGCTATAGAATTCAGGAATAAGGGAGAGCCCTGAAGACATATTTTTTTATTGAGATATATGGAACCCAAATGTAATTATAAACTTGAGCCTTAATTTGTCAGTTTCATACGGGTTTTGTTTTTAAAAGTTTTAACATTCTGTAGATATACCACCGTCCGTACAGCTGTAGTGTTCCTTTTTGTGGCAATTGGTTTGACAATCGCCACAATGCTAACAGAAACAACAACAACGAAATATTTTTGAACAGCTTTTTATTCCTTACTTCAAACCAATTAACATACATCCGTTAAACCGCCAAATATATAGTTCCATCAGTGATGCAGAGACATGATTAATAATAATCATGTCAGTGCTACTTTGGTACCGCATTAATACTAAGATTTGAGATTTATTGAGACAATATCTACATAGAGTTAAATTATGTAAATATTATCTTTCTTCATGTTTGGGCAGATAATAAATATCATTGCGCATTCTATAACTCTCATGATACCCAAAACACCCCAATGATGCAGGCGTCTGGAAATTCCAAAAGGTTCTATAAATAGCTTGCGAGACTGTTATCGATTGTTCTTAAATCTCAATATTATAATACTTTATTTTGTAGTTGTTGCAATATATTAAAGCGTCTAGATGATAAGACTGGTTTACAAAGGTTTACAGGACACAATGTCATGCAGTGTACAAGTTAGACACGTCTGAACGTTCTAGCGTCAATTAGCAATCAATGCTGAAAGTGTAGCCGAATTGAATTGGAGATTGAGCATTATCGTATATATGCCTATATATATTGGAAATCACAAGGCCTACACCGAGATACTGCTTGTTACTTTGCAGGATTTTCTACACGATCGCCACTACTGTGCCATTGACGCTTTGATTATCATTTGTAATCTTTTAATACCTACTGAAGCTTTTTATAGATTGTTTGTATGTATTTGTTTGTTAACCCTTTCCCTCATACGACAATTCTGCAGCAGACGACTTTGAACGTATTTTGTCAAAACATAGAAAATCTCCATAATTGAATGGATAACCTATGACAAAAGGTAGAAAACATTGTGACAAAAGGAGAAATTGCATGTTTTGTGCAATTTCTCCTTTTGTCACTATGTTTTCAAAAAGGCGTCTGTTGCAGAGGCGTCAGAAAGTGTCTATATGAGGGAAAGGGTTAAGCACTTTTGAACGTATGTATTTTATGATAAAAGTGCTATATAAATGTGGTATAATAATAATAATAATAATGTCATGTAGCATTGTTACGACAAAGGAGAAATTTGCCATAAGAGCAGATTCTCCTTTTCCACATTGTTTTTCAACCAGATTCAATAATTTTACATTTATTTATAGAGACAAAACTCTTGAGATTATAAAAGTTTTATTTGAAATCTTAATTGAAGGGTTATATGACTTTTTTAAAATACTGAAACTCTATAAATGAAAAAACAATTATTAAATGAAGATGAAAATATTGTGGCAAAAATTGCTCATTTTGTTTTCAAACTTGTCTGCTGCAGAGGCGTCTTTGTAAGGGAAAGATTTAAACTTGTTATGATAGAAACTGAAAGAACAACATTATAAACAAAGGAGCTAAATGCTTTTTGTGACGATTTGCTTCCTTTTCTGTTATGTTTTTAAAAAGGCTAACTGAGGAAAAGCACCAGTTCAACTTGCATGAATCTATCTTTATTCTCAAACTATATCAGTACAAAGCTATGTCATAAAAGATATCTGTTCATTTTAGATTTATAAATTCTAATAATACAAGATAAGCAGTTGGGTTATTTTATAAAAGACCTTAAAACCCATTCAACTTACAAACAGATTCATTGATGAAAAAACATAACAAGAGGTCGAAAAGGCCAGTATCGCTCCAGATTTTTTAAGTTTTCATTATAGCCATATAAGGCAAAATAGCCCCACCCCCTGGCGGCCACAGTTTTCGACCAATCAACATGGCTTGAAGGAATCTGATTGAGGGTCTCCCAAGGAACATTTCTACAAAATTATTTGAAATTGGCCAAACACTTTCGGAGGAGAAGATTTTTTAAGTTTACACTATTTTTTGTACGGATCCAAACAATTTGAAGGAAAGTTTCATCCTAATTGGCCAAGTGGTTAGGGAGGAGAAGTCGCATGCACGCACACACGCACGCACAACGGACAATTCGCCATGACATAAGCTCAACTGGCTTTCATTGTATGTACATTGATCAGACAAAGGTTTCTTTGGCATCTTTTAAAAATAGTTCATTGTTGATACATTATGATTAAGGCATAACATTGTGAAGTCTTGGAACTGTGTACTAATCGATTTGTGTTTCTTTAGCCCTTTACCAAATACAGAGGCTTTCTGATGCCTCTGCAGCAGGCGACTCTTAAAAACATTGTGGCAAAAAGATAATTGCATTTTTCCTTTTGCCACAATGTTTTTAACTTCAGTAAATAATTTTTCATTTATATGGTTTCCATACTTTTGACTAAATTTTTTAAATTCGTCTGCTGTAGATATATCCAGTTTAGATAAATGTGTTTATATGTATATTACTAGCCCTTTCCCACTTCCAACACTATTCAAAATCTACACTTTTATGTATACAGGTTTCCCATATTTTGCCCAGATTATTTCAAAGTCATCTGTTGTAAATTTGTTGTAGTGGAAAAGGGTTAAGTAAGGTTTAAGAAATTATAAAATAATATTTTAAGAATTGTTTGAAATGATTGCTGGGAAACAACTGTGAACATATTTATAAAATTTAGCTTTAATATAATGCTTATTGTGAAGAATATATTGGAACTTTTTCTCATTGAGAGAGGTATTTATCTAAGGATTACCTTGCAAAATATAAATAAAAGTATGTCACTGTATTGGTTATTTCTTGTCCTAAACCGGGTGTCACAGGTTCGATCCCCAGTCTCGGCACTACGGTCATGGTGGAGTGCCCTTGGGCAAGGCACATTTTCTAGCCTAGTACTGGTTTGTTTACCCAGGGATCATGAATAAGTGAACTGTTGCCGTGATATAACTGAAATATTGTTGAAAGCGGCGTTAAACCCCAATAAATAAATAAATTTCTTGTCCTTGTGTGTTATATAAGTTGATGAATTGAATCAGCAGTTAGTTGTAAGTCTTGATTTACCATGACTGAATCCTATCCTGCTATTAGTCATGATTTTACTTTTGCACCTTGGAGTGTTGATGATGATCAGCCATGTAGTTTGATAAACATCTGCTCTCTTAGCTTTTAAGTTTTACCAAGAAAAAAGAGCATATAGCTTGTATATTGGTTGCGCCATGTTTTGATCTTAAATGTCCTCGTATTCCTGACATGGATATATATTTCTTGTCACAGCTGTCATAAGTAATGAAGTATACACATAAGTTTTAACCTGCTTAAATTTTGTACACTCTGGTAGTCCAAATGGCTTTATGCCGATAGGCGAGGGTAAACAACCACATAAGAAGAAGAAGAAGTCCCTCATTATCGGAACACTCAATGTCACTGCAAGTATATTCTCCAAGTAAGTTTCTAAATCAAGATCATGAAAATTAATAAAGTTGTGTTTACTCTAAGCCATTTTGACTTACGAGTTAATGGCCTAAACATCTTGCCTTAATCTTTATACTGAAATTGTGGCAATCAAATTATAATTATGTCGTAATTTCTTTGGGAAAATTAAAACATAAATGAAAACAATAATAGATGAAAGGCGAAAGGTAAAACATCTTTCAATTAAGGTCAATCAACAAAGTTATTATAAAACTAACAAGTATGTATGATTAACACCTCCCTCCCACCATCGGATCAACAGCAACCAAACTGCGAAAACTCGCTGACTCATATTGGATTATGAGAGACCGCATACAGATACTAAACCCTACTGCTTACAGACAACAAAAAAGAGACCGCATACTAAACATAATCGCTGATTGTATTTAAAACACATCAAAAGGATGACAATAGTTTTCGCCGATTATCGTTTATTTTGATTAATTCATAGAGTTCCCGTTATCATTTTCTGTGTCGCTCATTTCATTATCTGATGGTTAGGCACAGCACTGATAATCGATAAGCTATTGATAAATGATAAGCCGTTACCTATCCCTGTAGTAGTAGTAGTTTTATATTTTATTTAAGTGACACGTAATACAAGTTATACATACAATATAATAATACAACAGTATAACATTCACATTTGTTAGTAATAATTGTACATATTGGGCGTATTACCCAGCCATACAAATGGCTTATGAGTCACTAGACATCAATCAATATAAGTACTAATAAGAAGTGTTAATAAATGATAATAAATGATAATAATGATAATTAAATGATAATAAATGATAATAAATGATAATATGATATTATGAATAGTTATTAAACATGATTAAATGGAGTAAACTATTTCAGATCTTTTTAAATAACAATTTTGTATATATATAGCAGATTTCTTAATAAGTCTTTTATCTGTCAACATGTATTTCAGTCGTTGGGCAAATGACACATCTAAAAAGTCTGGTAAAATTCTAGTTGCATAATTATAAAATAAAAGTCTCAAGTGAGAGTATTTTATACATTGAAACAGGAAATGATACTCTGTTTCCACCACTTTTGGTAAATTACATATCTCACAGAGTCTTTCTTCAATTTTTAAATTCCTAAAGCGTCCTGTTTCAATACGAAGAGGTAAAGTTCCAGTCCTAACTTGTGCTATGAAAGAGCGAAGGTGTTTCGGTAGGAACATTTTAACGTAGTTTTCACATATATATTCATTTTTTAGGTCTCTATATGTCCTTAATTTCGGTTGCGCTTGAAGTTTTTCTGTCCATTGTAAATAGTTCATTTGTTCGTAAGTTTCAAATGTATGCCGTAAAATCGTATCCAACGATTTACCGTTCATAGATTGACTTTGGTACAGGTCCTGGAGGTTTAGTTTTTCAAAGATGTTTTTAATATCTGAACACCAGCTGCGTGGTTGATAATAGTCCCAGAGAAACACTACCTGTATATATTGTCCCTGGGTGAGTTTAAAAGTTGTCATTCCCGTAAAACAGTACATAGGAGTTTTAAGGATTATATATTATGATTTATTGCCGATGGTTTGAACAATATTTTTATAAGATTCATGGAATAAATATTCTAGAAAACTGCTAAGTAATTATTTTACCTTTAAATGATTTATGGTCAATTTAAGACAATGATCCATGATTCCCTATGGTCTTTTGATTGATCCATATTTGTTTTCTTGCAAGATATTGCTGTGGCACATGACTGAGCTATACTCATAATAAGAATCATCAACCAGCCGAAATAGAACAATTAAATAAAGAAACAAGAAGGCCTTGATGGCCCTGGATCCCTCACCTGATTTATGCAATGTGATTTGTCATGCCAACCACATAAACTCATTTTGTGGTCAGGTAAGCTAATACAAGAGACCCAATAGGGCCAGTATCGCTCCACTGCCATTAGGCAAAAATTAAATCTCCAAACAGCCCCGCCCCTGGTGGCCATGTTTTTTGACCAATCAACATGGCTTGGTGGAATCTGATAGAGAGTCACCCAAGGAACATTTCCACAAAATTAATTGAAAATCAGCCAGATACTTTCGTCGGAGAAGATTTTTTAAGTTTTCACTATGGCCATATAAGGCAAAACAGCCCTGCCCCCTGGTAGCCATGTTTTTCAACCAATCAACATGGCTTGAAGAAATCTGATAAATGTTCCCCCAAGGAACATTTCTACAAAATATACATTTTCATTTATACCTTTTAAATTCTCTGGAGCTGCATACAAGTCTATTGATATCGGTTTCAGACTGTTATCAGCAAGTCTTTACCTCCATTGTGTTAACTTTAGGTAAATTGATTGTGGGTTTAAACCATTGTGTGACTTGCAAATGAACTAGGAAACTGTGAAAGTATGCTACTCTTTCTCTATGCAGAGGTCACACTTGACGAAGACAATGTTTACACTAACGAGGGTAGATATTGAATTCATTATTATCTCAGTTATCAGTAAAGTAACGAATTAGGTCGAATGTCACAAGCTATCTACAAACCCAGTTGATAAATTGATAAATAGATTAGAATTGGCCTGGCAAAAAGTTGACAACATACCCATAGCTAACATAGCATTTTAAAGAAGATACATCGGATAATAAGTAAGAAAAGGGCTGAATAATGTTTAAAGGGAGATAATTACAAAACATGATAAGAGTATTGTTCCTTGTATTGTTCCGTTCCCCTGATCAATAGGTATCAGTGCTGCAAGTTTAAAAATGTCATGTCAAATAGAAACAAAGGTATGACCAATTAATGCATAATGCGACAGGCAACGCACAAATAAGAGAACCACCCTGATTCTGATTTTAACTCAATAAAATTAGCTTTGTTTTACCATACAAAACGGATTTATGAATGTTGGATGTTGTTCTATGGCATGTTCTGCTCATTGTTGTAAAATTAGTCTTTATACCATTTTTTTCTGGGTCAAAATGTTTAACGACCAGCATATATGTGTTATTGCGCTCCCGTGTTATAACATTCCCATATCGGTTTTCAGTAAGAGGCTGACAAACTTCTTTTTTCCCCCATTAATTTAGATGTGAAATTAATCTTGTGTAACTATTATTATATGGTTTAACTATTGGTCTTAATTAATATAAATCGATACACCACGCCTCAATTATGGGATTATCCACCCAAAAAAAGATATGACACCTTGTGTTTTTGCATTAAAGTGTCATAAACTGGAAGCCAAACAGGTACACAGATTAAAGGAAAAGGGCACATCAATTTGCGGAGGATTTACAACTTGGCAAAAAGCCAAAGAGAAACCAGCTTGTAACAGTTTGAAACATGGTTTTCCCATTATTACACCAAACTTTGATACCATTCTCTGATAGTTATTGCCATTAATTTTTCGCAAATTGAAAAAACTTTCACCACTTTTTTTTAATTTTGTCTTTTGGCAAAAATGGCAAAAAGATCGCCCGCCCAGCCCTGCCTCTTTGGAGTGAAGCTTCCCATACAATTTCAAAGAATTCAAGTCAGTATTTGTTGAGAAAAAGCCTGGATAAAAGTCAGATGAGCAGACGGACAGACAGACAATTAGAATATTGCTCCCACTTGGGGAAAAAAGCATAAAAACAATCGAAAGAGAGCGCGAATCATGGAGCATTGTGATGAATCCAGGTGTATTTGGCCCAAAATGTATTCGGCCTGGTCTTTTTCGGCCTATTTTCTTTTTTAATATACTGTATATTTTTTCGAAGTTTAGACTCGCAATAGTGTTCTTATTGATTATGATTAGGGAAGTAATTAAATTTATTATTATTATTATCTCAGTATTGTTTTCGGAGTTGACCAATGTGTAAGTATTTTTTTTAACTCTGGAAACATTATGAACGTGAGTAAGGACGTTATTATGAGGATATTAACGATATTATTCTCAAACCAACACATAGAGTTCGCAACAATTATTAAAAATCCGTTACACATAAGAATGACAGTATCACTGGTGAATTTTTTTACAAATTATTTATTTTCTCATAATCATTTCTTTATATGGCTCTTTAATTGCTACTCAATTTTTATTGCTGTGCTGTGTTTTCTTTTTCTTTTTAATAAGTTCTTTACATACATACAATGTAATTGATTTTACGTTAATATGTAGTTACAAACATACTTTTTTAAACAATATAATTTTGTTATCAATCATTAACGACCTTTGAACAATCTTAATTACCATGCATACATTTTAATTGAATTTACGTTGTTACAAATATACATTTATTTCATGTAATCAATATAATTACTTAATCTAACAAATTACATGATAAATCATTTACAACCTTCGAACAGTTTTAATATAATGTGTGAACAACTATATATCTTTCATCGGCACACCAAAAAATAGTAGGCCGAATAGTTTCAAGTTTATTTATTCGGCATATAAAGTTATTTTACATCGCCGTAAACATACATGACAGATAACAAAATAGACATATATATACATTGAAGAGAGATACATATATGCATAAAAGAGAACAACATATATATATATATACATAGATGCATGGAAGAGAACAACATATACGCATGATACATAGAAGAGAAAACACACACATATATATATACATTGATAAGACTCGTATGTACATATATGTTCGTAGTTTAGAATATCTATACATGTCCGTAGGTCCAGAACATATATCATTTCAGGCCATAGCCATAATAATGTTTATTATGTCTATGCTATGAAATGAGCAGATAAACATAATTACATCTACGAAAATACACGTGCCTATTCAATTGACATATAATACATTTGGCAAAGATTGCAAAACCATAGATTTAACACACAACAAATACCATCAAACAAAACGTATAGTGCATGGATAAGACTAGGCCGAAGAAAAATAGACCGAATACATTTTAGGTCGAATACACCCGATACCATTGATGTTTTTAAAGTCGTCTGCTGCAGATATGTTTCATTTGGTGCAATGCAATCTCATTACTGTCATCTCATTGCCACAGTCGTTGACAATTAAAATACAAAAATAACATTTGACTTGCATAAAATATGTATATAAATATCAACATTACTTACAAAATATCGCCTTATCAGTAAACACTAGACCTGGTAAAGCAGATCCTGATTACATTTGTTCAAGGGGTAGATTTTGAAAAAGTGTTCAAGGTTACTGTCAGGCGCATAGCTAGGCTTGCGTACGTGCGTAAGAAATATTTTGAGAGTTCCAAAAACGAAAATGAAACAAATGCGAAAAATGCAATAAAAACTAGACCCTAAGGAGGGTAAGGGTGAAACGGACAAATCAGAACAATTCAGACATGATCAAATTGTCACATGAATAATCGATATTTAGTTTGTATACAGTCATATAGTATTTTCATATTGTACATGGGAGTACGATATTCGAAGTATATTGTTGGAGCGAATTGTGGTCCGTGCATTTATTTGGATCTGAGAAGAGATCGCTAGTGTCGCAACCTGCAACACTCAACCGACCCAAGCAATCTTGGCAAGATCATCACCGCTCACATTAAGTGCAAGACACATGCGCATTCGCTTGAAGCGGGTGAACATTTCACTGCAGTTATGTCTGGAATTAAGAAAAGCATTGCCCAATCAGTTTCCTATGCCAATGATGTCCTAGTTAGCAAGAACATACATGTATTACAAGGCATAATTGATACAATTATATCCTTTGTTGTAAACACAACAATCTAGCTACACGTGTTCATGAGGATACAAATAGTAACTTTAAAGTACTTTTAAATACCAAGCCAAATATAACCCTTTGTTGCGAGATCATTTGAAGAACACTTCATTCGCTATACAAAATGAAGTAATCACGATATGCGGGGATCAAATCAGAGAGGACATTTTGCGCACATGCAAAAGTGTTCGTTCTTTGGGTTTATGACAGACGAAGCCACTGACGCGTCTACTATGGAGCAAGTGGCGCTCTGTTTGAGGTACTTCGACCATACAACCAAGTCGGTTTCGATGGAGCATCTAACATGTCCGGAAAGTTCCGTGGTGTTCGAGTGAGTTCGGCAGATAATTTCCGACGCAGTGTACAACCACTGCAAAGCTCACTGTCTAAACCTTGCTATATCATGCTCAGGAGTGGCATTCCTGTTTTACTTCTGGGGCAAACGGTTGTTGCGTTTTCATGAAACTAAGTAAGCATAAAACACATAGAAAATCGGACTAAATTACAGTCGCACTTAACACTCTCAAATGCTCGTATACGACGGTCGTTGACAGCTTAGATGACCTCTTCCTTAGCTATGGTGATGCCAAAGCCGGGTTTCACTTTTGTTGAAGTGCCAGTCAATGTTGGTAAAAATAAATTTCGAATGCTGCAAACGTTTTAAGGTTTTTTTGTGTGTAGATATGCCGTACATAAGGGTATCAAATAGGCTCATTTAGATATTGTGTAATATACGCCAGAAGTCACCTGAGCCCATATAGACAAATTATTTTGGACCCCCCTAGAATGGTGCGTAGTCAAAACAAGAGGGCCATGATGGCGCTGGAATCGCTCACCTGATATTTTTTTTTCACTTTAGCTATATAAGCCCCGCCCCCTGGCAGCAATAGTTTCCGACCAATCAACTTGGCTTGAAGGAATCTGATAGAGGGTCACCCTAGGAACATTTCTACAAAATTATTTGAAAATCGGCCAGACACTTTTGGAGGAGAAGATTTTTTAAGTTTTCACTATAGCCGTATAATGCAAAATAGCCGCCCTGCCAACTGGCGGTCATGTTTTTTGACCAACCAACATGGCTTGCAGGAATCTGAAAGTGGGTCATCCAAGGAACATTTCTACAAAATTATTTGAAAATTGGCCTGACACTTTCGGAGAAGAAGATTTTTTAAGTTTTCACTATAACGGTTAATAATTTTGTAGAAATGTTCCTTGGATGACCCTCTATCAGATTCCTTTAAGCCAAGTTGATTGGTCGAAAAACCTGGCCGCCAGGGGGGGGCGGGGCTATTTTGCCTTATATGGTTAGAAAAACATGGCCGCCAGGGGGGCGGGGCTATATAGCCCCGACCCCTGGCGGCCATGTTTTTTGACCAATCAACATGGCTTGAAGGAATCTGATAGAGGGTCATCCAAGGAACATTTCTACAAAATTATTTGAAAATCGGCCTGACACTTTCGGAGGAGAAGATTTTTTTTAAGTTTTCACTATAGCCATATAAGGCAAAATAGCCCCGCACCCCTGGCGGCCATGTTTTTTGACCAATCAACATGGCTTGAAGGAATATGATAGAGGGTCATCCAAGGAACATTTCTACAAAATTATTTTAAAATAAGCCTGACACATTCTGAGGAGAAGATTTTTTAAGTTTTCACTAAAGCCATATAAGGCAAAATAGCCCGCCCCCCCCTGTCGGCCATGTTTTTCGACCAATCAACATGGCTTGAAGGAATCTCATAGAGGGTCATCCAAGGAACATTTCTACAACATTTTTTGAAAATCTGCCAACCAGTTTGGGAGAAGAAGAATTTTGAAGTTTTTTTTCATTTCGTTGCCATGGAAACCAGAATTCTGCATGGATCCCAAACAATTGAAGGAAATCTGGTGAGGTCATTGAGAGGATGCTTTCTGTGAAGTTTCATCCCAATTGACCCACTGGTTACTGAGGAGAAGAAGTTGACGCACTACGGATGACGGTGACGGATGACGCACGACGGACGACGGACAAAAGGCGATCACAATAACTCACCTTGAGCAAATCTCAGGTGAGCTAAAAATCGACCCAGCTACGCGCCTGACTGTAACCGGGGAAGAGATTCGATGATAGGTCAAAGACTAGCAATTAAAGATTCCTTCTTTATTTCCATTAATTGTCACAGTCTCGTCATGATTTACAGGTAGATCACCCTATATGATTGAAAACAATTACCTCTCAGCTTTAAAACAGAGACATATAAGCACATGTGTTTATATGTCTCTGTTTAAAATAATGCTAGAAAGTAATCACTATGCAAACATTTCGTGTTCATATTTTTAGTCAGTTGTTACAAAAGCAGAGCATCATGTTGAATAATTTAATTACCAGTTTTAATGCAATGGACATCATATGAACCTGCTATTTTGATATTTTTGTCAAAGAACCGAACCTTGATATAATCAATATTATTCACTCTATTATCTAGTCTGGTTTCCGTCATACTAATAATTGCCTTGTATTACTAGTAGGTTCTACGAATACCGTGTTATCACGAATACCGTGTTATCACGAATACCAAGGTAAACACAAAACCGGTGTTTTCTATGTTGCGCGCGAAAACCGGATGTCGTATGATTCTATCAGGCAACCCCGTCATCCTGACTTTCAAAATCTACAATTTGTTTTTTCCAAAAAAAATCAATATTCTCCGAAATTACGACACATCATGATTGTTACCTATAATAAAAAGAAAATCCTACATGCCCTGACCCCTCACCAACAAAAACGTCATTTTTTTAATAGAAAACCTGTTGTTGATTTTCTTTCTTTCACATTTGAACATGTTGTCTATTAACTGCTTATGACATCATAGGAATTTGAAGTCACATGATTACATTCCGTAAAGTTTTCTCGATTATAGAAAGCAAGGAAGAAATTAAGGACCAAAATTTAAAAAAATGTTTTTTTGTTGTTTTGGCATGTATGTTTGTGGTGGCTATACATTTTAACATATGCTATTTTTAAACTTCTAAATCATATGCTGTGTTACAAAAAAAAAAGGATGTTATTATAAGCACTAAAATAATAACAAAGAAATGGGTCATTTTTGGAAAATATGATTAAATTGTGCCAATAAGAAAATTTAACAAATTGAATCTGAAATATCGCGTAAATAAGTTAATAGTTTGGAACAGTTAATAAATTAACATTTTAATTAAATATAATTGTTCTAGTGACAAATGTATTATAGGATAATCTTTTTCACATTAAATCTCACAATCTTTTAAAGAGTTGATACAACAGGACCACCATACTAATGCTTTTTGTAATTACACCGGTGAGTGATTGCCTCCCTTAAAGGTCAATTTCTCAATGGCTGCGGATGGACTCATTTTTGGAACTTTGCACAGAAGTGAATGATTATTTTGTGTAAGTTAATTAACAAGAACATATAAAGGAACGAGTGACACTGGATATAATTTACAGTTAAGTTTGCTTTATTATTATTTTTTAAAAATAACCGTAAGTACACCGATAATAGGTAGTCCCATCCTAATAAGGGGAAGGTACTCCAGACAATCTATTATCTGTCTCAAACAAGAATATTTAGACTAAATATTTATTTGTATGCATATTAAGTTATTTTTTACAGATACAGTAATCAAGAAACGAGTATTGTGTGAAAAATATTACAAAACTCTTAAATTAATCACAAAAGCCAGAAAATGATATAAAAATTAAACACAAAAATAACACTTTATTCGAATATCATGACTTTATATAATAAATCGAAAACGATACAGTTTACCAAATATTTTAGTTTTTTTTGTGTTCATCACTTTTGCTAGTCTGTGATTGGCTGAAATATTTTGTTCATAACCTCATGAACAAAAAAAAAAAATAACATTGGCGACGTGCTGTACGTGCTGTATTATGGAAAATAAAGTTGCCGAGCGTCATATTCGTTTCAGTTGACGAGTTTCATAAAAACAAAATTAGCAACAAGGCACTTATAACATTTCATTTATCGAGATTTATTCTCTTTAAACAATATTTTTAATAAATGCCGAAATTCAGAACAATTGTCAACAGTATGCTGTCGTTTAAAGTGACGTCACACTGGAGTGACGTCACGTACGCGCTGTGATTCATTTATGTAACTAGTTACATATGATATTTATGTCACTGATTTATGTCACTCCTGGAGTGCAAGTTATGTGATAAAATGTTTTATTACTCACTGAAATAGCCATATTAATGCTAAAATATAAGGAATGGAGCGTTTTTTTTCGTTTTCATGGGGGTATGAACAAAAAAACCTGATCACACATTCTATGAAACCGCTTCGCGATTTCATAGAGAGTGATCAGGTTTTTTTGTTCATACCCCCATGAAAACGAAAAAAAAGCTCTCCATTCCTTAAATGGGAACAATCATTTTATTATATCAAGAAATATAAATGATTTACTGATATCAGAAAATCTATTTTCTAACCAAAAAGTCCCTGAAAAAAAAAGAAGGTTTGCGTAGAAATAAGTGTCTACTTTTCCCAGAATGCATTGAATATATGACGTTGGGTTTGAATTCATTGAAAATATGTAAAGCGTGCACTGAAAATGAGTAGAGAATGAAAAAAGCAGTTTCGTCCTAGCCCGAATTCGTCCAAAATTAAGGTTACAATCTTCGCGGGGTGAGTTCTGTCTTGCCAGGGACACTATAATAATATAGTGTCCCTGGTCTTGCATTCCACAGAACATAACTTTATTCAAGAATAATAACTTGAACAAATATGGTTCATCGTCAAAATACAACATATTTAAACATACATGTATGGCCCAGTTTCGAACTTGTCCAAGATTTGATGGAGATGAATGTTCTGATAAAACTTTCATGAAGATTGGATGCAAAATGTAGCCTGTAGAGTGTTAACAAGCGCAAATGTTGACGACGCACAACAGACAAAATGTGATCACAATGTGAGACGTAACATACAAATTAAAGGTAGATATTTATAAGGTTTTTAACACTCTCTTTTGATGAAAATATAAATGAACACATATGTTTAGATAAATAACACAATAGGATAATACATATTTACATATATTTATATAAATATCAAGTTTTTGACGGGACAACAAATATACAACGAGTATTTAATATGGGACAAATAAGACTTCGCTTGTATTTCAGATGCATTAATTTCTGCAAAAAAACACTGGAGGCAAAACCAATTTTGCTTTATGTAGATAGCAAATCAATAATAATAATTCAATTTCACAAATTATTCTGATGAAGCACTTATGTTGTCTAGCAAAATTAATAGCTTAGATCGATTGTTGACACCTTTCAAAAACTCGCGCCACACACCCTTTAAATTCTATCCCTTGAACAAATATCGATAGATGATAGAATCATACGATTCGCAATTTCCTGTTCCGGTTAGTTATCACATGATACAAAGATGGCGCATACGTCTCAAAAAGGAAAATTAATAGCTGTCATTGGGGATGAGGTATATTTACTGAAACTGTCTCGTAAATTGTTCTTACATGTTAGACACTGGTATAAATATATATATTGCGACCTGTCAAAATGTAAAATTGCGTTAGGGAAAAGTAACGTTTTAAATCTTTTCTTCCAGTGTCCATCGGCAATATTATAAAGTGATTGCGTTACAAGCGACTAGGATATATTTAAAGGCAGATAAGTTATGATTTTGAAAATCTTTGCTTATCATGTCATGACAGACTGGAAAAATAATATTGGTCCGACAGTGTTCAAAACAAAACCTATTAATACGTTAATATCTTAACCTGTGCAGTTAAGAAAGTAACATAAAACCCAAAACTAAACATGGAATCACCGGTTCTCGAACCTCTTAACATTTATCAGGGTTCATGGGAATTCTTATAAATTCATGTCAAAAACCAACAATACTGACGATTAAATTCAACAATTTATGTGTAAATAAACAAAACATCGGTTCACATAAAATTTATTACGTATAATACGTTAACAGTCCTTGACCTAAAGGTTCGAAAATAGGTACGGTTCGAGAACAGGGACCTGTACGAAACAATTGTGGGAACGCGCTTCTAAAAAAGTTCTATGCAAAGAAATGCCATGTTACTGTAATTCAATTCATGTAAGAAAAAAATATCCTCAAAGTAACCAGACACCAATCATGTCCCATCCTGGAACTTTGTCACAGCCCAATGAATACATATCATTTGTGATTTGTCTATTGAATGGCCATCTTACACATGGTATTCTGACATACATCAACTGTCAACAGGCATCTATCTAAATTGTTATGTGTGAAGAGGGGCTTAAAAAGGACAGTTGTCCTTACTAGTACTACAGAGCCCAAAAACATCTTAACAGGTGATGCTTGAAAACTGTTAAAGTAAAATTGGACAAATCGATGCACTCTCTGAGATTTTGATCATAGATGCATCCAATACACAAGAGGTGTGGGACAAGCATAACATCACTGACAGGGACTTGGAGAGCTTATTTCTGGGTCAGCGGAGACACATTTAAGTAACTGAACACAGCACACAAGACATGTGTTGGGCATTCATTGCATACATTCAGCATTTGTTGGATACACAATATTTAAATCTGTTGGGCATTCAACGCATGCATCAAGAGACTTTGCGAATGAAAAAAAATTCAGTACACTCTATTTGCTACTTGGTTGGGCCATAACAGAGATGCAGATAATACTCTCTTATTAGCCCCAGTCTTTAGAAAAGACATTATTGTCAGAGGCAAATTTTTAAAAATTATTAAGCTGCAATTACTCAGTTGGTAAGGATGACAACTGCTGATCCAGGGATCATGAGTTCAAAGCCTGTCTTAGACATTCATACTGTACAATACTTTGTGATTAGCATTTATTGTCTCCCAACAATGGGTTCAAAAGTTTATATTGTAAGATAGCCAGTTGCCTAGGAAGAATTTAATGTGGAGTACTGTTGGTGAGAAAGTCAAGAGACCCATTGAAGACGGTGGTGTAGAGGTAGAGTGTCAGCCTCTCATACCAAAGGTCCCGGGTTTGAGTTCCGTAATGAGCGGGTTCTGACTTTGGGATGTTTACATTCAAATGGTGCGAGTACTGGTTAAATCTCCAGGAAGCAGACATCAAGCGTGATTATTTTAAGCTGAAAGCTTGTTTCGCAATCAATGTAAAATAAATAAGTTTAAACAAAGAGACTGATGGTTAGGTCTTGAGAACTAAAGAGTGGTTAGCCATTTATTCATTTTGACTATATTTTGTTTACAGGATACCTGTGTGGGGTTTCTTCTGGGTGGTATTGGTGAATTGAATAAGAAGAGAGAACCCAATTTTTTGGTTGTGTCAAAGAGTAAGTATGTGAATAAAAGCCTAATAACCTCTTCCTTCATGCAGCTACATCTGCTGCAAATGATTTTTGCCACAATGATTTCAACTCTTTGATAATTTTACCTTTATTTATAAAGATTTTCAATAATTATACCTGGATGAAATGTTGCATGCTGCAGATTGGATTGGTCATTTGTGGTAAAGGGATAATATTGTTTATGTCAAATGTCTGATTGCATATATTCAGAAAGTTAAGACTTATGTGGCAAATGCTTACGGACACAGACTCTTCAAAGCATTCACTGTATGCAGGCATCTCTATGCTTACACACAGATTATTCAAAACATTCATCTTATGCAGGCCTATATTTAAATGAGTAGGTGTAGCTTGAAATCTAACACAAATTGTAGCAAATATACCATCTAGGTGTGGCTAACAGAAGATGCAGCAAAACCCTCTATTGTAATGTTCTCTTGAATAAGAAATTACATTAACCCTTTCCCACATACAACAAATCTTCAGCAGATAACTTCGAAGTCATCTGTTAAGAAATATGATAAACCTCTATAAATAAAAGTTCTGTAACAATGTTTTCAAAAGTCGTCTGCTGCAAAGGTGTCAAAAAGCGTCTGTATCATACTATGTTGGAAAGGGTTAATATTATGCTAACCCTTCCTTGTCAGAGACATGAAATGCAAATTGAAATAAATGATATAAAGTAAAAACTATTGAAAAATGTTGAAAACATTGTGACAAATGCGAGAAATTGTTCCTTTTGCCACAACATCTTCACAAATTGTCTAGCTGCAGATGCATCTCTTTTTCCCACAAAGTTTTAAAGCCTTTTTAAAAATGCATATCTTTTTTAAAAGATCGTCCATATATTATGTTCAATGATTTCAAAGTTGTCTGCTAAAGATTTGTTGTAGCATACAGTATGTGGGGAAGGGATTGAAGATATTTTTCTCTGAAACTATAATTCTGACAGATTTTCACTAGATTATTCCTTTTATATCCTTTTCCAGAAATTCTGAATTTATTAAAGAGCATCTCAATTTTCATAACTTTTTCTCAATAATGACATATTTATATCTTGTGTGTTGTCTTCATCATTTCCCGTATCATGACTGTAGACAGCTTCCAAAAACACGGACAAAAAGGAGAATTGCTCATAACAAGAAACTTATCCTTTTGCCACAATGTGTGCACCGCTTTTGAATAATAGTTCTTTCATATATTGAGATTTTCAAAATATCTGCTTAGATCTTATCAATTTCTTCTGATGCAGATAGTTTTTGTATGTGGAAAAGGGTTATGCTGATTTGCAGTTGCTATTTGTTTAAATTTCAGGTACCAGTGTTATGGAGATTGAGGAAGCATTTAGATCTTTTATCAAAAGAACAGATATAGCCATCATCTTGATTAACCAAAATGTAGGTATAACCTTCATGTTGACCAGAGCTTTAACCCTTTCCCACATACACATTCCTGCAGCAGACAAATTGAAAAACATCTTGGCAAAAATATGGAAAATCCCTGTAAATGGATGCAGAATTATTGATCAGAGCAGATGCATCATAATAACTACATGTATGCATGTGGGAAAGTGATGGTAAGAGAGACATGGTTAACCCTTTCCCTCATACGACAATTTTGCAGCAGACGACTTTGAACGTATTTTGTCAAAACATAGAAAATCTCCATAATTGAATGGATAACCTATGACAAAAAGTGGAAAACATTGTGGCAAAAGGAGAAATTGCACGTTTTGTGCAATTTCTTCTTTTGTCACTATGTTTTCAAAAAGCCGTCTGCTACAGAGGCATCAGAAAGCGTCTATATGAAGGAAAGGGTTAAGACAATTTCATATTGATGTTCTCTTTTGAAATGTTGTCATTTTGAATGAGGAAAAGAGGTGGAATATAATTTAGAACAACCCTTAACTTGAATTTATATGCCTCGGCAGTTGACATTTTTTTGGAAAAACAATAGGTGAAAAGGAGATTTTGACATTAATGCTCAAAAGGAGCAATTTCTCTTTTTTCCATGGTTTTCAAATTTGTACCCCTAAGTTCAAATTTAATTTTTAGCTCGACTTTTGAAAAAACAAGAGCTATTGTCACGACCCTGGCATCTTCGTCGTTTTTTGTTCAGCTCAGCTTTTTTTCTGTGGCGTGGTCGTGCGATTAAGGTTTTTTGTTCAGCTCAGCTTTTTTAGCTCGACTTTTGAAAAAACCAAGAGCTATTGTCATGACCCTGGCGTCGTCCGGCGTGGTCGTCCGGTTAAGGTTTTTTGTTCAGCTCAGCTTTTTTTCTGTTTTCTATCAGTCGAGCGTCTGTGCCATATGCGGTGCTCTTGTTTCTGTTTTCTATCAGTCGTGCGTCTGTGCAGTACGCGGTGCTCTTGTTATATGTGGTAGTAACACTGCAGCCTTACCGAGAAATTACAGGGAGAAAATGTAACATGTCAAAAAGTTAATACATACTTCCTTTGGGTAATTTTACCTTTTCCACAATGTTTTCACAAAGTCATCTGTTGCAATAACATCAAACATTGTCTGTACTGCTGATAGGAAGGAGAGTGGATGCTCAGTGTACTATCTTCCTTGTTTGACATGTTTTTCCGTAAAAGCCATCCAGTTGACATGAACCCGTGCAGTTTGTGTACAAAAATCCTGATCATCACAGGATTCAAAGTCTGGACCTTTGATTACAGAAGCCGACACTCAGTCACTGCTACACTATGTCCCAGGTTATGAGGCTAGGTGTTATGGGTGCAATCTTGCCATGTTAACTTTTAGGCAAGGTACATTTCTAGTCAGTACTGGTTTATCACTCAGGAATCAAGGGTAAGTCTGCTGTCACTGTGATATAATGGCAAAGATGTTGAAAACAGCATAAAAAACACAATAAATCAATTCAAAAGGCATACATTTGTAGGTAGCCGAGATTCGAAATGTGATAAGACGGTCACATAGACCCTATTCAAAATTAATACATTTGTAGGTAGCCGAGATGATTCGACATGTGATAGACGGTCACATAGACCCTATTCCAGCGGTTCTAGAAATTCCAAGTAAAGAATGTCCTTATGATGCCAGTAAAGATTCCATCTTGAGAAGAGCCAAGGTAAGAATAAAACCATCAGTACACGATAGAAGATAAAGAGTACATACATCATTATGAGCAATATCCTCTTTTTCCACAATGTTTTCAAAAGTCATCTGCTGCAATTGCATCTGCATGTTGGATTGGATTAAGCAATAAACATGTCTGTGTTCTCATATTACTCCAATTACGTACAACATAATTATAGTTCTGATGGAAAATAATAACTAAAGAACATGGTGGGCCACTTATAATCAGACAGGGTATTAACCCTTTCCCTCATACGACAATTCTGCAGCACTCGACTTTGAACGTATTTTGTCAAAACATAGAAAATCTCCATAATTGAATGGATAACCTATGACAAAAAGTGGAAAACATTGTGGCAAAAGGAGAAATTGCACGTTTTGTGCAATTTCTTCTTTTGTCACTATGTTTTCAAAAAGCCGTCTCCTGCAGAGGCGTCAGAAAGCGTCTATATGAGGAAAAGGGTTAATATCGCCTAAAAAGTAACCACTTGTCTTCACTGGTCTGTTTTTGTTAACATTTGTTGAATTTACATCAATTCCCTTGAATGAAGTTCCTAGATTCTAAACCAGTGCTCAAGCTGAGTGTGTATGCTCTCATATTTTGTCCTTTGGATCACAAGGCTAGCATTCTATGTTAGACATTGTTAATGATTTAGTTTCTTGAAGCCGTCTACGAACAAATGGAGACAAATCTTGCTCCAAACAAATTTGCTATCTTTGTTTACATATTTAAGAATGAAATATGATAGGACTATTGAAACATGTGTTTATATTTCTCGGATAAACTTACAAATGCAGTGGGTTATTTCCTAAAATAGACCTCGGAAATAACAATAGATAGTTCAGTGACCTCATTTTGGTTTGAGTTTACTCTCAATGAATGTAATTTTTTATGGCTATAAATCAAAATCAGAAAGAAGCTTTTTAACCGTTTCCCACTTGCACACATTTTGCTGCATCTGCAGCAGACAGCTTTTCAAAATGTTGTGGCAAAAGGAAAAATTGCTCTGACATAATAATTATACTTTAATTTATTCAGATTTTCCATATTTTTGCCCCGATGTTTTCAAAGTCGTTTACTGTAGATTTGTTGTATGAATTAGAGGAGGGTTATCCACATTAAGTTACTGATTACCGATTTCACTACCCATATTTTAGGTATATTCAGGAACTATGTCCAAAGTGTCAGTTGAGTTTATGATTTTACTAGCCAAAGAGTTTTAATTGACAATAGTATTAAAATCGCTCTTTTCATGTGTCTGTCAAGTAGGATTTGACATACTTGGTTAATCCTTACCAACACACCAACACATACAACAAATCTTCAGCATAAAACTTTGAAAATATCTCCGCATAACTAGAAAGAACTCTTTAAATGGAAGTATAATTATTGAATAGAGTTGAAAACATTGTGGCAAAATGAGAAATCTGCTGCAAAGGCATAAAAACTGGGAAAGGGATAAAGTATTTGGTTACAGGCAGACATCTCATTCATGTGTCCCATTTAAATCTTTGTTATCTATTTCTAGGGTATGTTCAGTACGGAGGACTTCAGATGAGGAATCACGTGTGGACTGTTTTAGAGACTAGTCATGTTTGTTGTGTTATCTATTCGGGATATTAGTGTAGGAACAGCCCCACAGCTGAACACAGAGGACCTACTATATATAATATAAATAATCAAATAACCAAGGGACCATGTCAAGGAATCCATTGAATGTACATTGTTCTACTTCCATAATTTCATCCCCCCCACACACACACTTTTTAGATCACCTAGAGCCAAAGGCTCAAGGTGAGCTATTCTGATCACTCTGTGTCCGTCGTCCGTCGTTAACTTTTAGCTTTAAACATCATCTCCTCCTGAACCGCAAGAACAATTTCCACCAAACATCACAGGAATGTTCCTTTGGTGGTCCTCTTTCAAAATTGTTCAAAGATTTAAATTCCATTGAGAACTTTGGTTGCTGCGGCATCAGAAAGGGGACAAAATGTCCAAACTTTAAAAATCTTCTCCTCCGAATCTGCCTGTCAGATTCAAATATAATTTGGTAGAAATGTTCCTTGGGTGACCCTCTATAAAAATTGTTCAAGCCATACTGATTGGTCGAAAAACATGGCAGTCAGGCGGCATCAAAAAAGGGGCAAAATGACAATACTTTAATAAAGCATCCTTATAAAAGTGCTTGTCTGATTTAAAGATAGTTTTGTAGAAATGTTCTTTCATTGATCATCTACATACTTTGTCAAGCCATATTGATTTGTTGAAAGGCATAGCAACCAAGCAGCATCAGAAAAGGAGTAAAATTAACTTTTTGCTTCAAATGACATATGGTTATTTCATTGATGGTCTAAGGGAGGTAACACTTGGCAGAGTATTATGCAAGGGCAATCTCCTTCGCAGAGTTGTCTTTCTTTACACTCACCATACACTATCAATCAGGTGATCGATTTAGGGTCATCTTGGCCCTCTTGTTTGTTTAACTATTGTGAAAAGTGTACAATTCAAGACATCTTTTTAAAGTCACGAGAAATAAACTAATTTACTTGAAGTACACTAATTTACTCTGACACTGATAACTTTCGACTTCTCCTTAACTTTTCAAAATATTTTCAGATAAGGAGAAACTGTTCAGGATAAGAATACAGAATACAGAATAGTTTATTAGACTTTAGCATAACATAGCTAATCGTCATACAAATAATATTATAATATAAGCAATTTCTTCTTTTCCAACAATGTTGGGGTTTAAAATTAATCTGCTATTTTCTAGATTTTAATATTTTTCTTTATATATTTTAAAAGCACACAATGATAAAAAATTCTTATCAAATTAAGGATTAAAATATGTGCCAATTGTCTATATTTTCAAAACTATATTTCTTATACAGGCAAACTTTGATAGTTCAAGTGATTAAATTACATATGTGCAAAAGTTAACTAGATGTTGTAATAATGCAAATCTGTTTAAATTTGTTTTTCTGTTGTTCTCTGATCGCATTATACAACACATACACTGAAAACAGGTACATGTATGATTCATTACACTGCAAAAACGCCTCATGTTTTATTCAATCACCATGCATTCAAATGAAGCAATAAATATATATTAAAAACTTGACGCTTGTGTATGTCTTATTATATAATAATACCACATGAGAAAATAATGCTCTATACCAATACTTATCTGATCTTATGAATGTACCACTTTTGCACAAGTATATTTAACCCTTTCCCACATACATCAAATTAGCAGCAGACCTCTTTAACCCTTTCTCTCATACGGCAATTCTGCAGCAGACGACTTTGAACATATTTTGTCAAAAATTAGAAAATCTCCATAATTGAATGGATAACCTATGACAAAAAGTGGAAAACATTGTGGCAAAAGAAGAAATTGCACGTTTTGTGCAATTTCTTCTTTGTCACTATGATTTCAAAAAGCCGTCTGCTGCAGAGGCGTCAGAAAGTGTCTATATGAGGGAAAAACTGGACAAACTGGACAAAACTATGAGCAATTTATATATATAAAAGTGTTAATTATCGATTTGAGTTGAAAATATTATGGCAAAGAAGAAATTGTTCATGATGTCTACAGCAGATGCTTCAAAACGTGTCTTCTGTTGGGAAAGGGTTAAATATCATTTGCATGCCCCTTGAACTGTCCCATCATCATAATTGGTGTCCGTTCATTTTCTTTGCAAGGAATAGATGCAGATATTTTAGTATTTTTTGTGCACGTATTTAACCCTTTCCCCTATAACGGTTGATTTTTGGCGCCTCTGCAGCAGACGGCTTTTTGAAAACATAGTGACAGAAGAAGGAATTGCTCAAAACAAGCAATTTCTCCTTTTGCCACAATGTTTCCAATTTTAGTCATAGGTTATCCATTCAATTATAAAGATTTTCTATTTTTGACAAAATCCGCTGCAGAATTGTCGTATGAGGGAAAGGGTTAAAAACAATATGCTTCTAACATATGGGTCAAGTTTAGTGGCATGTGAATATTAAAAGCAAAAGTATGCTTATAATTTGTAAATATCTGTCTCCACTTATTTTACCCCCTTCGAAGAAGAGGGGGTATATAGGAGTCACTGTGTCGGTTTGTTTGTCGGTCGGTCAGAAGCCATATTTCGTCCCGGCCTAATTCTTACAAACCACCAGGGAATTCAATAAATTTTACATAGAGCTTCTATACCAAGAGGAGATGTGCAATAGCCTAAAGGGGTTACAATTGCATGTTATTTTACAGAGTTATGGCCCTCTTTTACTTATTAAGTTATGGGTGTAGGTCAAGTGCTGTGTTAAGGGGTATTTATCATCTTCAGTGATAGTTCTAGTTTTCTTTGTAATGCATGTGGGGGGGAGTTCTTATGACTTAGGGTGTCTAGTTGACTAGAAACTAAGTCATGTTCAAATTATTCTAAGCCGGGGTTATTGCTGTTGGCTATACTTGAAAATCTCAGGTTTTAAGACTACACAATGCAGGATAAGGCTTCCCGCGGGTGGCAGGTGTGATGTTCCTATACATTTCTAGTTTAATTTAACCCTTTCCAACATTAAAAACAAATCTTGCTGCAGGTGACTTTGAAAACATCTCTGCAAAAAACATGGTAAATCGCTATAAATGAAGGTACCATTACTAATCAAATAGAAACATTTGTGGTAGCTGAGGGGTTTGTACATTTTGTCATGTCATATTCGTCTGCTGTAGGACTGTGAAACTGGGTAACAGTGCAATGGCTCAAGTCTTCTAACATGTATTCTAATGAATAAGATGTCTAAATATGCAAGGAACTGGTCTAAGATCATATAAATCTACAAGATTAGAATGATAATAAAGATTTGGTCTCTTCAATTGTTCATAGATTTAAATTTATTCATATCTTTGATTAATTTTGTTTTAACTTATTTTCTTTGATTGCATTGGAAGCTTTAGCTTTATATTTTATCACGCTCAATGTCTGCTGACCTGGATACTTAAAGCTACTCAAGGTTTTAGTGGATGATTCGCTATGATCTTAATGTCTTTGTTTGTCGTGGGGGTGAAAGGAAGTTGGGGTAACCTGTGCGTAGAATGCCCTTGAGACTCTTTACGAATTGAGGCCTCGAAATGATGGGACTATAGTGACCAATTAGGTAGAAAGGCAAGATGACAAGAACTTGAACTTCTTCTGCTAAAATTGTGCAAGTTTCAGATAATTGAGCAAATTACCTTCAGTGACCTCTACATAATCTGTCAGCCAATTGATGGATGAAAAAACTGGTAATCATTGGTTGAAAAACATATCTGGCAGGGTTTAATAGCTTCAAGCAACATCTCCTTAGTCCCTGGAATGATTTAAACCTCACAGGAATATTGTTCCTTTGACGTTCTCCTAATTGTTCGAAGATTCAATGCATTCAAATGCCCTTTACTGACAAGGCCTTTAATGGTATTTATACAGTAGTCTTATAAGATTTCTATGAAATTAGAAAACTGTGAATATTTTGTCATTTTACTCCTTGGATATCGCCTGGTGGCCATGTTTTTCAACAAATCAAAATGGCTATAACAATTTTAGCTCCAACCGGTGCTGAAAGCAGGTCAAGCTTATGTGATGTAACTATGGCATTTTAATACAGGTATATTTCTGTAGTATTTATCCATGAATAGAATGCTTTCCTTCAACCAAACTTTAGAATGGCTAAGGCAATCGACACATGGACTCATCTAATCAAGCTACTCATTTTGTAAATTTCAAACAAGAGGGCCATGATGGCCCTGGTTCACTTACCTTAATTATACAATGTACTGCAATGCAAAACACATCAAGACAATTATTCTGAATGCAACATCCAGTGTTAACAAGATTTTCCTTCATTTGGCGCTAGTGATCAATATTGTTTTTACCTGATATGACCCATCATTCAACATGGACATGGACTAGTTATCATCAAGACAAATTCTGAAAGTTTCACTTGCTCAGGTAAATTGGCAGACTGCTGAAGTTAAACAATGGCTGAGTTTACAATTTATTGACCTTGTTTCTGACCCAATACGACCATATTCGAACTTGACCTAGATATAATTCAGACAAACATTCTGACAAAATTTCAAGCTGCTGATTTTCCTTCAATTTGGCCTAATGACCTAGTTTTTGACCCTACATGCCCCATATTCAAACTTTAATAGTTATCATTTAGATAAACATTCTCAAATGTCAAGCTGCTGTAGCAAAAAATGTGTCTTCTACAGAGTTAACAATATTTTCCTTCAATTTGGCCTAGCGACCTAATTTCTGACCCAATATGACCCATATTTCAAACTTGATAAGGTTTTCTGACAAAATTTCGAACTTCTGAAGCAAAAAATGCGGCCTCTAGTGTTAACAATATTTTCCTTCAATTTGATCTAGTGGCCCAATTTCTGACCCGACATGACCCTATTCTCGAACTAGACTTAGATACATCAAGACAAACATTCTGATAAAGTTTTAACATGCTCAAGTAGAAAAATGTGGCCTCTATAGAGTGTTAACAAGATTTCCCTTTAATTTGACCCTAGTGAACTAGTTTTTGACCTCATATGGCCCAGTTTCAAACTTGTCTAGATTTGATTGAGATGAATGTTCTGATGAAGATCGGATGCAAAATGTAGCCTGTAGAGTATTAACAAGGTAATTGGTAACGACGCACACAATTTGATCACAATAGCTCACCTTGCACTTCGTGCATGGGCAAGCTAAAAATCTTCTCTTCTGAAAGTGTTGGGCCAATTTTCAAATAATTTTGTAGAAATGTTCCTTGGGTCAACCCTTCATCAGATTTCTTCAAGCCATGTAATTGTTGATTGGTCGAAAAAACATGGCCACCAGGGGGCGGGGCAATTTTGCCTTGTACAGCTATAGTTGAAAACTTAAAAATCTTCTTCTCTGAAAAGTTGGGCAGATTTTCAAATAATTTTGTAGAAATGTGCTTGGGCGACTCTCTATCAGATTCCACCAAACCATGGGGGGCGAGGCTGTTAGCCTTATATTAATTGGTTTTAGTGAAAACTTTAAAAATCATCTACACCCGAACTTTTAGGCCGATTTTCAAATAATTTTGCAGAAATGTTCCTTGGGTGACACTCAACGAGATTCCATCAAGCCATGGTGATTGGTCAGAGAAACACGGGCCACTAGGGGGTGGGGCTGTTTCGAGATTAATTTTTGCTTAATGTCAGTGAAGCGCTACTAGCCCTCTTGTTGTTGATTATCAAGGAACATTTCTGCCCTCATGTTTGAATCACCCAAGCACCTTCAGAGGCGAGCTCAAAAATGTTGTCACTTTATCCCACTCTCTGATACTAACACTTGCTGTCCCTGATTCAACAGATTTCTGGTACAAAATATGAGAAGGGTTATATTAAAAATTGGATTTTCAATTCTTCATCATTTTTAATAGGTTGTTTACACTTATTTAATTCAACATATTGCAGAATTAATGCCGATCATGCAAACCAAATGTAACAAAAATTTGCAAATTACGAAATAAATTCTAACATCTGCGAATTTTTAAAAACAATTATCTCAAAAATTGCTTTTAACACGTAACTGCAGTATACATACTTAAAAAACATTGTGGAAAATGGAGGAAATGCTTATACGAACGAACAATTGTCCTAACAATGTTACATATAATAACAATTACAGTTATATTTGTCCATATCTTTCTGACACCTAATGTAGTCCTGGAACACAGTAAGATAGTGCTAGGATAACGCCTGTCTGTTTTGCCCATTTTTCGTTTACCAGCAAACAGATGTTTTGGTTTATTGTCCAGAATACGTCTGTCTGCTTCTCCCTTCTGGCTTCCATGTTGAATACATTCTGGGCTTTTCTGCCGATGTGCGTCAATTTCCTCGCCATCTGGATAAATGTAAAAAGCTTGGTTAGTTCATTCTTGCGGGTCACAAACAGTGTGGTATGCCTACTGATTTCTGCTTGAAAATCGTTTTATATGTATTGATATTTGACAATGAAGTAAAACAGGTGATCATTTCAAGATACTGCCAACACCGCGCAACTTGCAGTGATCACAACCATCTCACTTTGAGTAGTGCTCAAGTTTGCTAAAAACAATTCTTTTGCCTATCATCAAGAAAACATAACCAACTAGAACTATCACTGAAGAAGATAAATACCCCCAAAAATAGCACCTTGACCTACACCATAACTTAATAAGTAAAAGGGCCATAACTCTGTAAAATAACATGCAATTGTAAGACCTTTAGGATATGCACATCTCCTCTTGGTAAAGAAGCTTCATGTAAAATGTTATTGAATTCCACCCAGTGGTTTGTAAGAAATAGGCCGACAAAATATGGCTTCCGACTGACAGCCTGACACAGTGACTCCTATATACCCCCTCTTCTTTGAAGGGGTTATAATTACTTTATCATACTTTTTATAAGCAAAGTACTTCATAAGTCATTAAAGGGTCATAATTCTAACAAAAATTTATTATGCACTCTTGGCTGTTGGTGAGGTAATGATGGTTAAAATATATTGTTAAATGTTTAAGCTATATTTCCAATTGTTTTGGAAAAAAAAATTGATTTGGTATGAATAACCAAAATTCTATATCGAAAAAGGGCCATAATTCTTAAAAAAAACCAATGACAAAGTTATGTACTCTTGTCCGTTGATGGAGGTTATGATGGTAAATAAGTATTGTGAGTGTATAAGCCTACACTCTAATGGTTTTGAAAAAAAGTAGGGTGGTACGAAAAACTTTACCAAAGTTTGAAAAAAACTTGACAAGAGTTATGTTCTCTTGTCTGTTGATGGAGGGTAATGATGGTATATATAGTATTGTAAGTTTACAAAGGTGTGACACCAACGCCGACACAGAGGTGAGTAGTATAGCTAGCCTTTTCTTCGAAAAGTCAAGCTTTAAATTGTGGCAAAAGAAGTTACTGCTACTAATGAGCACAACGTTTGTAACAAGTTTTCAACTCTATTCCATAACTGTTCTTTAAATTATAGAGAGCTACCATATTGCTGACTAAATTGTTTTCAGAGTCTTCTGCTCCAGATTTGTTGTAATTGGGAAAGGATTAAGTATATTTAAATTACCTTAGCATCCCTAACACCAGAAACATCCCTCGGCGTCTTGGACAAACTACGGGTGCGGGACCTGTGACCCAGATTCAGATTCTTCACGCTTGCGTTTCGATGCCTTCCTACTTGCACTTCTTGACCTCTGCCTTGCATAATGAGTCTGAAAGAAGTAAAATAAATAATGAAGAGCTAGGTCATATCTCTCTTTTAAACCCTTTTCCAAAGAAGATGCTGTACTAACAAGCATTTTCAATTTTATTCAATAATTATACTTTCATTTATACTAGAGATTTATTGATACTTCAAAGTCATCGGATGCAGATTTGTCGGGTGTTGGACAGGGGTGTTAAACAGAGCTCTAGATAACGGGTATTTTTCATCTCTAAAATCCTTATTTGACACTGTAAACCCTATGTTGTGGGTACTCAAAAGAATCGTCTAAGTGAGACGATTCTTTGAGTACCCACAACATAGGATTTGGTTGAGTAATAAGAGAAATATTGTTGGGAAAAGACCAGTTTACCCCCTCTCATCTAGTCCACTGGTTAAATTTTATTAAAAAGTTTGCAAAACAAAGTTCATAATTATGTCCTACTCTTATGACTAACAGATCAGTGATCCCAATATAGCTCTGTCAAACTATTTTTGCAAGGGGTATACAAATATTAAGATTTTGAACAAAACTGTATTTGTTAGAAAGAGTGCTTTCCAACAATGCAATCCGGATGCAGCTGTGTCATATTTCATCTATATCAGGGAATGGGATCATTCATGCCGAGACAATAGTGCAAATTTCTACATAAGTCGAGTATTTCAAAATCTAAAACCCTTATTTGAAACTCAAATCCTATGTTGTTAGTACTCAAAAGAATCATCATAAGAGAAATGTATGTGAGAAAGAACAGTTTACTCTTCTTTCTCTATTCCTCTGATGTTCCTACCTCAGATTTATTTTCAATTTCAACTCCAAGTCCCTCCATAGTCTTTTCCATTTCTCCTGCATCCATTTTCTTGGCGCTTCGTCCAAGTCGAGCTCTCTGGATACTACGCTTTTCTCTAGATTCCATAATGATTAATTTCCTTTTTTCCCGTATTTTGGATGCAGTTCGTCTGAATTTCTTGCATCTGTTCATCCTCTGAACTCATATCTTCGTCATAATAACCTGCTTTCTCTCTTAATTCTTCTTCTTTCTCAAGTTCATCAAGTTTCTGAATATTAAGTAATTTATATGTTTTAGAATCATTTTGAGACTAAGAAACTTTACATTTATTAAAAAGAAGTCGAGCATTCAATATATAAATTAAACCATTTATTTGTAGAGGGTTTGAACACCTAAGCAGCAAAGTTTTCCAATAAATATCAGGAGAAGAATGTTGCCTCTTTACACCCTTTCTAATGCCACCTGGAAGCCATGTTTTCCAACCATTTCAATATAACTTGAACAAACTTTGAAGAGGGTCACCTTATAAACAAATGTTAAAGTGGTCTACAAATAAATCTTGCTGTGAAGTTTGGCTGGAATAGGCCCATTGGTTTGGCAGAGTAGTGACCATTGGTTTAATTGAGAATTACATTAAAGAACGTGGAAAATTTGTTTCATTTGTTTCATACAAATCACCAAATATGATAAATTAAATTACGGTAATAATAGTTGTTTCACCTTGGGTTTGTTTTCCCAAAAACCAAGTTTAGCAGAATTATTTGCGGGGGGGGGGGGGGGGGGGGGGGGGAACGACAGCAATTTTGAGGGTACCACCTATAGAATTTTAATGATTTTTTGGGCACGCCCCATAGAATAAAATTTCAATTTTACCCCCCACCTAGAGAATTTAAATTATCACATTCATAGCAATTTTATTCATGTTTTATACTTTTAACACATTCAAGCTGATCCAAATTAAAATGCATGTGTTAAAAGACATCCAGTAGTATCATATTTGACCATGACCAAGAGTGTACCTTCCTAGATAACCCAAACCCAGTCAGTAGCAATGCAGGCTCAGCCATTTTTCTTTCCTATGTTTGACAAGAGTCAATGTGACATGCATCTTCCACCAATCTTCTAAGTCTATGTGGAAAAGCAGCCAGTTGCTTTGGGAAGATTGTTGTGCGAAATACTGGTGTGTGAAAACCAGGAAATACATTTATAGTAGGTAACTGGCTGTTGTGATATAACTGATAAACGGCGTTAAACTCGAATCAATCATATTTATAATACAATTGGCTGAAATATGAGGTCAAGTTTGTAACGGACTATTGCCAATGCTAAATAATAGTGTGGCAAACTGGTCTAGTATGGAGAAATCCACAAAATGTAATTTGGACTAGATGAAATAATGAACATGTATTTCAATCTTTGTTCCAATAACCATCATTTATACTTAGAAGGCAACACACTGCCTTTAAAATACAATATAAAGACAAGACCTCGGACTGGGGGTGTCTTGCCTTTCTTTGTTCTGATAATTTGTGTCGAGCCCCAGAAGCTCAGTCAGGGGTTGCGAGTTCGAATCCAGACTTTCTTTTTAACATTTGACAAAAGTCAATGCGACATGCATCATTTGTCTTCCATCAATGGGCCAAGTCTGTGGAAAAAGCAGCCACTTGCTGGGGGAGATCTCGTGTCCAACGATTAAAAATTAGAAAACGCTCGACATTGAATTCCCGCCGAATTTATTATGTTTTTTTTATAACAGTAAAAAGAACGAGCACCCACAGAATTAAAATACATCTTTTGCCCACTACCTAGAGAATTTTATTTAAACAAGAGGGCCAAGATGGCCCTAAATCGATCACCTAATTGATAGTAAATTAGTAGCAAATATTTAACTGCAAATATATGAGAAAATTTGATCAGGGAGCGCAAATGAAACTGAAAGGAGTGGACACTTCTCAAGAAACAGCTTATCAGTAAAGGCCATTTATATCTTGAAATCTAACAAGAACTTTAATAAGAATGGAATTATAAAGTTTTTGTCATTTTGCACCTTTCCTGATGCTGCCTTGCTGCCCTGTTTTTCAACGAAATCAATATGGCTTCAACAGTTTATTTAGAGGGTCACTTAAGGAACATTTCTACCAAATTATCTTGCAATCGCACAAGCAGATTATGGAGGAAAAGGATTTTAAAATTTGGGTATTTTTCTCACTTTCTGATGCCGCAGCAACCAAAGTTCTCAATGGAATTTAAATCTTTGAACAATTTTGAAAGAGGACCACCAAAGGAACATTCCTGTGATGTTTGTGGAAATTGGTCTATTGGAATGGTAGGAGTTGGTTGTAATTTGTAGCTAAAAGTTCAATTTACCCCTTTTGTGACGACGCCTGGTTGCTATGATTGTGTAACCAATCAAAACGGCTTTAACAAATTAAATAGAGGATCATTACAGTAAGATTCGTATTATATTTTCTTAAAATCAAACAAGCACTCTTATAAAAATGGAATTTTCAAATTTTGTCATTTTGCCCCTTTTTTGATGCCGCCTGACTGCCATGTTTTTCGACCAATCCGTATGGCTTGAACAATCTTTATAGAGGGTCACCGAAGGAACATTTCTACCAAATTATATTTGAATCTGACAGGCAGATTCTGAGGAGAAGATTTTTAAAGTTTGGACATTTTGTCCCCTTTCTGATGCCGCAGCAACCAAAGTTCTTAATGGAATTTAAATCTTTGAACAATTTTGAAAGAGGACCACCAAAGGAACATTCCTGTGATGTTTGGTGGAAATTGTTCTTGCGGTTCAGGAGGAGATGATGTTTAAAGCTAAAAGTTAACGCCGGACGGACGGACAGACGACGGACAAAAAGTGATCAGAATAGCTCACCTTGAGCCTTTGGCTCAGGTGATCTAAAAATACCCCCCAACCACAGATATTGCTTGTAGTTCCTCCCCCCCCCCCCCACCCCCCCCCCCCCCCCCCCAGACATTTTTTTCTGGAACAGCCCTTAGTTATTTTTATTATATTTTTTGAGTTAAGGGTCACAAAACTTAATAGGAATGTTTGTCAGCATGTGAAGTTGTGCACCTGGGATTTTCTTTTTGCAAAAACCCAGTTTCTGCAGAGTGTGGAAAATCTACATCATTCATAATTTAAACAGGAATTTAGATTAACAGTCTTGTGGGTTTGTATTTGCCAAAACCAATCTCAGCAGAGTTACAGTTACCAAAACTAGAACTATCACTGAATGTGATTATTACCCCCCCGAACGTCACCCTGATAGGAAAGGTAGTGGAATATTAAGAAACCCACCTTAAATTCCAACTTGTAGTTTTAAAGATAATTTCCGGACAAGAAAAAAGTAAGAAAGGGCAATGAAAATTATTCTACGAACAAGAAAATGTAATAAAGGGCAATAAATCTGTAATTATCTAAAATAGAGTGCACTGCACTTCCTCTCAATGTGTTGTATCATAGTATGAAGTTTTATTAAATTCCATCCAGTAGTTTTGAAATTATTCTACGCTCAACAAAAAGTAACAAAGGCCAATAACTCTGTAATTATGTAAATTAGAGTTATGGTTCTTGTATACTGCACTTCCTCTCATTGTGCTCTACCATTGTATGAAGTTTTATTAGATTCCATCTATTAGTTATGGTTCTTGTACACTGCACTTCCTCTCATTGTGCTCTACCATTGTATGAAGTTTTATTAAATTCCATCTATTAGTAATTCTCCGGACAAGAAAAAGTAACAAAGGGCAATAACTCTGTATTTAGGTAAAATAGAGTTATGGTTCCTGTACACCGCACTTCCTCTCAATGTGTTGTATCATGGTATGAAGTTTTATTAAATTCCAACAATTAGTTTTAAAGTTACGCTCCGGACAAGGAAAATCGCAACAGACCAACCGACTGACCAACCACAGGGCGACTCCAATATACCCCCTCTAAACTTTGTTTATCGGGGGTATAATAAACTAGCACTAACTAGTAATAGTATCAGAGAAGCTGCCTTCATATATGTATATAAAATATGGTTCAAACCTCCATGATATCTGGATCAACAAAATCAGCCACATTATGTCCTTCCCAGATCTCAGGTACTACATCATACTTTTCTTCTGGGTTTGCCAGATCCCACGTTTCTGAAAAACCAAAATATACGCATGAGAAAAGGTACAAATTGACATTTATTAAGCGTAGTTGTAGATCATCTTCACCACCTGCCAAGTCTTAACAGAATCTACACAAACTGACAGGATCTTCAAACAAGCTTGTGTAATACACAGGTAATATGTTCCATGTGTGGATGCAGACTGATCTGGATCTATACTGTTCATTAAAGCCAACTTTTAGTTTTTCCTATGCACAGGCTCATATGTCCTTATCATCTTTGTTCAATTGCATTCCCGTATTCTTGCTGATATTACTTTACTTTCAAATGTACCTGAATTCGACAGAAATGGCTTATGTATCAATAACATTTTGAAACCAATAACATATCAGACATGAGTGTTTAACCCTTTCCCTCATATGACAATTCTGCAACAGACGACTTTGTACATATTCTGTCAAACAATAGAAAATCTGTAATTGAATGGATATTTAAACCTATGACTAAAAGTGGTAAACATTGTGGCAAATGGAGAAATTGCTCGTTTTGAGCAATCTCTTCTTTTGTCACTATGTTTCTAAAAGCCATCTGCTGCAGAGGCGTCTATATGAGGGAAAGGGTTAACTCTTTCTCAGAAACAATAAATATATGCTGCAAACTACTCTGAAAACATCTTGAAAGAAAACACGGAAAATCTCTAAATAAAAGTAAAATATAACAAGAGGGCCATGATGGCCCTATATCGCTCACCTGATTTAATAAAACTTCAATAGTTTTCAAAGTTTTTACTCTTTTTAGGCCAATGCTTTTGGACAAGAAGATTTTTAAAGTTTTAACAATGCACATATAAGGAAAACAAGCTCCGCCCCCTGGCGGCCATGTTTTTCAACGGATCAAAAATATTTGAACAATCTTGGTAAAGGGTGCGCCAAGGAACATTTGTGCAAAATAATTTTTAAATCGGGCCAGTACTTTTGGACAAGAAGATTTTTAAAGTTTTAACAATGCACATATAAGGAAAACAAGCTCCGCCCTCTGGCGGCCATGTTTTTCAACGGATCAAAAATATTTTAACAATCTTGGTAAAGGTGCCCCAAGGAACATTTGTGCAAAATAATTTTTAAATCGGGCCAGTACTTTTGGACAAGAAGATTTTTCAAAGTTTTAACAATGCACATATAAGGAAAACAAGCTCCGCCCCCTGGCGGCCATGTTTTTCAACGGATTGGAAATATTTGAACAATCCTGGTAAAGAGTGTCCCAAGGAACATTTGTGCAAAATCATTTTCAAATCGGGCAAGTACTTTTGGACAAGATTTTTAAAGTTTTAACAATGCACATATAAGGCAAATAAGCTCCGCCCCCTAGCGGCCAAGTTTTTCAACGGATCGGAAATATTTGAACAATCTTGGTAGAGGGTACCCCAAGGAACATTTGTGCAAAATAATTTTCAAATCGGGCCAGTACTTTTGGACAATTTTCCCCTTTTCTGATGCCGCAGCAACCAAAGTTCTTCTTTGAACACATTGAAAGAGGACCACCTAAGGACCATTCCTGTGAAGTTATTTTGAAATTCTGAAATCTGTCCATTGGTTTAGTAGGAGAAGTCATTTGTAGGAAATTGTTTACAGACGCCGATGACGGACGCCGGATGATCACAAAAGCTCACCTTGCACTTAGTGCTTAGGTGAGCTAAATATGAAATTGAGTTGAAAACATTGTGAATAAAAGGAAATTTCCCATTATGAGCAATTTCTCCTTTAGTCAAATGCTTTCAAAATTGAAATACTGCAGATGGTATAAATTGCATGTGAAAAAGGATTAAGGAAAAACAAACAGTGTCACATGCCAATAAGACAATAACCAATCAATTTTACCAATGTTTGATTGAGAGAATGATGAAGAAATGAACCCTTAGATGAACAAAAAGTATCCTACATAAAACTATTCATTACTATTAAGCCAATTGTTTCATTAACAATTGTTTGTTTATCCAGATAACTCCTTGCCAAAAAATTGTCTTAACAGTTTATTTGATTATATAATTCTTAAGTCAACTGCTTTGAAAGCAATTAAGGTGACTTTACAAACTGATTTAACATTTACAGCCATTTACCTTTACCATTATTGAGACAATGACCCCAATAACAATTGTGGTCATCTACTCAAAAAGTTCATTTATCTTGTTAAAATTGAAGACTCTGGGTCAAAGAGTTCTTGAGATATTGAGAAGAAAACAATTTGACATTTGCAGTATTTTAATTTTGGTTCTTTATGTAGAGATTTCTAAATGTTAATCTGAAAACCCAAGAAATTAAAAAAATATTTTCACTTACTTCTTAAATCCAAAATGTAATCATCCCCTTCTTCTAACTCTATGTCTCTTTCCTACAAAAGAGTCAAATCAGGTTCCATAATAGTACAAATAAAATTATGTTACTCATATTTATTTTATATTAAAGCAATGTATGTTTTTTATATTTAGATTTGTAGCATCAGTTTTCTGAACAAGCTGTCTTTCTGCCTGGACTTATTATTTTACCAATAGTTGACAAATAATAATTGTTTAAATTCTTTTGACTAGCCTCAGCGGTAATGTTTAGAACATTGGGATTAAAATCTGAAGCCATTCAATGTTACACAATGAGCTGTTGGGAGTTGTTAACCTCGGAATTTGACAATCACTATATCAGAGATGCTCCAGGAAAACCAACATTAGACAAGAGTATTTTTGACAAATGTAGAAAACATCCAATTTGTACCAACATATTTTGTGATCTCAATGTACAAAGTATGACAAGGGTCTATTGAATGATTCTTTGACTTGTAACGAAAAGAGCACATCCAGATCGCACATTGGCAGGGTGATGTGAATCTACATTGATCGCAAATGCGCAGGTTGGTGTTTCAAGAGAAAGGCTTATATAGAGAATTTTTTACAACTAAATATTTTACTTGCTCTTGGATATCTTTGATATCACTTTTCATGGATCTGGACACGTTAAAATATGATAATCTGTTTTAACAATCAATTCTAAGTATATTGCTTTAGGAATTCCTAGAAATTGGCAATGAATACACAAAGAATATGTTGTCTATTAAACCAAATTCTTAATTTGGGAAATTTTCGAATTCCAACTTACCAATTTTCTTTTTTCCTTTTCTTCAGTTTCCATGGCTTCTCTTTTCTTCAGTACATTCTCTGGTATACATGGTGGCCTTTCCTGAATAAATAAAAAATATGATGAAACTATGGCATTTTAATACAGGTATATTTCTGTAGTATTTATCCATGAATAGAATGCTTTTCCTTCCAACCAAACTTTAGTGGCCGAGGCAATTGACACATGGACTATCTAATCAAGCTACTCATTTTGTAAAATTTCAAACAAGAGGGCCATGATGGCCCTAGTTCACTTACCTTAATTATACAATGTACTGCAATGCAAAACACAGTGATCTATATTTTTTTACCTGATATGACCCATATTCCAACATGGACTAGATATCATCAAGACAAACATTCTGAAAAAGTTTCAACTTGCTCAAGGTAAAAATGTGGCCTCCGGAGTTTAAACAATATTTCCCTTTATTGACCTAGTTTCTGACCCAATACGACCCATATTCGAACTTGACCTAGATATAATTCAGACAAACATTCTGACAAAATTTCAAGCTGCTGATTTTCCTTCAATTTGGCCTAATGACCTAGTTTTTGACCCTACATGACCCATATTCAAACTTTAATAGTTATCATTTAGATAAACATTCTCAAATGTCAAGCTGCTGTAGCAAAAAATGTGTCTTCTACAGAGTTAACAATATTTTCCTTCAATTTGGCCTAGCGACCTAGTTTCTGACCCAATATGACCCATATTCAAACTTGACTAAGGTTTTCTGACAAAATTTCGAACTTCTGAAGCAAAAAATGCGGCCTCTAGAGTGTTAACAAGATTTTCCTTCAATTTGACCTAGTGACCTACTTTTTGACCCAAAACGATCCATGTTCGAACTTGACTTACATATCATCAAGACAAACATTCTGATAAAGTTTCAACATGCTCAAGTTGAAAATGTGGCCTCCAGAGTGTTAAAAAGATTTCCCTTTAATTTGACCTAGTGACCTAGTTGTTGACCTCATCTGGCCCAGTTTCGAACTTGTCCAAGATTTGATGGAGATGAATGTTCTGATAAAACTTTGGATTGGATGCAAAATGTAGCCTGTAGTGTTAGAAAGCGCAAATGTTGACGACGCACAACAGACAAAATGTGATCACAATAGCTCACCTTGCACTTTGTGCATAGGTGAGCTAAAAAACTACCTTTAGAAATAACATACTTATACATAATTTTGCGTAAAATGAATTCATGATTAATTTATATATCTCATAATTACTTGGGTAAACAAGAGGCCCATGAGGGCCTATGCTCTACTGGTATGGTTCTTTGGTCATTTTCAAACCAGAGCATGTATGTATGGTGAAGATCGGATAGTAAATGGAGGCTCTTTTGTGTTCACAAGCTGTATTATAGCAATTTTAACAATTTCATCGGCCATAATCCAGTCTTGCATGGGCGGATCTAGCTGGTTTTCAAAAGGAACCAAGCTCTCATCAATATTTAAATACTATCTAAGTTTGGTGAAGATCAGATAGTAAATGGAGCCTCTATTGTGTTCACATGCTCAATTATAGCAATTTGGACAATTTCAAGGGCCATAATCCAGTCTTGCATGGGCGGATCTGGCTGGTTTTCGAAAGGAACCGAGCTCTCATGGATATCTAACTACTGTATAAGTTTGGTTGAGATACAATCAAACGTGAAGACTGTATCATGTTAACAAGCTCTTTTATAGCAATTTTGACCATTTCAACGGCCATAATCCAGTCATGCATGGGCGGATCTGGCTGGTTTTCGAAAGGAACCGAGCTCTCATGAATATCTAACTACTGTATAAGTTTGGTTGAGATGCAATTAAAAGTGAAGACTGTATCGTGTTAACAAGCTCTTTTATAGCAATTTTGACCATTTCAAGGGCCATAATCCAGTCTTGCATGGGCGGATCTGGCTGGTTTTCGAAAGGAACCGAGCTCTCATGGATATCTAACTACTGTATAAGTTTGGTTGAGATGCAATTAAAAGTGAAGACTGTATCGTGTTAACAAGAAATTGTTTACGAACGCACGCACGCACGCACGCACGACGGACACATCGCCACAACATAAGCCCTTCTGGCCTTTGGCCAGTAGAGCTAAAAACAGTCAAATGGTATTAAGTGGATTCATATATTAACCATTTCCCACAAATCTGCAGCAGGAAATCTGTTTATTTGTGTACAGAAGTTGAAAACATTGTGGCAAAAAAAGAAATTGCTTAGGATGGGCAATTTCTCCTTTGCCAGTGTGGTCTGCAGCAGAAGCGTCAAAAGGCGTCTGTATGTGGGGAGGGGCAATAAAATGCAAGGAAAAACATACCTTATGATCTCTTTTCTGAGGAACTGCTACACGAAGTCTGTTGGCAATATCACTAACTTTCTTTGAATTCAGTTTCATTTCAACTCTATGTGCAAGTAATCTGTCACAAGCCTGCAAGTAAAACCTTCCTTTACAGTTCTAATTTTCAAAACAATCCAAAACTGGATCGGCTTTAAATTTAATATGGTTGTAAAAACCAAAAAAAGCATTATTACCGCTTATGCCTGATGGCAATGTTTTTACACAAATCAACACAATTGAAAGAATCCTGTAGAGGGTCAAGAAAGGACCATTCCTATGGATTACTTTCAAAATCAGGCAAATGATCCATGAGATCATGATTCTCTCTATTTGTTGTTTAGCCCAAAAGTCAGTGCACAAATGGCAATACCCTGGCTGCCATGTTACGAATCAACTGGAATTGAAGGACTCTAGGACAGGATCACCTGAAGCCTTCTGTTAGAAGGTTACCCTAGGCAGTGAAATTCAGGTAATCGGGTTTGCATTTCCTGAGGAGACGATATTTTAATTTCTTTTCCCTCTCGGTTACGAAATCAACAATGAAGAATTCAGGCAATCTAAAATTCAGCATCTAGAAATGCTTTCCCCTATGCATGTATAAAAAAAAATCTGCTTTTGCCAGTGTTTTAAACTTGATTCAGTTATTACTCTTTCATGTTTAGAGGCTGCAGATTTATTGTATGGGGAAAGGGTTAAGATTTCTAATTTCCATATATTTTGTAAACTCTTTGTGATATATGGAATATGGAAAAATATCACTTTGTAACACTGACCTGGTTCCTAACATCAATCACCCCATCCTCTGTCAAAGTGCTCATTTGAAATACAGGTATGTTTTCTTCCTCAAAAGCTCGTATCATATCCTGAAATAGTAAAAACTGCAGTAAAACATGTGTCAGGGGTCAACTGTGCAGATATGATTTTAAAATGCTTAACCATTTCCCAGTTGCATGCAAATTCATAATGCGCATACACAACTTTTGAAAACACCCTTTTCAACATTATCTCAGTTATATCACGGTGACAGAATACTTATTCACAATAAGACAGAACTAGGCTAGGAAATGTGTGACAATATGAGATATTGCTCATCATGATCAATTTCTACTTTTGGCACTGTTTTCAACTTTTTTCTCTAACAATACATAAATTTAGATAAAATTACCAAATTTTTGCCCATTTATTTTCAAACTTATTTGCTGCAGATTTGCTATATGTGGGAAAGGGTGAACCCTTAAAGTATTGTTCATAATGAGCAGTTTGTCTATTTGCCATAAAACTTACAACACTATTCTTTAATTGTATTTACATTTATAGAGATTTTTCTTATTTCGAAAATGTCTGATGCAGAGTTGTATATATGCATTATATGGGACATCTCAATTTCTCATCCGGCAAAATCAGCAGTATCCATGGTTTACTTAAGATTAAATGTCACCATTTACATAAATTGTCCTTACAATCATTCATGTACCAACAATTTGTAACAAGGATGGCGTCAGTAAAGGCCTTGATAAGGAGGAGTAAACAGGTCTTTGTGCCCATGATATCTCCCTCATTATCAAATTCAACCTATGTTGTGGGTGCTCAAAAGAACCTTTCAACAAGGACATAGGGTCAAATATGGAATATAGAGTCTGAGAGTACCTTATCAAGAGCCCTTCAACCTGACAAATTTAACCTTTTGCCACATAAAGACACTTTTAAAAACATTGTGGACAAAGAAGAAATTGCTTATAATGAGCAATTACGCCTTTTGCCATAATATTTTCATCTTTCTTCAATGATTGTTCTTTCATTTATAGTTTCCATACTTTGTACTAAACATTTTCAAAGCTGTCGGCTGCAAAGGCGTTGTTGTATGTGGGAAAGGGTAAAATTAAGTTTGATAGATTTATTGGTCTTCAACGCCTTTTTCTACTTTTAGTTAAATATCGGCAGCCAATTCACCTAGCTTCTGTTTCTGGGTTTCTCCAACCTACACAACATTCTTTCAACTAGCTACCATCCCAATAAGACTATTAAGACTATTGCTAGAGAACAAACAACACAATGCACTTTTTGACTTTTGTCAATCATAGGAAAGAATTAATGACTGAACACGGGTTTCGAACTCATGACTCCTGGATAGATTGCCCTCATTGTTACCCGCCTCAGCTCTTGCAAATTGACGATGAATATAGGAATGTATCTGTGAAATGCTCTTATATTTACCTGTTTATCCTCTGGTAAATCCTCCAATTTAACAATATCTATCTTGTTTATACACACCATCAGGGGCTTCTTTGCAAACAATGGTTTGATATTATTAAACAGGGAAATCTGTGGAAAAAAATATATATCTTGTCTACTATGAAGATTAATAGAATTATACAGTGATAAGTCAAATCATAATTACCTAGCAAGAAACAACTTCCATGGGATTTAGATAATATGAAGTGACATTAGATATTACTTCATCACCCACCTCACAATACTCATGTACATTCACATCAATTCATGTCACATACAAAAAATGTCAGTTACCAGAATTAGACAAAATTTCAATCATCCAGATGCACATGTTTGCAACACACTCGAAAATATCACTTGGATAGAAATCACCCAAGGAACATTTCTATTGGATCATTTGAAAATCAACCATATATTTTCGAAAGAAAAGATTTTAAGTTATCACTATAGCCAATAAAGGAAATACGGCTCTGCCCCTTGGATGCAATGGGTATTTTTTTTACCAATAAAATGGCTTGAAGGAATTTAGTAGAGGGTCACCCTAGGAACATTCAAATGGTTTCGAAGATGAAGATACATTTACGGAGGAGAAACACAGAGCCCCAATCATATAAGAAAGACTGGCTTACAGCCGGTAGAGCTAAACAATTGTCTAACTGATACAATTATTTTGAGAACTAACAACAACAGATTTGAGGATCAAGTAAGGATCTTAGAAATTGTCTGAATATGTACTTCATCTAGAGCTATAATGGTTATTGATCACTAATAACAGCCTGTTAATATCACTGACCTGTTGTTCTATTGAGTGTCCACACTGTTCGGACAGATCCATCACATAGAGTACTGCAGCTCTAAGATGGGCAAGTGCTGTAATGGCCTGCATTTCTATTGTGTTTCTCTCTTCTAGTTGGTGATCTAGAATACCTGGGGTGTCCACAACCTGTAAAATTTGACAAACAACTGTAAACCTGAATTATTTTTAGTGTTGTATGCTTTGGAAATATCTTGGAAACAAATGTCAAAGGACAGCATAGGACCCTGGTTGGGAGTTTTATAGTACACTAAAACCCAAAATGTAAATAAAAAATAATAGCAGCAAACATTTGTTGAAAACATTGTGGTCAAAGGTGAAATTGCTCATGAGCAATTTCTCCGTTGGCCAGAATGTTTTCAACTTTATTTAACAATTAAGCTATCTTTTATGGAGATTTTTTCAGGTATTTTTTTTTTTTTCAGGTCTGCTGCAGATTTGTTGTATGTGGGATATGGTTAAGCAGAGTCCATGTAAACATAACCATCATAGAGGGCAGCTACTACACCCATATTACAAGTCCCTCGAAATACCCTGTCTCTAGCCCATGAGGTATGCCTCAAGTGGTAAAGATTTGGATGTTATTAAAATGTCAGCAGTTGTTTTAAAACAAAAGAGATACCCAGGTCCCATGAAAATCTTTTAGACTATAATAGCAACTTGAATGTCATTTAGCACAGTACTTTGAAGCAATTTCTTCTCTTGTCACAATGTTTAAACTCCATTCAATCATTGTTTTTATACTTGGAGATTTCAAAAAAAATTGCTTAGATGTTTTCTAAGTCGTCTGCTGTAGATCTGTTGTGTGAGGGAAAGGATTTATTTTCAGTTTAAATCCATGCTTGCATCTTTTTAAGTGAGAAAAAGCACATACCTGCCATCGAAGATATTTGTAATCTGTGTGACCAACATAAAGAGACTTTGTTGTGAAAGCATAGGGTTGTACCTCTACATCTGCTCGTGTTATCTGAAATAATTGCAGTACATTGTTAAAGCTTATTTTATAATTCAAAATGGTGCAATTCTGTTTATACACACAAATGCTTTTTCAACATTCATGTCTTATAGACACGTATATCTATTATGTTAACAGGTTTTTCCAGGTAACTTAGAAGCATGTTGGACCAGGTGTGTTAAAAATGCATTGCATTTGTGTTGATCGATACTAAATGCAACAAATAATTTTGTACCTTATCATGTAATATGTAAGAAATTATAGTCTGATATAGAAAACGCAAAGTTGCCCTTTTGGTTACAAAAGGAAAAGAAAACCCTAGGTTCATTGCGTCTTATAATACATCTTACAAGTTTATACAGCTTTTATGTAACTTTTTTTAAAGATAAAAGAAAATTTCAAGCTCTTGGAAACAAACCACAAGACATTTTATATCTGTGTAGATCCAGATCAACCTATGCATACATGCAGTTTGATCTGAATAACAGATCAAGGAACTTCTGACATTGCGTTTTATATTAGATTCCCGTGACAGGGCGAGCATGTACCAACATTCAGGTTCACACTGGTCTGCACAGTATGAAGATGCAATACGACCCTAAATCACATGACGTAGCTCATATTAACATGCAAGTAAAAAAAATAATATGTGTATCATGACAATCCTTACCTTGTTAATGAAACTGGACTTTCCCACATTGGGGAATCCACAGATAAGCAGGGTGCGAGTGTTGGGATCTATTGACGGTAATCGAGACAAATGTTGTCGCACCTGTTCCAGGTATTCTAAACTCTGCTTCTGGTTTTTCATTATGGTACACATTCTTTATAGAAGAGAAAACATCATGTGAATCAGACCTTTGATAAAGTGTGTGTTTCACAATCTTAAGTCCTTACCTATCCTTTACTAAACATTATGTTGTGGGTTCTCAAATCTATTGACTTGATGATACAATTTCCTTTAGTTTTGTTTGTTTGTTTGTGTTTTACATTGCTTTAAAAAAATAAGAGGCCCATGAGGGCCTATGCTCTACTGGAATGGTTTTTTGATCATTTTCGATCCAGAGCATGTATGTATGGTGAAGATCGGATAGTAAATGGAGGCTCTATTGTGTTCACAAGCTGTATTATAGCAATTTTGACAATTTCAAGGGCCATAATCCAGTCATGCATGGGCACATCTTGCTGGATTTCGAAATGAACCAAGCTCTCATCAACATTTAACTACTATCTAAGTTTGGTGAAGATCAGTAAATGAAGCCTCTATTGTGTTCACAAGCTCTATTATAGCAATTTTGGCAAATTTAAGGGCCATAATCCAGCCTTGCATGGGCGGATCTGGCTGGTTTGCAAAAGGAACCAAGCTCTTATCAATATTTAACTACTATCTAAGTTTGGTGAAGATCGAATAGTAAATGGAGGCTCTATTGTGTTCACAAGCTGTATTATAGCAATTTTTACAATTTCAAGGGTCATAATCCAGTCTTGCATGGGCGGATCTGGCTGTATGAAAGGAACCAACTCTCATGGATATCTAACTACTGTATAAGTTTGATGGAGATACAATCAAAACTGAAGACTTTATCGCGTTCAAAAACTGTATTATAGCAATTTTGACAACTTCAAGGGCCATAATCCAGTCTAGCATGGGCGGATCTGGCTGGTTTGCGAAAGGAAACGAGCTCTCATTGATATCTAACTACCGTATAAGTTTGATTGAGATACAATCAAAACTGAAGACTATCACATTCACAAGCAATTGTTTACGGACGACGAACACCACACCACGGCATAAGCTTTTCTGGCCTTTGGCCAGTAGAGCTAAAAACCAGCTATTTCATGTTGTTTCCCGAGTAAGTTAACAGTACTTCTGGTCCATTTAAACTGATATTAAAGAAAAAAGGATATTAATTATTTGCATGCAGGTAGTCATCATTTGACAATGTTGTCTGCCAAAATCTAGTTTTTATAACAAAGTATAAGTGTGATGGACTGATGCCAGATAATTGATCCCTTAATGTCACCTCACCAAGGCCAGCAACAAAGACTACCCATATTCCAACTAAACAGCATTATTACCATTATGCAACTTTTAACAGAAAAAAAATGTTACCTGCCGAGAGCAGCTTTTTTCAACTGTTTACATCTGTATAAACTGTCGGCATACTTCATTAAGCGCACATAATCTTTAGCAACACTGAAATAGAATGGTTGAACTTAATGTCAGTATGAGTATTATTTAAACATAAAGGACATAATCTTTAGCAACAATAAAATACAGAATAGTTTAATATTTAAATCAGTATGATTAAAACTCAAATCATGAAGCATTATCAGCAGCATATTAAAAATATACTTCCTACTACAATGTTTTCTTAGAAAACTACTAAATTTGTCATCACATGATAAACATATAACCCAGTCAGAGCTTTTGATAAGGTGCAGAATCATTGTTAGATCTTAACAAGAGGCCCATGAGGGCCTATGCTCTACTGGTATGGTTCTTTGGTCATTTTCAATCCAGAGCATGTATGTATGGTGAAGATCGGATAGTAAATGGGGACTCTTTTGTTTTCACAAGCTGTATTATAGTAATTTTTACAATTTCATGGGCCATAATCCAGTCTTGCATTGGCGGATCTGGCTGGTTTTCAAAAGGAACCAAGCTCTAATCAGTATTTAACTACTATCTAAGTTTGGTGAAGATCAGATAGTAAATGGAGCCTCTATTGTGTTCACATGCTCAATTATAGCAATTTGGACAATTTCAAGGGCCATAATCCAGTCTTGCATGGGCGGATCTGGCTGGTTTACGAAAGGAACCGAGCTCTCATTGATATCTAACTACTGTATAAGTTTGGTTGAGATACAATCAAAAGTGAAGACTGTATCGTGTTAACAAGCTCTTTTATAGCAATTTTGACCATTTCAAGGGCCATAATCCAGTCATGCATGGGCGGATCTGGCTGGTTTTCGAAAGGAACCGAGCTCTCATGGATATCTAACTACTGTATAAGTTTGGTTGAGATACAATCAAAAGTGAAGACTGTATCGTGTTAACAAGCTCTTTTATAGCAATTTTGACCATTTCAAGGGCCATAATCCAGTCATACATGGGCAGATCTGGCTGGTTTTCGAAAGGAACCGACCTCTCATGAATATCTAACTACTGTATAAGTTTGGTTGAGATACAATCAAAAGTGAAGACTGTATCGTGTTAACAAGAAATTGTTTACGGACGCACGGACGCACGGACGCACGCACGCACGGACGACGGACAAATCGCCACGACATAAGCCCTTCTGGCCTTTGGCCAGTAGAGCTAAAAACCATATGTCTCAATCAGCAGGGCTCCAGATAATTTTTTGGCTAGAGGAGTAATTACTCATGAAAATTTTGAGTGATGAGTAACGTCCAAAGTACCATGAGTATTTTAATAAAGCCGTCATTAAAAAATTGTTTGTTTGCCCTTTACCGACCCTAGATTTTAGATGTCGGTCGGTAGGCCGGAAAAATATTTAATCTTTTGAGAGGGGAGGATTAATAAACTAATATGAATGTTGAATGACATATAAATCGTACACGCTGCACTGTTTCAGTGACTGACCTAAATCAGTGACCTTGTTGTTTTGCATAATTATGCTCTTCAATTTGAAGAGTTTTATGGTATCAATGTTTTTTGTGGTCTCAAGTGTAAACATATAAATACAGAAATTATTTTTTGGATAGGTCACAGCCCTTTTTATCATGTGGTGGGTGTGCTTTAAGTGCAAAAATACAACTTGGGAAACCCAAAAACTGCAATTACCGCAATTTGTCAAAGAAATTCGACGATTAGAAATGCGTATTATTTCACTTGCAAAAATATGCTGGTGCCTGAAATCTCACCTCGAGTATGCAAGCTTAAATTCGAACCCTGTAAAAATGTATCGCATGGTGCATATATGAGAAATTCTTTCCCGTGTAATAGATTTCCAAATAAGTGAGATGTTTACAGCTTCAAGAAAGCGCGCGAAAAAAATATCACGTGGTGTTATTTCTTCAAGTAGAAAGCGACTCCATTGGATGAAGCTCTCCTTTTAACTGTCTCGCGAGATTACAAATTAGCACAGCAACAAATACACACTGATCACGTCAAAAGCGCTTTCATTTAATTCATTTTGAAATTACAGGCGCTTCAATGACAAAGATCGATTTGGTTTCCGATTTACGAAATAAGCTATGTAGAAAATGGGAACCTTTACTTTTAGTTCTAAAAATAGACTAGGTTTTTCCGAGAAACTTTGAAAGAAAATATTATTTTTTTGTGATTTAAAAAAGAAGATGTATACGCATGATAACGTGAACGGATGAGTAAATTGCAAAATGTATGCGTATTTGTAACTCATGGAATTTGAAACATGTGCGTATTTGGTGATTTTCCAGTCGTAATTTACGCAGATACGCACGTTATCTGGAGCTCTGAATCAGACCACTCTTTTGAGTACATACAACATGTGTTTCAGAAAGGTAATAGATTCTGTGTAGAAAAGTCAGGTTAACTCCCTCTAATCTAAACCTTTGTGCAATTGTGTCACATCAGGTAAATAATTCCCAACCAATCAATAAAAAATTGGCCAATTAACTGATCAAGTTCTAACGTCGCCTGCTTCGAAAACATTTGAATATACAATGGTGTACATCTAGAAAACTGGAAGTATAGTTTTGTCATGTTTACTGAATCAGTTAACATTGTGACAAAAGGAGTAATAGCTCATCTTGACCAACTTCCCCTTTCATCACAAAGTTTTCAAAAGTTGTATGCTGCTAATGCTTCCAAATATGTAGTCATAAGTGAAAGAGTTCCAAGTTATTTGTCTGAGCTAAACAGTTAACCCTTTCCCACATACAAACCCTTTCTAGCATCAATGCAGCAATTAATCAACTATATTCAATTACTGTCCTTTCATTTTTAGGGAGCTTCCATATTTTTTATTAGATGCTTTCAACATCGACTACTACAGACTTGTTGTTTATGGAGAACGGGTTAATTCTTACTTGTCTATAAGATGTCTAGCAGTGTTGATCTGTCCAAGTGCTAATTTGAAATGATCTTTGTCATACAAAACATTCATCAAATCTGCATAAAATGGGTGGACATCCTGAAATTCAAGGCGACATCTACAAATATTTATCTTTCTTTCAATTTAACAATTCATTTCAACTACATGTATCTTTTATAGCCTAACTGTTTATGATTATACTGTAAATGTACACCAGCTTTGTTAAATAACCCAGTTTAAATAAAATAAGATTAAAGCTCATATTTTTCAGGGCTCCAGATAATTTTTTGGCAAGAGGAGTAATTACTCATGAACATTTTGAGTGATGAGTAACACCCAAAGTACCATGAGTATTTTAATAAAGCCATTTTAGAGGTCGGAAAAATATATTATTTTTTTGGAGTGGAGGATTAATAAACTTATATGAATGTTGAATGACATATACATCGTACACGCTGCCCTGTTTCAGTGACTGACCTAAATCGGTGACCTTGTTGTTTTGCATATGCTCTTCAATTTGAAGAGTTTTATGGTATCAATGTTTTTTGTGGTCAAGTGTAAACATATAAATACAGAAATTATTTTTTGGATAGGTCACAGCCCTTTTTATCATGTAGGGGTGTGCTTTAAGTGCAAAATTACAACTTGGGAAACCCAAAATATACACGTGACCATTCCAGCCAATCGTATTCACGATATGTAAATCAAAACTAATTTTAGACTTACGAAAGCCCAAATGTAATGCGGTAAACGTCATCAATATTGGGGCCGTTGAATAGGAATGCACACAAGACATGTATTGATTGTAAACTTCCGCTAATATTGCAAAGTATACTCCCAGCCACTCAGTAAATCTCGAAAATTAACTGCAATTACCGCGATTTGTCAAAGAAATTCAACGATTAGAAATGCGTATTTTTTCACTCGCAAAAATATGCTGGTGCCTGAAATCTCACCTCGAGTATGCGAGCTTAAATTCGATGCATATATGAGAAATTCTTTCCTGTGTAATAGATTTCCAAATAAGGAGATGTTTACTACAGCTTCAAGAAAGCGCGCGAAAAAAATCACGTGATCTGTATTGGCTGCGAAAAAAATATCACGTGGTGTTATTTCTTCAGTAGAAAGCGACTCCATTGGATGAAGCTCTCCTTATAACTGTCATTAGCAAAGCAACAAATACACACTGATCACGTCAAAAGCGCTTTCATTTAATTCATTTTGAAATTACAGGCGCTTCAATGACAAAGATCGATTTGGTTTCCGATTTACGTAAATAATAAGCTAATGTAGAAAACGGGAACCATAATTTTAGTTCTAAAAATAGACTAGGTTTTTCCGAGAAACTTTGAAAGAAAATATTATTTTTTTGTGATTTAAAAAAGAAGATACGCATGATAACGTGAACGGATGAGTAAATTGCAAAATGTATGCGTATTTGTAACTCATGGAATTTGAAACACGTGCGTATTTGGTGATTTTCCATTCGTAATTTACGCAGATACGCACGTTATCTGGAGCTCTGTTTTTTATAGCTTTGCCTACATATTTTACAACAAATCTGCTGCATATTTGTTGTATGTGGGAAATGGTTAAACCAATATAGTTTAATATACGATAAAACTAGGCACAATCAAGGTACACATGTGCCACTTGCCTGATACGTCAGCAAGTGAAAGTAAGGGAACACGATAAGAACTTTATATAAGAATTCAAGGTTTTACCATAAAGCTTCATCAAGTTTCACATAAGTGTTGATAGAAGAAAAGAAGGCTTTTTTTAAAACTTTCTATAGCAACAACTAACCTCTAATTTTGGGAAGTCTGATATAATCTGTGACAACTTATCATGAAAAGATTGTTGCGAGAATTTTACTTTTCTGGTGTAAAATTGTCGGATTCTTGATATTTTGTATTGCTTGTGTACGACTGTTGGTGTCTTCCTTTGGGTCCTGGACAGGACAATATCTATAAAATCCTAAAATAAAGATTAAAACCATTTTGTACAATATTTCAAAAACATTTTAGAAAGTTAAGCATAGTACATCACAGTTAGTGCCTAGATAGGTGGTGTTCCGCAAACCCCAGCTTTTTGTTGGAATTAAGTCAGTTGCCTAAAAAGCATATATAGTGAAAATTGGTGTTTAATGCCACTTTCAACAGTATTTCACTCATATCCCAGTCTCCTGTGTAAAGCCACTTTTAACATCTTTGGTATGACCCCATCAGGGATGGAACCCTAGTCTCCCACTCTTGAGACGCAAAGCTTTAACCTCGACACCACCAGACTGTTTTGAAATTATTTTGAATATGGCATTAACCTCTATATTTCGCAAAGTACTTTTTACCTATTTCAGTTAGTCAATTAACCTGAGTGTTGCAAGGAAATAAAAAGGTGGACGATTAAAATTTTCTGTCTTTGTCAATTTATTTTTCATGGATTAAAATGGTAAAGAGGAAAGTGTCATATTTTTTAAGCTCAATTCAATGCTAAATGTATGATTTCTTTCATAGTTGCAATAAGTTACTGAATAACTGTCATGATAATGTCGATCGCAAAAGTTGTATATATGGAAAGAAAAATTCAAACAGGAAGTTTCGACATCGTTTTCAAAATAAAGAACAGATGATAAAACGCGCATGCGAATGTCGAAATGATTTCGACTTCAATTAAAGAAGAGAATTGTCCGACTAGGACGATTCTTTTGCGCATCCACAACATAGTTTTAGGAAGGACATACAGATATATATAGTGGGACAAGAGTTGCTTACTCATCGTTATCTTAACCTCTGTTAAAGTGATCTTAAATAAGGCCTCATGTAAAAAATAATTATCTGGTTCCAAAAAGGCGAAAACTAATGACAGTCCACATGCTAGATCAGATTCTCCTTACCTTTGCCGTCGGAACGACGGTTATTTTCTTAAAGTTATAGTGCGACATCTTGTTAATTCAATCAGGTGTGATGGTGTTTTCGTGACAATTTTTGACTCAATATTACGTTAAATTAAGTTCTCAGACATTCCACATTTCCCAATCTGTCACATGAAATAACAAACCCACGTGTATCATCTCGGCTCTATTCGGATAAACTCGGTTTAACCCGTACGTTCCCGTAAATAACCGAATGCAGCACGATTGTATCAATCGGAAATTATCGGTTAAACTCGTGTACGGAAATTATATTGTTTTAGAGCTTGTCAAAAGGTTTGTAGATTTGACTTTGTTTCTGGTTAGCACATATGTGTATATATATATATCATTCTGCCACGTCATACGCAAACCAGCGAAGATTCAGATCAGTCTGCAACAAAACAGTTTGTATTATAACTATAAAGATCTGCCGGTGTGACATTTATTAGATTACATACATTTATTAGATTACATGCATGTATTTGTATTGAAGTAAAAATCATTCTTGGACAGGTGTCTGATGCAGAGGCATCAAACATTATGTGTATCACAAGCCTTTTCTCACATGCACCACATCTGTAGCAGACGACTCGTGAACACATTTATAACAAGACATTTATCGGGGAGAAAAAACTCTGAAAGTATGGTTATTGAATGAAGTTGAAAACAATGTGACAAATGTAGAAAATTATCATTAAGAGCATTTTTTCCATTCGGAACAATGCTTACAAAGTTATATGCTGAAGGTGTGTCACAAATGAATCTGTAAGAGGGAAAGGGTTAAATAGGCAATGACACTCAAAACTTTACCTCGCGGATTTTGCAACCAATGAAATTCTACATCACCCCGTGCCTCAGTATCTCATAGCTCTAGATGGGGCTTCCTCTAGATAAGGGTCGTTTTGCATGTCCTAAAATTCTTATTTCACCTTATAGCCCTATGTTGTGGGTACTCAAAATAATTGTCATTGAGACTATTCTTTTGAGTACACACATATGATTTGGTTGGATGATAAGAGATATTGTGGGGAAAAGAGCTGTATATTAGCCTCCTTATCTGGACCTCTGGTATCTTCTATATGTTCCCAATCAAGTGCATCCAGAGACATATAAACATATAATAATTGTTTATATGTCTCTGGTTCATCTAAGCTTGTGGTATCTGACTCTTGATCTGGAGGACCCGGCCGGGTAGCTCAATTGGTAGCGTATCTGACTCGTGATCTGGAGATCACGGGTTCGATACCTGGTTGCGGCGACATTCTTTCGGGCGATGTTTTCCATTGCCTCTCACCTCTGATCTATGTGAGAAAGTAGTCAGTGGCTTCGAAAGAATGTTGTGTAAGTACTGGTGTGTGAAAGCCAGGAAAACATGGGTAGGTGCACTGACCGCCGTGATATGACCAAAGCTGTTGAAAGCGGCGTTAAACTCCAAACAAACAAACAAAGGTAACAGAGGATATGTCATTTGAAGTAAAAAGTTAACCCTTTCCCTCCTGCAGACGCATTTTGACTCAATAGTAGCAGACGACTTTCGAAAACGATTGTGGCCAAAGGTGAAATTGCTCATGATAAGCTATTTCTCCTTTGGCCACAATGTTTTCAATTTTATTCAACAATTAGGCAATCTTTTATTGAGATTTTTCAGGTTTGTGTCACTTTGTTTGCAAAGGTGTCTGCTGCAGATTTGTTGTATGTATGCGCCATAACAAAAGCCAGTGGAGCTTAAAATTGTCTGAACTCTTTTGACTATTAACAACATAGGTTTTGAGGATCAAATAAGGCTAATCAATATGCAAATTATCTAGAGATTGTAAGTTTGCACCCTAGCTCAGTCTACATTCTTTCAGACTTTTGACAAAAGTCAATGCAATACATGTCATTCCTCTTCCACCAATGGACTAACAGTTTATGTTGAATGTTTTGTGGAGTACAAGTGTGAGAAAGCCAGGAAATTCTTTGGTATGTGAACTGGTCAATGTTATATGACTTAAGAATTGTTGAAAATGGTGTTGTATCAATAAATCAATCAAAGACCTTGAACTGTCTGAACAGGATCTTTGATATTGGGCATAAAGTTGTACAACTACAAGCATTCTGGAAGTCTCTGGAGAATAGTTATGAAAACAAACAGACTTTATAAGTATGACATTTGATTATAACTGCCATTTTAATTTCAAAACCAGTCCACTGAAGGTCAATTCTTTGTGTGACATGGATTTATTGCATCTTTTGATGATACATTTCAGATTTGACTAATACATGTTCATGTACAGGTATGGAACAGCTACATGTGTTTGGGATTGACATTATTTGCCGATTACAAGAATCATTTGGTGTAAGAATTTTTATTTTACTTATGTGAGGGAGACACTGTTTATTTTAAATCTTTCCCACATACAACAAATTTGCAGCAGACCACTTTGAAAACATCTAGACAAAATTAGGAAAACAAGGTTATAATTGAAAGGATTATTTTTTAATTGAATTGAAAACATTGTGTCAAAAGGACAAATTGTTCATTTTGATGTCTTCCAAAGTCTTGTGCTGCACATGCAACAAAATGTGTCTGCATTTGGAAAAGTGTGTGTTAATATGTTGGGGGGTTTTGCAATTACCAAAAATGATTTAAGCATTCTAAAAGATAATCCAAAGTGTCATTTTTAGCTCAACTGGCTGTTAGCCCGTCAAGCTCATGTCATGGCGAATTGGCCATCGTGCATGCATCAACATCTTCTCCTCCGTAATAGGTGGGTCAATTTGGATGAAACTTCACAGAAAGCATACTCTAAATGTCCTCACCAGAATTCCTTCACATTCTTTTGATTCATGCAGAATTCTGGTTTCCACGGCAACCAAAAGAAAATACTTAAAAAAAATCTTCTCCCAAATCTTGCTGATTTTCAGATAATTTTTTTAAAATGTTCCTTTGATGACCCTTTATCAGATTTCTTTAAGCCATATCAATTGGTTGAAGAAAATAGCCACCAGGGGGCGGGGCTCTTTTGCCTTCGATGGCTATAGTGAAAAATCTTCTTCTAGAAGTATCTGGCGGATTTAAAAATTATTTTGTAGAAATGTTCCTTGGGTGACCCTCTATCAGGTTCCTTCAAACCATGTTCTTCTCTAGAAGTATCTGTCAGATTTATAAATAATTTTGTAGAAATGTTCCTTTGGTGTCCCTCTATCAGATACCTTCAAGCCATGTTGAATGGTCAAAAAATATAGTCGCCAGGGTGCTGGGCTGTTTTGCCTTATACGGCTATTGTGAAAACTTTAAAAATCTTCTTCGCCGAAAGTATCTTGTCCATTTCCGAATCATTTTGAAAGATTGTTCCTTGGGTTATGCTCTGACAGATTCCTTTAAGCCATGTTGATTTGTCAAAAAACATGGACACCAGGGGTGGGGCTGTTTTGCCTTATATGGCTATATTGAAAACTTTAAAAATGTTCTTCTCCGAAAGCATGTTGACGATTTTAAAATAATTTCATAGAAATGTTTCTTGAGTGACCCTCTTTCAGATTCTTTCAAATCAGGTTGATTGGTTGTAAAACATGGCAACCATGGGCCTGGATTTATTGTTTGCCTAATGCAGTGGAGTGATACTGGACCTCTTGGGCCTCTTATTTATATTGCTTTCCTTGGCAGTGTGAAAGCTTAAATATTACATTTCTGTTATCTGTCAAGATTGCAGTCCATGGCTCTTTGAATTGGTTATACTGTAGTTACTATAATATGTAGGCAATGTATGTTCCACCAATTAATCTTGTCTTAGTTGTGAGTTCGATCTCGTGCTAGCCCAACATTCTTTTAGACGTTTGACAAAAGTCAATGTGACAAGCATCATTTATCTTTCACCAATGGACTTTTAGTCTATGTGGGAAAGCAGCCAGTTTCTTGGAAAAGACTGTTGTGTGAAGTACTGGTGTGAGTGAGCCAGGAAACACATGGGTAGGTGAACTGGCTACTGTGATATGACTGAAGATTTAAAACGTCATTAAACCATAAACAATCATGTCTTGTTGCTATATGAACTGATTTAATGTATTTCAGCACTATGAAGACTTGATGTTAGTACTATCTCATCTTGGGGATCCCAGAAATGCTTTTCTACTGTACTTTCCCATAGCATATTGTATACATAAGCCAACAGGAGTAGCTGTCCTATGGTTGGCATGTATATCAGAATGGATGAATGCCATTCTGAAATGGTAAAACTCTTTCATTTTGTCCACCAAAGCACATTATATAATTTATATAATTATTTTATCAGTATATCTTTCAATCATTTTCCACTTGCAGACGCATCTGAACCCACGACTTTTGAAACCTTTACGATAAAAGAAGAAATTACTCTGTCGTCTGCTGCAAATTTGTTGTATGTGGTAAAGGTTTTAATGTCTTAGGTCAATGCTGGATAGTTAATTTTAAATATTACATATACCGATACACAATGTATTACCAAGATTTTTAAGAATGTATATTATACCGGCATGAGAAATATCATAATTTCCTAGAAGGATATAATTCCTTACGGAGATTACTAGCTGCTTGGATGATATAGAAAGATGTCAATTATTGTGTGACCATCTATTTTAATTTTCACATCATGAAAGCGCCATAAACTTTTATAAATCTTAACCCATTCCCACTTGTAGACGCTTTCTGACGCTTCTGCAGCAGTTGACTTTTAAAACAATGTGGCAAAGAAAAACATTTTTTCACAATGTTTTCAACTCTTTTGTATAATTTAAATTTTCACGTTTTTGTCAATATGTTTTCAATGTCGTCAGAATTGCTGTATGTGGGAAAGGCTCAACATCAGTTACCGGAATTGACATCAATTTTAATTAATTGTATAATACACCGATGTTATTTACCATTGAATGTCTGATACAAGAATTTTTATCCCTCATCATTTTAACCACTAACAGCAAATTTACTTGTTAAACATATAGCAATATCACTTGGGATGGAATTCTTGTAGTGAAAGTTCAATGGTAAAGAAACTGTATTCAATCCTGACAAAAAGCCATGTACAGTCCAACCTGTGTTTAAAGGCCACCCATGGGAAGCGAACAATCTGGGCTCTGTTTGCAGGTGGTCTTTATTTACAGGGTCATTTATGCAGTAAATAGGTAATTGGGAAATAGAAAGTGTGTTTGCTATAGACAGGAAATTGCTAAACAAAGGTGGTCTTCAGCACATGTTTGACTGCAATTTCAGGTGTATTCAATCCTGACCTACAGCTATATAATTTCAGGTTACTGTATGGAGAAAGACCATACTGGTGGATAAGAGAGTCAGATCTCTACACACAAAATACAACCCTCTTAAAACAGTATTCACTCACCTGTGAGACAGGACCTGGTATGTGTTACAGACCCATAGCTATGTAGATAGCTTGTGACGTGCAGAGATCAAGAATCACATCTCTCGCCTTCCTATTTATAAGTTGTAAGCCAACTTAAAAATTCTGACTCCACCAGGGCTAAAACTCGGGACCTTTTGTCCCGGGGGTGAACACTCTGCAGGGCTCTCACTAGGCTTAAATTTTAGGGAGAAGTGACTTCCCCCTCCGGGCAATTTAGGGCGAAGTGGGGAGACTTTAGGGAGAAGTGGGGAGACTTAAGGGAGAAATCACATCTCTTTTTGTGTCGTTACGCGTCGTAACCGCATCGCATCGTTTGGGATAGAACACATTTACTTAAACAAAGATGAATGTTTTATTATTTTATTTTAATTATGATTATCACATGAAGTTCTAAAATTGTTTTTCCCTAAGAGTAGTTGCGATCCGAACATTATGTTCTAATGTCGCAGAAATTATTAATGAAGCTACCTTTTACTCGCCATTCCGTGTGTCAGGCATTTCATAAAGAAGTCGTAAGTGTCATAAACAATGTAAATTATTTGTATCGGGTTTGCGATCCGAACATTGTGTTCTAAAGTCGCCGAAATATAATTAATGAAGCTACATTTTACTCGCCGTGTAAAGGTTTCAGGCATTTTGTAAATTAGTCTGTCGTAAGTGTCATAAACAACGTAAATTATTTGTATCGGCTAAACATACACACTCTTTACAAGTAGAATTGAGGTATTGTCTTTTGATTGGTTAATTCCAAATAGTATGACACCCCCATGCTACAGCATTTATTATGAAACCCCTAAAAAAATCTCTAAAAAATCTCATTTTCTCAATTATTGAAGACGATTATCTCATTAAACCATGAATAGATTCATAATATTATTTATACTATTGAAAGGGTTAAAACATAATTCGACTTCCATCTCATTTACATCGGATACGTATTTAATGTTTTATCAGGGGGCGTCATACTATTTGATATGACAATCGGTACTTTGATTATGCAAATTGGACTAAAGTGCACGATTTTGATTGGTTCTACGTCATTGTGTGTGTTAAATGATTCGATTCTTCAGCTTTTAATGGATATACACTCAGTTGTCAAATAACTGATTACGCAACTGTGTATATCGAACTGTATAGGCCTACATCGATTCGACATGGTGCGTGACCGTGATCATTTTAACAGTGTCCGATGTTAGGACAAAATTGTCGGCGAAGTCAACTTCGCTTTGACTGAGATTTTGGGCGAAGTCAGAAACTTTTAGGCGACCACTTCGCCCAAATCGCCCCCTCGTGAGAGCCCTGCTCTGCAATGTCGCTTCAAAAGCTAGCTCCATAGCAAGGCAGTACATGTATAAAAACACATAGCTACATAGTGTCTATATAAAGCACAGACCTCTTTACTACAAACTCCCCGTCAAAATGAAAATTTGTCCTCAAAATCATTTAATTCACAACAACTACTACTCTATTTGACATCACTGTAGGTTATTTATGGTGGACGCAAATGTAACCCAGCTGAAAATTGGGTTCAAACTCGGGATCTCTTGTCTGGGATGTGAATAATCTACCACATCACTACAAAAGCTAGCTCCATAGCAAGGCAGTATAAGTATTCCCTTATACAAACACATATATACATATTTTCTATCTATGGGACAGACCACTCTTCTACATAGTAATCTCTTTTTTTTTTTTTTTTTTTAGCAATTCCCTTACATAGTATGCCCCGTTAGAAGGAGAGCAGGTATACAAATGTATATTGCTTTGTGCATGTCTGTCCATCTGTGGGTAGACCAATTGATAACTGGATAATGCTTGAAACTATAGTACTCAAATTTGGAAGGGAGGTTGGGCATAACCAGTAGATGACCCCTATTGATTTTAAGATCATCTGTTCAAAGGTCAAGGTCACAGTTTCTTTGAAATAAAATTTCCTGCAGGTGATAAAATTATTGCAAGGAATGCTTTTGTATTCAATAGGCATCCGAGTTTTCATTTGAGAATGAATTTGGAAAAAACACGCAATACTTCCTTAAGATACTACAAATAGTCTCTCTATACTGTTCATATGCTATAATAATAATAACCGTAATGATTTCTTATGAGAACATTTTGGGAATCCCACCCAGGACCGTGTTACTATAAATGGCCTCGATATTCCATATTTTTCTCAAATGAAAACTCTGGATACCTTTGATCAATCTGTAAACTTGGAAGTGTAATTTAAACAGTGACCTGGAAACATTGCAGGAAGAGGATAAATTGCTTGTTTTGAGCAAGTTCCGCATTTATAACCTGAGCACTTGCAGCAGGCATGGGTCCCAGTTTATATTGGTCCATCCAAACTTGCTGAAAAAAACTTTCTGACAATAAACTTGGGTAAAATTTTCATTTGCTTACCACCAATGGACTAAAAGTCTGAGTCGAAAGGTAGTGTTTTGTTGGCCGGATTGCTCTAGCAATTCCGTTCTATAGATTGGAGATGTTCGTCCGTCTGTCCGTCCATCTGTCTGTCCGTCAACATTTTGGTTAAAGTTTCAGGTTGAGGCAAAATCTCAGCACTGGAAAGGGTTACAAACTTGAAACTTTGCCTGAAGGTAACCAGTAACAAGTTCTATTGATTTCTATGGTTACTTTGACCTTGATCTTGGTTTGTCAATTTTCAAGGTCAAATTGTCAACAATCCGGCCTTACCGTCTTCAGCGGTTTCTTGTTTAGAAATATTATTGTGTGAAGTTTTAAAACCTCTAAACAAGCCCTTCATTTCTCTAACAACATCTGAGGTAAGGGTACTCAATAAAATTGTCTTAACAAGATCTTCTATTGACCAGCCTTACCATAGAGTTATATTTTGAAACAACAACTTAACCCTTTCACACATACAGCAAATCCTTTTGAAAACAAAACAAGCAATTTCTCCTTTTGCCACAACGTTTTCCACTTTTAATCATAGTTTATCCATTCAATTAAAGAGATTTTCTATTTTTTGACAAAATATATTCAAAGTCGTCTGCCGCAGAATTGTTGTATGAGGGAAAGGGTTAATGAAATAATCTAGAGCTTCAGATAAGGAGCATATTGTGTGTTCTAAAATCCTTATTCTCAAGTATTATGTTGTGGGTAGTGTTGGGCCGATGATCGATTATAATCAAAAGTTGATCGGATATGCATCACGTCGGCGATAATTGATTATCGGTTCGCCTTTTTCGCTTCATTTCCACTTGATTAATACACGCTTCCACAAGGGAGATAACTTCGCAGTCATGTTTGAAAACTCATGTTTGATGGGCTAGCATGTAAATACAACAACTTGAGATCGAAACAAAGTGCTTTTTGGGCAATAAAATAATACAACCTAGTAAAAAGCTGGTTTTATTTTTTATCAAACATAAATAATAAGAAGCGTTGAGAACATTGAAGCTTGTTAAATACAATACTGTATGAACAGATTATAAAATCGATGTCTAATCGATTGAGAACAAGTGATTGTAACCGATAATCGATTGTAAAACTGGAACCGATGGCCCAACACTTGTACTCCTTATCTAGTCGTCTAATAATCTGTCTTTTGTCTTTCAGGTAGTCCTTCTGGTCATGCTATGGTAACTGCCAGTGTGATATTTTGTGTAATATCTGCACTGCTGAATTACCTAAAACCAAGGTAAGTTAATGCATTTTAAGCTCTACTGGCTGAAGCTCAGAAAAACTGATGGGATAGCATTGTTCCTGCTCTCCATCTGTTCATATTTGTCCATATTTTATATGCTACACTTCAAACTTGCACATGTTGTTTATATTGATGAGAGTTTAAAGCCTTTTGAAAATGATCCAATTCAATCAATTAATTAATAAAACATCTATACTGTCAAACTGCACAAAATCAGTCAATCAGTCAAAGGGTTAAAAGAAAAGGAAACACATCTAAGATCTTGGGACTCAAAACTGTCAAACTGAATATTGTCTGTGGTAATCAATGATCCCCATGTAAATTATGTTTTTTAGCTCACCTCAGCACGAAGTGCGGGGTTAACTATTGTGATCACTCATCATCCATTGTTGTCATTGTCTATATGTCCTACTGTTCTCATTTTCCTACAAATAACTTCTCCCCCTTAAACAATAAATCAAATTCAACATAATTTCACAGGAATGTTTCCTAGGTGGTCCTCTTTCAAAGTTGTTGAAATAGTTTAATTCCATGTAGACTATTGACCGCCGCAACATTGGAAAGAGAGGATTTCTTGGTTGGCTCTCTACCAATAAGTTTCAAATTATTCTGATCGGTTGAAAAACATGGCCGCCAGTGGGAGGAGCTTGTTTTCCTTATATGTGTATACATAGTAAACACTTAAAAAATCTTCTTGTCCAAAAGTACTGGACTGATTTAAAAATAATTTGGCACAAATGTTCTTTGTGTTGACCCTCTAACAATATGGTTCAAATTATTCTGATCCAATGAAAAACATGGCTACTAAGGGCAGGGGCTTGTTTTCCTTTGATGTATATATAGTAGGGATGGGAACGAGTACCAATATTAGTACTCGGGTACTCGTGAATTCTTCCGATCGAGTACTCGGGTACTCGCAGATAATGGCATTGTATTGATTCGTTCATCAAACGTCTTGTCTCTCGGAATAGTATTGCCCCCGTGCACTAAATTTGAACCGTTTCTATAAGTACAAACATGCGTTTGTTTTCACCTCTACATTTAATATTTGATATTTGAAGAAAACTAGTTGTTTTATTTTAAAAAATAATTCAACAAATACATTCAGAATTTGCATTGGCGAAAACATTCAAACGTGCGGCTGTATATCTCTTTAAAGTCGCAAACATAAAGCAAGTCAAACGGTGAAAGAAAGACAAGAATGATAAACAATACATTTAATAAAAGAATATCTTTATCATTAGTGAAAATAAGGAATATAAATCAACAATCTGAATGTTTTATGTTCTTTCGTATTTCGATTTTACCGGTGTCCGTGCACTACATAGCATGCATTTAACTGACTTGTCGTCTGCTGTGCGTTTGAAATGTTTCCAGACGGCGGATTTAGCACGAGGCATGGTTATAAATTTGTTGTTTTCCTTTCGTTCAAATAGATACGAATGATAGAAGATGGTTCTAATGAGTTGACGAACAATTAATCAAACAATTGCAACAGTTCTTATCCAATCACATTGATTTGTATTTCTTACAACTATCCATTTAGATGTTCTTCTGGTAAATAATTCATGTCATTACCACTTTGTATGAATTTGTATGGCTATACATATTGTTAATGTTTAATGCCAATAAATATTATGTTATGTTATGTTATGTATTTAAACGTGTTGACAATTGAAAACACTATTACGAAGAAAGTGTGAAAAACCGACGGCCCTCCATGTTTGACATATGGTTGCTAATTGACTGGAGATTATATTCATATCGCTGACTACCTGTTTTGTCACATTGTTCGTAGATGACTCGTGAATGCAATCAAAACAACAAATAAAAAGGATTAAGATTCATCTTCAGACGAAAAGGTGTTAGCTGTTTGTTTAATTTACCTTCACCGCTGATTTACCGACTTCTTTAGTAACTCAATAAGAAAAACAGATTCAATACATTTTATGTTTTTATTTACTTTAACATACTTTTATAAGATGAAAAAGAGAAAAACATGGAAGATAAATAATCGAGTACTCGAATACCTATTTTGATAACCGGTACTCGAACGACCGACCGAGTACCAGGGTACTCGCGTACTCGGTCCCATCCCTAATATATAGTGAAATCTTTTTTTAAAAAAATTGAAGGAAAGTACCTTCCTGATTAGAAACCTTGAAAACTATTGAAGTTCAATGAAATCAGGTGAGCGATATAAGACCATGATGGTCATCTTGTTTTGGTGAAGTTTTCTAAAATAATGAGGCTTTGTGTTTATAATTATGAGTCCCTGATACATTGTTGAATTACAGTAAAGGAGACTGGCAGGTAACATCATCATTTGAGTCGTTCCACAAGAAAACCAACATTCTGGTATCGGCATAATGTATTGACCCAGAGGGAAAGATGTATAGAGTAATGATTCCTGAAACAGAAAGTCAACCGGAGGCTTAAAAGTGTCTGTCCCAGTTATCCTTTGTGACATGCTAAGGCTGATCCGGGTCGATAATGTATGCAGAGTCCACAATGTCGTTTTTGGCCGGATTGCTTAAGCAATTCCGGTCTATAGATTGGCGATGTCCGTCTGTCCGTCTGTCTGTCTGTCTGTCTGTCTGTCTGTCCGTCAACATTTTGGTTAAAGTTTTAGGTTAGGCAAAATGGTTAAAGTTTCTGGTTAAGCAAAATCTCAGCACAAGAAAGGGTTGCAAACTTGAAACTTTGCCTGAAGGTAAGCAGTAACAAGTTCTATTGATTTCTATTGTTACTTTGACCTTGACCTTAGTTTGTCGATTTTCAAGGTCAAATTGCCGACAATCCGGCCTTACCGTCTTCAGCGGTTTCTTGTTTTCTCTTGAAACAGCTCATTTGTCAATGATGGGATGAATCTAAAAAATAACAAATAATTTGACCTCGCTTAAGGCTAAGTTTTAATGACATTATGTTGTGTTTTAACCCTTAGCTACTTATAGACACTTTGTGACGCCTCTGAGGCAGACATTGACATAATGAGCAATTTCTTATTTTGTCACAATCTGTATCTTTGTTCAATAATAATTCTTTCACTTATCAAGATTTTTCACATTTTTGTCCAGATGTTATCGAAGGCATCTGCTGCAGATTTGTTCTTTGTGGTAAAGAGTTCAGTGAGACCTGGCTGCTGCGGCATCAGAAAGGGGGCAAAATGTCCAAACTTTATAAATCTTCTTCTCTGAATCTGCTGGTCAGATTTCAATATATTTTGATAAAAAATTTCCTTGGGTGACCCTCTATAAAAATTGTTCAAGCCATACTGATTGGTGGAAAAACATGGCAATCAAGCGGCATCAGAAAAGGGGTAAAATGACAAAAGTTTGAAAATTCCATTTTTTAGCTCACCTGTCACGTATTTACAAGGTGAGCTTTTGTGATCGCCCTTCTTCCGTCCACAATTTCTTGTGAACACGATAAAGTCTTCATTTATTATTGGATGTTTACTTAACTTGTTCAGTAGCTAGATATCCATGAGAGCCAGCATAACGGGATTATGGCCCTTTAAAATTGGCAAAATTGCTATAATTGACCTTGTGAACAAGATAAAGTTATCATTTATTGTCACATGTCCTTTACATTGGCAATATTGACACATTGTTGGATGATGCAGATATTAAAAACAGAAATTCTACCTTTACATTCGCTCCTGGAGAAGGTCAACGACCTCTGAGTATTTTTCAAGATAAAGATTCAGAATGATCCTTAAGTGACCCACTATCAGATTCCTTTAAGCCATGTTGATTGGTCGAAAAACATGGCCACCAGGTTTAGCTTATACGGCTTGAGTGAAAACTTAAAAAATCTTCTCTTCCGAAAGCGTTTGGCCGATTTTCAATTAATATTGTAGAAATATTCCTAAGGTGTCCCTCTATCAGATTCCTTTAAGCCGTGTTGATTGGTCGAAAACTATGGCCGCCATGGCGTGGGGCTTATATGGCTAAGTGAAAAAAATAATATTAGGTGAGCGATCCAGGGCCATCATGGCCCTCTTGTTTTAAAGTGCTTGTCTAATATTAAGAAAATTGAATAGGAATCTTACTTCAGTGATCCTCTACTTAATTTGTTCAAGCCATATTGATTGTTTAGAAAATTATAGCATCCAGGCGTCATCACAAAAGGGGTAAATTGAACTTTTAGCTACAAATGACAACTCCTACCATTCCACTGGACCAATTTCAACTTAACTTCAGGGGAATGTTCCCTTATTAGTTCTGTTACAAAAAAAATCAAAGACTTACATTCTGTGTAGAACTTTGGTTGCTGTCGCATCAGAAAGTGAGAAAAATACCCAAACTTTAAAATCCTTCTTCCTCCATAATCTGCTTGTCCGATTCCAAGATAATTTAGTAGCAATGTTCTTTAAGTGACCCTCTACAAAAACTGTTCAAGACATATTGATTTTGTTGACTAAACAGGGCAGCATCAGGAAAGGTGCGAAATGACAAAACTTTATAATTCCATTCTTATTAAAGTTCTTGTTAGATTTGTAAAGATGGCCTTTACTGATGAGCTATTTTAACAGTGTCCACTACTTGCAATTTCATTTGCATTCCTGATAAAAAATTTCCCAGATATTTGCAGTTAAATATTTGCTACTAATTTACTATTACTTAATTGATCAATTTAAAGCCATCTTGGCCCTCTTGTTCTTGTAAATTAACTTAGGTATTCTATTTTCAGATTGTCTATTAAATGTGGATTTTGGTCTGTATACATGGTGTTCATGTTGGCAGTAACACTGTCACGATGTTTTATTGCAACACATTTTCCTCATCAAGTAGTGCTTGGGACATTAGCAGGTAAATTATTTATTTGTCTGTTTAACCCTCCCTTTCCCACATACAAATCTGAAGCAGATGACTTTGAAAACATCTATGAAAATATAAGGAAAACGTCTAGAAAAAGAACTTCTGACTATAGTTGAAAACAATGTGTTAAAAGGAGAAATTGTTCTTTATGAGCAGTTTCGCCTTTTTTCACACTGTTTTCAAAAGTTGTCTGATGTAGATTCTTGAAAAGCCATCTACATGTGGAAACTTTTGGGCAAAATCTGCTGTGTTTTATGCTTGTTAGGCTTTGAGTTGTTTTATATGTCGTTTCTTGGTTGTGAGATACAAGGAAATATCAAGCGATAAAGCTCAAAATCTCCCTCTGTTCTATATGGAATATCATTTGGTCATATTCGATAATTTCACTTTACCGTAAAACATAGTTAAAACACAATATATTATTGAAAGCAATATGTAAACAAGGACAGGCTTTAAAAAAAGACAAGAATGGGTGTTTTTGGTATGTTAAAATGGTAATTAACATTCCTAAGAACAAACTGCAAATTTAGCTCAGCTGAGCTATTGTGATGGCCTGATGTCCATTGTCAACAATTTCTTTAAAAAAAAATTTTTTGGACATCTCCTTTTAAACCAATGTATAGGTTTTGACTAAACTTGGTAGGAATGATCCTTTGGTGATCCTCTTTCAGAGTTGTTCAAAGAAATTAACTCCATACAGAACTCTCGTATTGATAGTGAGTTTACATGATATATGATAACTGAAATTAGATTTTACTATTGTCTCAATAGATCTTAATTTAAAATAAAAAATGTCTTTATAATATCATTACTGTTATGTCTCACCCAGAATCCCCAGCGGCAAACAACAAGCACACGACAAACCTCAACTCGTACTAAATCTCTTGGTTGTATCAATATATTTCTGGACATTAACCCTTTCCCTCATATAGACGCTTTCCGACGCCTCTTCAGCAGACGGCTATTTGAAAACATAGTGACAAAAGAAGAAATTGCACAAAACGTGCAATTTCTCCTTTTGACACAATGTTTTCCACTTTTAGTCATAGGTTATCCATTCAATTATAGAGATTTTCTATTTTTTGACAAAATATGTTCAAAGTCGTCTGCTGCAGAATTGTCGTATGTGGGAAAGGGTTAAGAAAGATTGCCTTGTTTGATTAGAAGAGCTTATGCCGTGGCATGGTGTCCGTCGTCTGTGCGTCCGTAAACAATTGCTTGTGAACGCTATACAGTCTTCAGTTTTGATTGTATCTCAATCAAACTTATACAGTAGTTAGATATCCTTAAGAGCTTGGTTCCTTTCACAAATCCGCCGATGCAAGACTGGATTATGGCCCTTGAAATTGTCAAAATTGCTATAATAGAGCTTGTAAACACAATAGAGGCTCCATTTACTATCTGATCTTCACCAAACCTACACAGTAGTTAGGTATCCATGAGAGCTTGGTTCCTTTTGCAAACCAGCCAGATCCGCCCATGCAAGACTGGATTATGGCCCTTGAAATTGTCAAAATTGCTATAAAACAGCTTGTGAACACAATAGAGCCTCCATTTACCATTTGATCTTCACCATACATACATTTGAAAATGACCAAAGAACAATCCCAGTAGTGCATAGGCCCTCATGGGCCTCTTGTTGGGGTTGGCATGACAAACCACATTTTAAACTCAGTTAAGCGATCATCATGGCCCTCTTGTTCAAAATTATATATGTTTACAATGCATTGCAGCAAAAAATGAATAATGGTTAAAATGGTGATAAGTTGCATTATAAATATTAGTTATTATCCCCCGCCTATGAAATAGGGAGGGGGATATTGAAATGGCGTTGTCCGTCCGTCCGTCCGTCCGTCCGTCCTTCCTTCCGTCCGTCCGTCACCTGCATTTTCTCAGTAACTAGCTGGTAGAATTTCATGAAACTTATAATAAATATGAACCACTATACTGGGATGATGACCGTTCAATTTTTTTTTTGATTCGTCAATTTTCCTTGGAGTTATTGCCCTTGATTTTTTGAAAAATCTATGTTTTCAGCCATTTCTCAGTAACTAGCGGGTAGAATTTCATGAAACTTAAAATAAATATGAACCACTATACTGGGATGATGACCGTTCAATTTTTTTTTTGATTAGTCAATTTTCTTTGGAGTTATTGCCCTTGAATTTTTGAAAAATCTACGTTTGAGTTATTTCCCTTGATTTATTAAAAAATAATCGTTCGCAGCCGTTTCTCAGTAACTAGCGGCTAGAATTTGATGAAACTTGAATGTAATATTAACCAACTTCCTGCCATTATTCCCCTCCAACTCTTTTTTGGATTCCTTAATTTTTTTTAGAGTTACTGCCCCTGATTTATTAAAAAATCCACGCCTACAATTATTTCTCAGTAACTAGCTGCTAGAATTTGATGAAACTTGAATGTGATATGAACCAACATCCTGCAATGAACTTCTGAATAAATATGGTATAAAATCATTTACATTTATTATAACACTGTCTGATACATAATTATCCATGCATTTTAGCTCCACTTTAAGAAGAGTAAAGATATCTATTGTATTTGTGTCACTGTTGGTTTAAGAAGCAAAACCTAGTATTCACATTTTTCCTGTGTTATTTAAGAAATAACAAATGACACCCCTTTAGTTTTGTAATATTGATTATTAACCCTTTCACCGCATAAATACTCTGTTGAAAATAGTGCAGTTCCAGATAAGACGCCGCTTTTAAAGGTGGCGTCTTATCTTGGACTGCACTATTTTGCAATAATTGATGTTCCCGAGTAAGCAGTTTCGGAAAATACAGTTTTATTTAATCGTCCCTCTGATTTATTTCGTTAAAATATTTTATCATAAAGTAATCCCAGTCGATATTTTATAATTTGGCGCGGAACGGGATAAACCAGTGTCATAACTTTATTCTTTTCCCTTGATCTTGTGCGAAGAAGTTGAAATTTAAAGGTCAATTGCACATTAAACATAAAGACCTTCATGCACAAACAAGCCATCAATTACAAACAAGCCATCGTTGGCGGGGGATATCTTTTCACTGAAAATGCTTGTTTGAACTTATTTCAATGTTTCAAGTTTGTTTAGATCCATAAACAAAATACAAACATGAAAATAAGTTTTGGACGTATGGACACTTAAGCAATTGATGTTTTGTGTTAACCCTTTCCCTCATATAGACGCTTTCTGACGACTCTGCAGCAGAAGGCTTTTTGAAAACATAGTGACAAAAGAAGAAATTGCACAAAACATGCAATTTCTCCTTTTGCCACAATGTTTTCCACTTTTTGTCAAAGGTTATCCATTCAATTATGGAGATTTTCTATTTTTTGACAAAACATGTTCAAAGTCGTCTGCTGCAGAATTGCCGTATGAGGGAAAGGGTTAAGAATATAAAAAATTCCCCCATATAACCACCAAGTTAACATAAGCTTTATTACCTACCATTATATTCATGTATCATACATTGCAGAAGAATGGATGTTATAGCTCAAATGGTGAAAAGTTGTACTATGATTAAACAATTATTTCAAAACTAAGTATGTTGAGATTAATAAACAAAGTGCAACAATTGTAATGAGTTTTGGACATACTCATCTCAAAATACCAGTAATAAAAAACGCACTAGATCCTCTCTGAACAAAAAAACAGCAATGGAAATAGTTTATTTATTTTTCCCACTGAGAAAAGAATAAACAGCGCTCTTTATTTACAGCATTTCATTATTCAAAAAATAAATAATGAACTAGGTAAAAAGTGAGCCTATACAGCTACTATTAAAGAAACTAACACATGTCTAGTATATCACATGTCTTTTTCAGGTATTGCATTGACAGTCCTATTCAAAAAGATTCAAATAGACAGTCTACAAGTAAAGCATTACATCGCATGTGCCCTATGTATACCTAGTTCATGTCTAGTTCTCTACACCCTTTTGAAAGTAATTGGACTTGACCCAGGATGGTCCATTACCATGGCAACCAAATGGTGTCAACGGTCAGAGTGGGTTCACCTTGACACAACTCCATTCAATAGTGTTTTCAGGGACGCAGGAGGTATATTAGGTAAGGAATTTAACCATACCTTGGATACAGACAAAACTAGAAAACATTGTGGGAAAAAGGACATAAAAAACTATTCTGCTTTGGAGAAGTTTATATGATTTCAAGTTTATTTGGCTGGAATGGTTCTTTATAGACCCTCTACTAAAATTGTTCGAAACCATATTGTTAGGTTTAAAAGCATGGCCATCAGATGGTATCAGAAGCAAACTTAAGTGAAAAAAACTTAAAAGTAAATGTTTCGTCATCTACATATTTTGTTTAATCAATACCGATTCATTGAAGAACATGGTCACCAGGCTGCAGCAGCATGAGGTTTAAAAGACAAAACTTTAATTCTTCTTCTCTGAAAGTGCTCGTCTGATTTACAAATAAGTATAATAATAATTTAGGGCAGACATATCCATAAAGTGACTCTCTACAAGTTAAAAAGACATGGCCCCTAGGTGATAGGATATGTTGCACTTATATTGCAGATTCACTTTAAATGTGAAAGTTTCATTGTCAAGAATAACATAATGTCCTTTAAATATTCATAATGCATTAAAGGGCACATTCTCAGGTGGCCCTCCTGTTTCATTTTCAATTAGACACTGTCAAACTGCATTAGCTCAGTCAGTTACAACAAGGACTATAAATCCGGGGCTTTTGAGTTTAAATTTTGGCTGGGCAATTCATTTTTCCAATAATTGACAAAAGTCACAGCGACTAGTATCATTTTTCTTCCACAAATGGATTGATTGTCTATGTTGAAAGGAAACCTGTTGCCTGGGAATAATCTTGTATGGAGTACTGTTGTGAGAATTATCACTTGTGGTTAGGTGAACTGGCCATCATTTTGTAACTGAAAAATCTGTTGAAAACGGTGTTAAACTATGATCGAATATTCATTTTAGAAGAATTAATAAAAATATCTAGAGAAACTCTTTTGTTTAGATAATGTTGTATTCAGGGAAAAAGTTAGCTCATCTGGTGAGCAATTTTCATCACGCTCTGTCCATCGATAGTAAACAATTGCTTCAAACAAGATCTCCTAAACTGCTTGGCTAATTTTGATGAAACTTCACAGGGATGTTCCTTGTGCGGTGTCCTTTTAAATTGTTCAAAAGAAATATTCAATGCAGAACTCTGGTTGCCTTGTCAACCAAAAGGAAAATCTTTTTGAAATATTCTTGCTAAAAACTGTACGGCCTACAGCCAAGATATTTGGTGTGTAGTATTGTCTAGTGGCCCTCTACGAACATTGTACATATCACGTCCCTTGGGTCAAAAATGGCGCCACCCTGGGGATCACATGTTTTATATAGAGATATATAGAGGGAAATATAGGAAAAGGCCTAGATACTTGGTTGGTAGCATTGTCTAGTGGTCCACTACCAGATTTTTTCCAATGATACCCCAGGGGTCACTTGTTTTACATTGAGATATATATGGAAAACTTTGAAAATCTTCTTGTCTGAACCAAAAGGTCTCCATTGCTCACCTCCATTTCTCACTCCGGTCCTAATTGACCTCTTTGTGTTGCAGAGCCGTAAAACCCAACTCACCCAGATGAGCAATTTAGGGCCATCTTGGCCCTCTTGTTAATAAAATTTGTTAACAATTTGTAAAACGTACTAAAGGTTATATCATATGTACTTCCCTTCCTGACACAGATGACTTCTGATGCCTTTGAAGCAGGAGACTGTTGAAGACTATACTTTAAATATTCTCTGGATATAACATTGTTTACCAGCTGACTCTGAAAACATCGGTTCAAAAGTGAATGTTTTCTTTTTGTTCTTACAGGATTTGGCATGGTTGTCATGATGACCAAAAAGTATAAATTGAAAAAAGAAGCTCCTGGTCATGTTGTGAAAGTGCTTCATATAATTCTTACTGTAGTGTATAGCCAGGTTGTTGAAAACTGCAAAGTGAATAATACAGATCCATTAATATTTTACTGCGTAACATTTACGAAGTTCTGTTTACTTGTTGTTGGTGTTCATTTTACAACAGTGCTTTATTTATCTGATGTACATGACGTAACGAATAAAAGGAAATGAAAAAGGTAACAAATGAAGTGTTCAGAACTTTATATTTCTTAACATGTATTTTACAAATTTAGCAGAAATGAAATAAGCATGAAATATAAACAACAATGAACCTTACAACATGTGAAAGACGATGCAAAAAAAATGGGGAAAACTTAGGTCAGCAATGTAGGAGTATATAGTGTGCATGCTAGAGCACTTGAAAAGCTGGTGTAAACTTGATTTTATAATTTCCATCATATGATAATTTAATGGCCTTTCTGCTTTTAAAAAAAGCATAAAATGGAAAATAGGTAACGTCTGACAATTTCAAATTTTATTTTTGAAACAGCTGAAAATAAAGTCTAGTTTTGGGGAATGTTTTTCTTCAAATGGCGTCAGTATCGTTCTGCCTAACGGACAGTGTTACAGAACACAGTTAAATCTACTGGAATACATTTTTTTTTTATTCCAAGGCAGAGCTAGATGAGGCGCGTTTCTCATGTTCTAAACATCTTATGCGATCCTCTTACCCTACGGAACGAATACTCAAAAGAATCGTCTCAATAAAACGGTTATTTTGAGTACCCACAACAAAAGGGTTTTGTTGGATAATAAGAACAATATTGAATTGAAATACACCCCTCCTTATCTTGACCTCTTCCAAGGGTTTCACCGATGGTAATTATATTGTCGGCTGGTATTCTGCCTGCATTGCCTGGATTGGGCGCTTGAAGTGTCGCCATATCATAATAAGTGCTTTTGAAACAAGGAATAGTGCGGCTAAAGTAATAAGTATAACCATAATGATGGAATTTCTGTTAGCATTGTCAAAGTCAAGGTTCTTACTCAAAACTCCAGCCGATGCCACTGTGAGTGTAATGTAAGGACTAATTACGTATCTGACATATTTATCGAGAAAGAATATATCCAACACGAACCATGTTATTAGAAAAAAGGCAACCACTGATAAGATAACTGTTCCGCTAACGTCAGGCGCAACTCCAATATCACTTATGTCACTTCCGGTTTTATAGGTCATCACTAACCCAACGTTGATGATGGTAGCAACAAGTACCCATGCAGTATAGAACGCGATACCGTTCTGTATTAACATCCTAATAAGCCACACGTCTACTGTCAGACCCGATTTCGTTAGTTGTGCCAGGTTTTCGTATAATCTTTTAGAAGCAAAAAAGAAGGTAATTCCAAGCGTTGCTAGCTGCAATATAATGATAGGTAATGCAATGGCCAGTTTTTTACTGAGAAAGGCAAAGAGCCATGCGACGTTACAGATATGGGATAGACAGTAGGCTCCGTAAGCTATCGTGGAGTATGCCGGCATCATATAGAGATAGGTGCCGCCCTTCTTTCTGCACAGAGTGATGAGAGCATAGACGAGCCAAAGACCTTGCCATGTGTAGATGAATCCCCATATACTAAAGGTCCAGCCCGCGGGAGTTACCGGTAATGTAAATAAGTCCGATATTTCACCAGTAGTGTTGCTGTACACGTCTGTAAATAAAACATATTTAATCCATAATGAGATTTAGTACACGCATGTGTAAACATTTAACCACTGACAAAATTGAAAAGTATGGAAAATCTTTATAAATGAATTGTTAATTGTTGATTAGAGATGAATACATGAGGAAAAAAGAAAAAGCACTCGCCATGAACAATATCCCCTGTTGTCTCAATACAAATCGTCTGTTGAAATGCAATTGTATGTTGGGAAGGAGCGTAATGATAACATATACAATACGTGAGTAGGCCAATAAGGGATTGTTACATCACCGTTAACACATCACTTTAAGTGTCATGGAAGGGGCGGGGCAACTATTAAAGGAGTCACGTTAGTTACAATTAACGCCCTTTTACATGTATGTGGACAGTGTAGGTTCTGGCGAGACTATGCATTGCAAACTTTGGGGCTTATCAGGCTATCGAGCTATCTCTATCTCCAAGCAATACTGGCGTTTACATAAGCTAGTTTACCAGTCATCTGTCTGTCCGCTTCGCTTGATAAGCTAGAGTAATTTATGGGGGTCATAAAATATTTCTCTGCATCTCTGACAAGATTTAGATATTCTTCTCACAAACCTTTAAATTAGAAATATTGAAAGAGAAAATGTAACATGTGCAATTTAAATATGATACAGGGATCTAAGAATAGAGTGTCTTCCTAGGTATTATTACAACTGGCCAAATATAAATAAATTTCAAATGTTAATGAAATCAAAGCAAAGATCTATGTTATGCAAATTGTCCAAATATATTTACTTAGAGAATCTTAAAAGAGATGGTGAAACTTAATTTTATCATGCTTTTCTCTTATGTAAAATTGTATTAAATATGTATTGTAATATAAACCGCCGAAGGTATTGACAATTTTGGCGACAACATGTATTTGTTATATGCCAATAAAATATATTGAATTGAATTGAATTATATTCTCAGTCTCGATTTATTCTAGACGAGTGAAAACTTTGATATTTGTTTATTTAAGGCTTTGACGAAAATAAGTACTATATATACTGTATTTTCTAAACATCCAATGCGGGTATATAAAGCAAAAAAAGGTTTTGCAGTGATTCAAGATTATTTTTATATCTATATTCGTCATTTTAAAAGAAAGATTGTAATTTATGCATTCATGTTTAAATACATGTATTTGTCTTTGCTATTAAAGTTTGGCTACAAAGGCCAAATGCAATTATATGCCGATTTTACAATAAAAGTCGTATATATATATATCACAATCATAAACAATCAAATACTGTAATTCATAAAATCTCTAAAATTGTACAAAAATCAGAATGGTCAGCCAAATAAAGTTATCAGGTCATAAACGGTGGGATAAGCTGATGGGGGTATTCATACCCCGCTGAGATGACACAATACCGCACAATCAAATACACAGGCATTTTACCTTTCTGAGGCATCGCATTTTACATGAATGTTTAAAAAGGATCAAAATATATTTAAAAAATAATGATTTGAATAAGAACAAATGAAAGAGATTTTTTTATTAGCTCGACTTTTGAAAAAAACGAGAGCTATTGTCATGACCCTGGCGTCGGCGTCGACGGCGGCGTGGTCGTCCGGTTAAGGTTTTTTATTAAGCTCATTTTTTTTTCTCCCTATCAGTCGAGCGTCTGTGCCGTGCCGTACCTGGTGTTCTTTTTTTTTTTATTTTTTGCATCTTGAACCGTTTGAAATGAAGCGATCGGATGTTTTTAAATACCTTAATAAAGCAGAATAATGTTTAGCTCCTTCTTATTTCAATGTAACTTTGGGTGACCAACATAAACCTAAAAAAGCACTAAAATCATAGAATCATATAAGAAATATCATATTAATAAACAAATGTTTTCCTAACATATTCGTTCGAAATGAAATGATCCATTCATTAACTAATTTGTAGGAGCAATTTAACCATTTATCACTATATAACTCTTTAGAAGCTTTCGAGACACCGTATTTCCCGAAAATTGTCAATGGTTTTGATTTTTAGCTCACCAGAGCACAAAGTGCTCAAGGCGAGTTTTTGTGATCACCTTTTGTCCATCGTTCGTCGTCCGTCGTCAACATTTGCTTGTTAACACTCTAGAGGCAACATTTTGCATCCAATCTTCATGAAAGTTTAGCAGAACATATATCTCGATCAAATCTAGGCCAAGTTCAAAACTGGGTCACTAGGCCAAATTGAAGGAAAATCTTGTTAACACTCTAGCTTGAGCATGTTGAAACTTTGTCAGAATGTTTGTCTTAGTGATATCTAGGCCAAGTTCGAATATAGGTCAAACACTAGATCACTAGGCCAAATTTAATGAAAATCGTGTTAACACTGGAAACCACATTTTAAACTTGAGCATGTTGAAACTTTATCAGAAAGTTTGTCCTGATGATTTCTAGGCTAAATTCGAATATAGGTCATGTCCTGTCAAAAACAAGGTCACTAGGCCACATTTAAGGAACATCTGGTGAACACTATGGAAGCCACATCTTTGTCAGAATGTTTGTCTTAGTGATATCTAGGCCAAGTTCGAATATGGGTCAGGTCAGGTCAACAACTAGGTCACTAGGCCAAATTGTAGAACAATCTAGTTAACACTACTAGATCGCATTTTTGACTTTTTCTGAGAAAGTTTGTGTTGATGATATTGCCATTGGCGCTGAAAGAGTTAAGTCTTAAATAGGCCATTCTCAGGTGAGGGATTCCAGGGCCTCATGGGCATGATGAAACTTTATCTGAATGTTTTTCTTGATGATATGTAAGTCAAGTTGATCATGGGTCATGTTAAGTCAAAAGATAGGTCACTAGGTCAAATTGAAGGAAAATCTTACTCTAGAGGCCGCATTTTTTGCTTCAGAAATTTGAAATGTTATCAGAATGTTTGTCTTTAAGATATCTAGGTCAAGTTCGAATATGGGTCATATTGGGTCAGAAACTAGGTCACTAGGCCAAATTGAAGGAAAATCTTGTTAACTACAGCAGCTTGACATTTAATGAGAATGTTTATCTAAATGATATCTAAGCTAAGTTCGAATATGGGTCATGTAGGGTCAAAAACTAGGTCACTAGGCCAAATTGATGGAAAATATTGTTAACACTTTGGATGCCGCATTTTTTGCTTCAGCAGCTTGAAATTTGGTCAGAATGTTTGTCTGAATTATATCTAGGTAAAGTTCGAATATGGGTCATATTGGGTCAGAAACAAGGTCAATAAAGAAAAACATTGTTCAATTTTCAGAGGCCGCATTTTTACTTTGAGGAAGTTGAAACTTTTTCAGAATGTTGTCTTGATGATATCTAGTCCATGTTGGAATATGGGTCATATCAGGTAAAACAATATAGATCACTAGGCCAAATGAAGGAAAATCTTATTAACACTGTGGAGGTTGCATTCAGAATAATTGTCTTGGTGTGTTTTGCATTGCAGTACATTGTATAAATAAGGTGAGCGAGGCGATCCAGGGCCATCATGGCCCTCTTGTTTAAATATTCATAGAGACATTAAATTAGATTCTGAGCAGATAATTATGCCAGAAAATATCCTCGCTGTATGCTTCTTTTAAATACACTATCAGAATAAATATATACGTGTACATGAACTGAAGTTATACATCGACGAAATGACACAAAACTATTTATGAGCTGTCTCATCTGAATCTGCATTGTTTGTAAAAGCCTTATTATTGCATTAGACAGCGAAAGGGTTTAAAACACGATAGAAGAGTAATTCATACTTTAATATACGAGGGAGAAAAGAATAACTGTTCTTATTTACTAATTCCACTTTCTCCCCAGTATGTTTTAAAATACTTTTGAAGTAGAGGCGTTACGAACCAACATTATGAGGGATAGCGTTTAAACACACCGTTGTCAAGATTTGAATGTGTCTTGTTAAAATATAAATATAAACATGTTCTGAATTATAAATTGTAGGTGTCTGGTTATTACAGGCTAATCGGCGATGCCTCACAGTTACATAATAGCTGCTGCAACCTCATTTTAAACTCTTTTGAAAATATTTTGATTTAATTTACAAAATGTATACAACCCACACAGCTAGGGTCCTAAAAGTATGTGATTTGAATATCCACGAGTGCATTCATTAATTCGTATTAAAATTTCTGAACGTTGGCAAATGAAAGACGATGGTATTACTCATTTCCTAGAGGTGTATGTACATGTACCTCTTCGTACATACATTTTTAATTGCAATTAATTTAATTTTGAAATATCTACAAACAATACAAATCATACTAACTTAAATAAAAAATAATGAGGGAAGAAGATGTGATCCAAAATAGTAATCTGGAGTGGTATATAGAAAGTGCATTGAAATATGTCATTTCACACTGTATACTTGATTGATTTTAATCGCTGGTGAAATAAATTAAATTTACTATATTAACTGCGACATTCTATAAGGTGTGGGATATGTTTTCCAATCACCAAACAACATTGCCAACTTTGGGGCTTATCAGGCTATCGAGCGATCTCTATCTCCGAGCAATACTTGCGTTTACATAAGCTAGTTTACCAGGTATCTGTCGCTGTCCGCTCGAGTAATTTTTGGGGTTCATAAAATATTTTGTTTTATTATATTCTCAGTCTCGATTTATTCTAGAAGAGTGAAAACTTTGATATTTGTTTATTTAAGGCTTTGGCGATAATTAGTACTGCTGTATTTTCTAAACTTCCAATGCGCGTATACAAGGAGAACACATGTTTTGCAGTGATTGAAGATTATTTTTATATCTATATTCGTAAAAATGTGCAAAAATCAATATGGTCAGTCAACTTCCGTTATCAGGTCATAAACGGTGGGATAAGCTGATGGGGGGTATTGATACCCTGCTGAGATGACACAATACCGCACACACCAATACACAGGCATTTCACCTTTCTGAGGCATATAACATTTTACATAAATGTTCAAAAGGGACCAAAATGATGATTTGAATTAGTACAAATGAAAGAGAGAAAAATAATGCATCTTGAACCGTTTGAAATGAAGCGATCGGATGTTTTGAAATACCTAAAAAAAGCAGAATAATGTTTATCTCCTTCTTATTTCAATGTAACTTTGGGTGACCAACAAAAACCTAAGAAAGGACTAAAATGTAAAAATCATGGAATTATATTAAAAATATCATAATAAGCAAATTTTTTCCTAACATATTCGTTTGAAATTAAATGATCCATTCATTATCTAATTTGTAGGAGCAATTTAACTATTTCTTCCCTATATTACCCCATAGGAGCTTTCGAGACTGCGGATTTCCCGAAAGTTGGCAATGTGTATGCACACCCGCGTCCAAGTCTGCACTACGCATACTACATCGGACTCATTTCGACTGATGGGTTTATTATATAACAAGGCAGACCTGTAACAGGACAGCATAGGTCACTGGGGGTGCTTGATTTGTTAAAAGCAGTTTTGGATAATTTTCAAAACTTCAAACAGTTTTCAAACGCCAAGGTAGTATGACGATATAATCTCTCGTGAGCCCACGGGAGCCAGTCGCAAACTTGTATAAACTAACTAAGTCCTAAGGAGCATTTTAATAATACTCCGCCGAACTTATGCTTTTAAAACAAATATAATTCACTGAATGCGAAACTGACAGTAGAAGTAGAAACCATTACAGCCTATGTATGGCTTACAGCGTTAAACCAACTATATACGACTACAATAAATTAGATTGAAATAAAGTCTGATATTTGATCAGTCAGTTTACAACCTATTTATGACCAACTATGTCCGACTACAATAAAAGTCTGATATTTGATCAGTCAGTTTACAGACTATTTAGAATCCATCCCGAGCCTTTACTGTGTATGTTGAAAGTCAATGAATCGCGCCAACTGAAATTTTATATTCTAGATTTGATCCGTCCGAGTCTGTTCAGACACCATATCATATTTGAGTTACGCCACAGGAAAACATACTTCCGTGGTTAAATCAGATCAATATACGCTTGGTAGGTTTACGTGTGGACGGATCAGCCTAAGCATGCCACGCAGGCTTACCCGGATAGACACTTTTCGCCTCCTGTGGATTTTCTGTTTCAGGAATCATTACTCTATACCTCTATCCTCCTGAGACGGAATGTGTCGGCGCGGACTGCTGATCTGGGTCGTAACATTACGCAGAGGCCATAATGTTGGTTTTCTCGCGGAACGGCTCATTTGGCGATCAGGATCGTCATTGTACACTCACTAAATCATTCGCTTCTTCGGATCCGTCCACACGTTAACCTTCCAAGCGTATATTGATCTGACTCGCTACAACTAGTTTAACCACGGAAATAAGTTTTCATGTGGCGTAACTCAAATAAGGTGTCTGAACAGACTTATATAATTATTCACTGTCTGGGAATGAATCCGCCCATGTAAAAGGGTACACGTTTGCATTTGTGAAAAGTGTTAGTTAAAATAAGTCTGTGGATCTGCTCAGTTTATCAAAATTGTCACAACTCGCCAGAAGTTTCAAAACGTATTTGTAAGTAAATTTTGAAAAAAGGAATCGTTACTCTATACCTCTATCCCCCTGAGACGAAATGTGTCGGCTCAGATCCGTCTGCGCGGACTGCGCAGTCTGGTCTAGATATATACTATTCACATACGATTTTGCATGGACGTTCTTAAATAAACAAGAGGGCCATGAGGCCCTGGAATCGCTCACCTGAGAATAGGCTATTTAAGACTTAACTCTTTCAGCGCCAATGGCAATATCATCAAGACAAACTGTTTCACAAACAGTCAAAAATGCGATCTAGTAGTGTTAACTAGATGATTCTACAATTTGGCCTAGTGACCTAGTTGTTGACCTGACCTGACCCATATTCGAACGATATCACTAAGACAAACATTCTTACAAAGTTTCAACATGCTCAAGCCAAAAAGAGTGTTCACAAGATTAACCTTAAATTTGGCCTAGTGACCTTATTTTTGACAGGACATGGCCTAGATATCATCAGGAAAAACTTTCTAATAAAGTTTCAACATGCACAAGTTTAAAATGCGACTTCCACAGTGTTAACAAGATTTCCTTTAAATTTGGCCTTTTGACAGGACATGACCAATATTCGAACTTGGCCTAGATATCACCAGGACAAACTTTCTGATTAAGTTTCAACATGCTCAAGCAAATAATGTGGCTTCCAGAGTGTCAACAAGATTTTTCTTACATTTGGCCTAGTGACCTAGTTTTCGACGGACATGACCCATAATCGAACTTGTCCTAGATATCACCAAGATAAACATTCTGACAAAGTTTCAACATGCTCAAGTTTAAAATGTGGCTTCAAGAGTGTTAACAAGATTTTCCTTCAATTTGGCCTAGTGACCTAGTTTTCGACGGACATGACCCATAATCGAACTTGTCCTAGATATCATCAAGACAAAAATTCTGACAAAGTTTCAACATGCTCAAGTTTAAAATGTGGCTTCAATAGTGTTAACAAGATTTTCCTTCAATTTGGCCTAGTGACCTAGTTTTTCACCCGACATGACCTATATTCGAATTTGGCCTAGATATCACTAAGACAAATTTTCCAACATAGTTTCAACATGCTCAAACCAAAACTGTGGCTTCCAGAGTGTTAACAAGAGTTTTATTAAATTTGGCTCAGTGACCTAGTTTTTGACCCGACATGACCCAGTTTCGAACTTTGCCTAGAGTTGATCGAGATATATGTTCTGATAATCTTTCATGAAGATTGGATGCAAAATGTTGCCTCTCGAGTGTTAACAAGCAAATGTTGACGACGGACGACGGACAAAAGGCTATCACACTTTGTGCTCTGGTGAGCTAAAAACATATGAGCCGCCCTGCGAGAAAACCAACATTATGGCCTCTACGTAATGTATCGACCTAGATCAGCAGTACGCACAGACTCATCCGGGCCGACACATTCCGTCTCAGGGGGATAGAGGTACACAAAGTACACATATTCCACAAAGTTGGTGTTATCGCGGGACGGCTCATATCATGGCATGTTGTTTGATTATTTACCTGATCCACCCGATCCTGCCAGGGCGTTCATGGCGATAACAACTATGAATAGAACATTCGCGGCGATTATTAAAGCCATCTTGATGGGTTGACGTCCAGGCATCGTCTTCTGTTAAGATAAAAACAAATATATTAGTGCGATATTATCCGTGTAAATTCAACTGTCGCATGGTCATTTCACGGTCATTTCACATGCATAGAAATATTTTGATCTCAATCGAACAAAAGAATAGTTTATTAACCTTTTTCCCACCTAAATATGCATTATGACGCATCTGCAGCAGACGACTTTTGAAAACATCGGAACAAAGGGAGAAATTGCTCAAAACGAGCGTTTTCTCCTTTTGCCACAATTTTGTCAACTTTTTTCAGTAATTATACCTACAATTATAGACATTTTCAAATTCTATTGTTGCAGATTTGATGTATGTGGGAAAGGGTTAAAGGAATAAGGGTTACCCTTGATTATTCGATGCCTAACCTTTGGTTATCATTGCTGACTGGACACTGTATCGTGTACAATCACGACTTCCAGTTACTACCCGAAAATAGAGTTCAAAATTAACAGTACAATAACAAGACACATTTACACAATGGATTTATAGTTTCTCGTTGTTATGTATTATTCTCTTGACAGAGTTATGGACTCTTATCTGTTGCTGGGGGTAATGATGGTTAAAAAGTTGTGTAAGTTTCAAAGCAATATCTGTAATGGTTTTGGAAAGAAGTACATTGGTACAAAAAACTTAACCAAAATTCTAAGTCGAAAAAGGGCCATAATTCTTACAAAAATCTTGACAGAGTTATTTCCTCTTCTCTGTTGATGTGGTTGATGACAGTGAATAAGTGTTGTAAGTTTCGAAGCCATATCTGTAATGGTTTTGAAAAACAGTAAATTGGTACAAAAAATTAACCAAAATTATAAGTAAAAAAAAGGGCCATAATTCTTACAAAAACCTTGACAGAGTTATGAACTCTTGTCTGTTAGTTTAAACTTATTTATTTTAAATCGATTGCGAAACAAGCTTTAAGCTTATATTAATCACGCTCGATGTCTGCTTCCTGGATACTTAACCAGTACTCGCGCCGATTGCGTGGAAAAATCCCAAAGTCAGGACCCGCTCATCATGGGACTCGAACCAGGGACCTTTGATGTGAGAAGCCGACGCTCTACCTCTGCACCACTGTCTTCCACAAACTCTTGTCTGTTGGTGGAGGTAATGATGGTTCAAAAACCTTAACCAAGGTGTGACACCGACGCAGACGCTGACGCCAACTCCGAGGCGAGTAGTATAGCTAGCCTTTTCGAGCTAAAAATAAATGAAAATGCCGACTTGCCCTAAAACTTTAACCACCCAAAAGCATGTCTTTTAACCCAAAAAGAAGGTCACACTCAGCATCTTCAGCATAACATATGAATAAAGGTATTAGATGTAATTAAATTCCAAATATGAAAGCCCTAGCACAAGTACTTATTGAGAAAAAAATAAAAAAAAATGAAAATGCCAACTTACCCTAAAACTTTAACCACCCAAAATCATGGTTTTTTTTTTTATCCCAAACAGAATGAAACTCAGCATCTTCAGCATTCAATGTTAAGAACGGTATTAGATGTAACTATATGCTAAATATGAAAGCCCTAACACAAGTACTTATTGAGAAAAAAATGAAATGCCAAGTTGCCCTTGAACTTAAACCACCTAAAATTCATGTATTTTACCCTAAAAAGAAGGTCACACTCATCTTCAGCATACAATCTGAAGAAAGGTATTATATGTAGTTATATTCCAACAGACCCTGATTCCAAATATGAAAGCACAAGTACTTATTGAGAAAAAGTAAAATAAAAAAATATGAGAATGCCAACTTTCAACGTGAAGAAAGGTATAAGATGTAATTATATTCCAAATATGAAAGCCCTATCACAAATACTTATGAATGAAAATGCCAGCCTGCCCTTAAACTTTAACCGTACGCCGACGGAGACGCCAACGCCGGGCGAGTAGTAAAGCTCTCATTATTCTTCGAATAGTCGAGCTAATAAATTATATGAATATGAAAAACATTTTTCCATATCTGGGCGAAACATAAATAGTAAACATACAATATAATATAGACATAAACAAAATGGAGGCGGAAAGGGTGGAGGTGGAGGTTAAAAAAAAACTTCCTTCTCGACATATCAATTAGTTCTAAACAATAGAAGTCTGCACACCGAGGATGGAGGCAGATGATTGGCTGATCTGGGCAACCTGAACAAGTGTCTATTTTTAGACAAAGGCAGAGGTCAGTGATTGGCTGACCTCGTTAAATTACACAACCCATCCGTATTGGAAGGCGTGTTCCATCACTCGACTGGCAGGTGTGTCCCAGAACAACCGGCTCTACCCCACTCAGTGTGGAGCAACCGCTGCAGATAACAAGAGCTGTCGGAGGACAGCGTGCTCGACTATTCCACCGCTTATTTAAGTTACTGAGATAATAGACTCTAATGTAGTTGCATGCAAAACATTAACCACAATTTCTTAGTGGGTGATAATTTGCATTATATGCAGGATAGTGTTATTTAACATGATTATTTTCATAGGTGTGATGGTTAGAAAGGGTTGTATAACCTTTCAATGGAATGCATCAAGTAGTTACTCAGATATGGACTCTTAATGTAGTTTCACGCAAACCTTTAACCATAATTTCTAAGTTAAAAAAAGGGCAACAATTTGTACCATATACAGGATAGAGTTATCATAATTGGTTGTGTTTATAGTTGTGCAATTGGGAAAGGTTGTATAAAGTTTCAATACAATTTTTCAAGTTGTAACTGAGATTACACTCTAAATGTAGTTGCAAAACTTTAAGTCCAAAAAGGTCCATAACTTGCATAAAATGCTGGATAGAGTAATCATACTTGATTGTTTACATAGATGATTAGATGTGATGGTTGGTAAGTGCTGTATAAAGTTTCAATGCAATGCATCAAGTAGTTACTAAGAGATGGTCTCTTTATGTAGTTGCATGCAAAACTTTAACCAGAATTTATAAGTCCAAAAAGGCCATAACTTGCATAAAATGCAGGATAGAGTTATCATACTTGATAATCTACACAGGTGTGATAGTTGGGTAGGGTTGTAGAAAGTTTCAATGCAATGCATCAAGTATTTACTGAGACGTGAACTCTTAATTTAGTTGCACGCAAAACTTTAAACAGAATTTCTAAGTAAAAAAAGGGCCATAACTTGCATAAAATGCAGAATAGAGTTATCATACTTGATAATCTACACAGGTGTAATAGTTGGGTAAGGTTGTAGAAAGTTGCAATGCAATGCATCAAGTTAATACTGAGATATGGACTCTTAATTTAGTTGCATGCAAAACTTTAACCAGAATTTCTAAGTAAAAAAAGTACCATAACTTGCATAAAATGCAGGATAGAGTTATCTTACTTGATAATCTACATAGGTGTGATAGTTGGGTAGGGTTGTAGAAAGGTTCAATGCAATGCATCAAGTATATACTGAGATATGGACTCTTAATTTAGTTGCACGCAAAACTTTAACCAGAATTTCTAAGTAAATAAAGGGCCATAACTTGCATAAAATGCAGGATAGAGTTATCTTACTTGATAATCTACACAGGTGGGATAGTTGGGTAGGGTTGTAAAAAGTTTCAATGCAATGCATCAAGTAAATACTGAGATATGGACTCTTACTTTAGTTGCACGCAAAACTTTAACCAGAATTTCTAAGTAAAAAAGGGCCATAACTTGCATAAAATGCAGGACAGAGTTATCTAACTTGATAATCTACATTGGTGTGATAGTTTGGTAGGGTTGTAGAAAGTTTCAATGCAATACATGTAGTATTTTAGAACTTGCATGCAAAACCTTAACCAAAGTGTGACGTGGACGCCGACGCCGACGCCGACGCCGACGCCAGGGTGAGTAGTATAGCTCTCATATTCTTCGAATAGTCGAGCTAAAAACGGGCCTCCAATACCATAAATACTTTTATGTAGGCATAAAATCTATTTATGTTCCATTGTTTCCATATAATATATTTCCATATGTTCCAATGTTCCCATATAATATATTTCCATATATTCTGACAAGGAGCATGTAACCGGACGTCACTAGTACGGGAAAAATTAAATTGAAGTTGAAAATGGGCATTTTATTATTCAAAATGCATTAAATTTAATTAAGTTCATAATAAAATATATGAATATGAAAACATATTTCCATATCTGGGCGAACAACCGCCACAGTGAAACGGCCGCCAAGCCCAAATAGTATTTATAACTGCATGATAATATTTCAATAGCGCATATTTGTATGCAGTTTTATAGAAATGAGGTCCTATTCATGCAAGGATGGACTGACTCCATGATATCCATCCTTTTCGGGACTAATAACGCAGCAAACAAGCTGTCCCCAATATCATTTGTATTGATCGAACGATACACATGCAGTTATGTGGGACGTTCCAGCAAACGAAACACGCAGGAAAGCATGCAAAGCAAGTATATGCTCCGTCAATCAATGTGAAATAGCTTAGATGGTATAATTAGCAGACTTCAAGAAAAGTTGCTTTGTGCCATCATATTTCAAAATTTGCAAACTTTTGATGAATAATAAAAGCTGAATATTTAGTCAAATTGTGTTAAGCCGGGTAATCGGGTATTTTTTCCATGCACACATTTTATTTACTACTAAGATCAGGGACGTAGATAAGTTCATCGTCAGATTTAAGAAAATATAAAAATGTGAAGTCTATACAGTGCTCCTATAACTCCCAGCCACTTTAAACAGCAATATTTAAAAAAAAAATGCCACCGAAGGACGTGAATCGTACAAATGAAAAATAAGTAATAACAATATTAACCCACAACATTTATAAATAATCGATGAGGATGTCCTAAAAGGAACCCATTTCATCATGATTGGGCTTCAGCACACACATTTTAAGACCAGTACAGCAACTCGTCTTAAAAGGTGCGTTTATAAATGAAGATATGATAAAGCTGCATATATATAACAATAAGCATGAAAGGTATACAGTCGGAGTGGCAAGCGTGTTAATGATGTATAAAAAAGAGTGAAGATAGTTAGTATGTTAGGTTGAAGCTCCGACTTGCGGGAATTCGAGATATTTCGTACAGATAGATGTGAATGTATCGAAATCTCTGGTTATATGTGATTGCCAATCACCACGTGAATTATGTTACCTTAAGTAAAGGATCAACTTCTAGACCAGTCGGCATCTTCACCTTGAAAATTTAGAAGTTGGCAGTATCAAATCACATGTACATGCACTTTCGTAGAAAATACTTCTTAACCCTTTCCCACTTGTGGAAGCTTTCTGACGCCTCTGCAGTAGGGGACTTTTTAAAACATTATGACAAAAAGGAGAAATTGCGAAAATGAGCAATTTTTCCTATGTCACAATGTTTTGAACTTTTTTCAATAATTATACCTTCATTTTAAGAGATTTTTCATATTTTGCCTTGATGTTTTCAAAGTTGTCTGCTGCAGATTTGTTTTATGTGGGAAAGGGTTTATAAACAATCAAACATGAATCTCGTTTCGTTTGTTGTACTTGAACCTTAGAGGTCCGACACTGTTGTCTTTACTGTTCCAGTTATGCCCATGTCATTTTCTTTAAATGCCACCAATTTGACAGAGACGTATAGAATACACATATTAACCCTTTCCCTCATATAGACGCTTTCTGACGCCTCTGCAGCAAACGGCTTTTTGAAAACATAGTGACAAAAGAAGAAATTGCACAAAACGTGCAATTTCTCCCTTTGCCACAATGTTTTCTACTTTTTGTCATAGGTTATCCATTCAATTATGGAGATTTTCTATGTTTTGACAAAATACGTTCAAAGTCGTCTGCTGCAGAATTGTCGTATGAGGGAAAGGGTTAAGATCAGTTTACTAGGCCTACTGTACTTTTAAATCCCTGTTAAACGTTGAAAAATACTTATGTACAGACAAATAATTAGACATATATTTTAACTTTAGGAAATCTTTTGCGCATTTTCGATGTTCTAGCCATAAAACTAAATATTGAATTTGGAAGACATTATGAAATGGAATGAGTAGACAGCAATGGTTTTTATTGTTTGATAAATGGTAACCATCTTATTTTAGAAGACGAGCACCATGCATTTTTCATTCCCCCAAATATTCTATTGTAAGGGAAAACTATTTATTTAATTGGCATGTTGGAAGAACTGCAACGGTTGATTTTATTAATTTAATGATAATTGTAAAACATTAAAACTTTTAACGTTATTTATTACAAAATGTATGAGGGAAATTGATAATTTGTAAACACATTTATTTCAGAAGACTTGAATGTGGTGTTTTCTTTAATGTTTGTTTTTTTGTTTCTTTCTTTTGCATATAGCATATTTATGCTTAACATACTGCAATTGACATAACCCATTTTTCATATAATGTATTATTTGATTATGTATTTTGGGCCAGTGCCCAGTGGCCTTTGATAACATAAATAAACTAGAACTGTTAGTGAAAAAAGGTCACAGTTGAAATAAAATTATACCCTATTTCAAATTCCATGGCCACCAGTCATTCAGAAGAGGTTCGCCAGGATCGTCAATTCGTCAATTTCTTTGAGGAATTGACGAAAATAATAATAATCTGAAAACATTATTTCTGTCTTTTAGATAATGTATCTGGACGTACTGAATGCAAATTATACCCTATTTCAAATGTCATGGCTGGCCATCAGTCATTCAAAAGAGCTTCGTCAAGTTCGTCAATTTTGTTGACGAATTGAAGAAACAAAATATTTTTCTCACAACTTTATTTCTGTCTTTTAGATAATGTATCAAGACGTATTGAATGCCAATTGTAGGCCCTATTTCAAAATAATTGGCCATCAATCATTCAGAACAGCCTCGTCAAGTACGTCAATTCTTCAATTTGTCCATTTTGTTGACGAATTAACGAAAACAATATTTTTCTAAAAACTTTATTTCTGTCTCTTAGATAATGTACCTGGACGTATTGAATGCAACTTATACCCTATTTTAATTGTATGGCCATCAGGCATTCAGAAGAGCTTCGTCAAGTTCGTCAATTCGTAAATTGACGAGAGAAATATGTTTCTAGTTACAAAAACACATTAACCACTTCATATATATCTTAAATGGCTTTCTGCATGGGGAAGTGTATTCTGTGGCATGAAATTACCTAAAATACACACGTACTAGTGGACGGTCCCCAAATGCATGTCTTAGATGTAAATGAGCCTTGATGTTTGTCAACGTCTAAAACGCACACCAAAAAACATCACAGCACATTCTTCTTCAGTTAAATACATACACAGGTTCTAGTTGATGGCTTTCTGTATTTAGAAAATGTGTTATGGTGCGCGTCCAGGCATGAATTTATTACATATACACTCATAATAATGAGCGAAGCCCTGAAGTTTATCAACGTTTATAGCTATCATTCGTACAGTAATCAAAGCACTGAACGTGATGACGGCATGGGGGCTGCATGAAGGTATAATAATGTATATTGTTTTATGGCGCATCGACAGCTAAGGTCATTTAGCGCGCAATTAAATTTAATTATTCATGATCCCTGGGTAAACAAACCAGTACTAGGCTAGAAAATGTGCCTTGCCCAAGGGCACTCCACCATGACCGTAGTGCCGCGACTGGGGATCGAACCCGGGTCACCCGGTTTCAAAATCCTCGACGCTAACCACTCGACCACAGCGGATTCCCTGCATGAAGGTTGGAGAAGTAGGGAAAATGTGAAAGGAAATAACAATTGCAGCTTGTCTTTATTGTTAAGAAGTTGAAAGAAAATATCAAAAATAGTAAATATTATGAAACTGGCAATTGGGAAACAGGAGGACCTTGTTGGCCCTATATCGCTCACCTGAGTGCAAGAGCTCACACGTATACAACTAAAAGACATGCAGACTTAAAGGAAAATTTAACAGAAGGGTTTAAGCAGAAAGATTTTGAAGTTTCTGCCTTATTATATTGAGAAATATGTCAATGTTAAATTAACTTCCATCAAGTAGTTTCTGTGTGATTTACAAATTGCACCCAGTCGAGCAAACTTGGTGGAGGATCAGAGAGGTTCAATGGAGGAACATTTCAGAGAAACTATTTTGAAATCCGGCTGGGCCAGTAGTTCCTGACAAGAAGAATTTAATAGTTTCATTCTTTGTGTCGCTTAGGCAACAAGTTGTGCACTAGATGGAATAATGTGAACAACTGTAAAGGTAGGGCCAGGTAAGGAACATCCATGCCAAGTTTTATCAACTTGCAGCCGGTGTTTTTTAGGAGAGCTAGTCTACGGACAGTAGACAGTCCAACAGATCATCTAGAGCCTTTGGCTCAGGTGATCTAAAAATATCTTAGGTTACAGGGCCAAAACAAAACTATTATGTTTAATACATTATTTCTCATTTAAGGATGACCACAGATGTAGTCGAAACTGATAAGTTTAATTTAGCGTAGTATTGGGTAAACAAGAAAATATGTATGCAATTGGATCCAGCAACTTACACATTAAAAGACATATACTATTACTCACAACTAGTTACAGAACAAGGTGAATGAATGAAAAATAAGAAGTTTCACAAAGAGCAATATGCTGCACTGCATAAGTATGTGTTACCCCAACACATTGAAAGCATTTGACAAATGACATAGTTTGAGCAAATTGGACAGATTTAAACGAGGCCCAAAGTACATGAGAAACAAATAGTATGACAAAGTTTCATGATGATTAAATAGAAAATTAAAATTCTGAATAAATGCAATAAACTGAACTGGTATTGATGTTGGAAAAAAAAGTTTGAAAGAAAATAGCTCTCTAAACCATGGACTAGATTAGAATAAATTGTTTGATCATGGCTATACTGACCATAAACAATTATTTATAACAATTAACTGCACATAGTGAACGAATTAATACAAGAGAAGCACATGAGAGCAATTACTGTTTTCAGACAAGGAGATTTTTCTATAGCACTGGAAAAAACCAGCCCCAACTCCACAGTATTGTTTTTGTAGGATTTGCACCAGCTTGAGTAAACTTGTTAGATGAACGAAGAAGCAACATTTCGACGAAATTTACAATGCACCAGTAGTTTCCGAAAATACACTTTTCATTTCTTTGTTTACGATATTTCCCATAGCAACAAAGTCATGCATTGAATACAATCCAACTCATGGCATATATTTGAAAGGAGACTATCTAAGGAACAATAGCGGTATATTGAAACAGCCCTGACAGTCATGTTTTGATGAATCCCAATAGATTAAGCAAACTGTGAAAATGTTTCAAAACCCGGCCAGTAGTTTCTGACAAAAACAGTTTCAAAGGTTTTCCCTGTTTATTGCCATGGCAGATCTGTATTGAATGGACATATTTTAGAAAACCTATATGGGGACAATGCAAGGAACATCATTGTTGTTTGAAGCCAAAAGTTAACATCGGACAATGACAGATTACGTTCCCAATAGATCACATTGAGCCGTTATGTCCAGGCGATCAGAAAAGGTGCATACATAAAAACTAAACAAGCAATGCACCATGGGTACGATATACTAGATTCATGTAAATATCATGCAAATGTGACCACTTAAGAAAAGAAAAAAACATTGTTTTAAATTCCTATGTGTCTTTTCATTATCTAAACATAAAGCAATACCCCTGCGTAATTATTAATGAGATCAACAATCAACAAACAACAAATGATCTCTGCACATATCCCTCAGACTAGATCATCCAAAAATGTTTATTTTGTACTAATGTTACAAAACAGACACTTTCATTTACAACTATTTACAGCACAGTGTGAATGGATGAATATTAAAAGATGCAAAGTACGAGAACGTGATAGTAACCCTTTGCTCAATAATACTACATTTCACTGCAGCCAATGAAAGCAGGCATTTTAAAACAGTGTAGGAAGAGTTTAGGTTGCTCGTAATGAGCAATCTGAAATCTTCCGTAATTGTGGGTGTAATTAACACATTACTTATAAGTGGGGGATGAATACTTTCAATTTGGAAAAGAACACTTTGCTCTACAAGCATTTTCCTTAAGTGACATTAATTCATCACTTATCAGTTATGGGCGAACTAGGCCATTATTTACAGTCTGGAAAACAGTGCACGGAGAGATCATATGGCTCATTATGAGCATTCTTAACTCTGTCTTTCCCGCTTTCTGTTTTGGGTGCATGAAAAGTGTATTTCTGTTCAATATTAGACATGCGAAAAATTCACTATATGGCTGACCGAAGACCAGCTGTACCATTACTATGCTTTGTGCAAGTGACCTTGTTTTGAAACATATGACAATTAGTTAACCCTTTGCTCCATAAGCAAGCAATTTCTTGGACTCATCCAAATTGAAAGCATTAATTCACCACTTATCAGTAATAAGTGAATTGTGGTTCCATTTACTGACATAGTGGATAACATTACAGGAAAAGTTCAGACTGCTCGTTACGAGCAATGTAAACTCTCCCTCCACTGTTTTCAAATGCCTGCTGTATTGGGTGAAGCGAAATGCGGTGTTATAGAGCTAAGGGTTAGACAAATCCACTCGTGACTTCTTTGTTTACCATTTATTTTTCGTCGCAACTTTCCGGGAATATTCGCAAACTTATTTCTTTGTTTGTAAAATATATTAAGGAACATGAAATTGCAGAATATAAAAAAAAATGTAAAATGCTAAACCATAATGGTAAATTCAGGCATGATGATTTGTTTCACAATGGCAAATTACTCCATTTAAACTGAATTGGACAATCTCCATAAATACTCGTACTTTTCCATTGAAGATGATAATAAGCTTCCATATTTGACCTTTCGGCGCGTTAATTTCAAAGCGTTTGTTAAACTTATATTGGAGTACTCACGCCTTATTTTTTTCACTGATGTTCCAACAACATTATAATGCTCTTTTCTGGGTGATCTTAACCTTTTAAATGCAGTTTTGTTGAATTCATGATGAACCATTTTGTCTCGCGCGGTCTCACCCTAAAACGCGTTGAAGGTTGTTAACAGCAATTGGCAGACTGCCAACTTCGAAAAAAACTTCTATGACCAGGGGCTAAAGCCCAACGTCAAAACCCAATGTTTTCAAAAACTATAAATTCCGTTCAATTGAGAAATGAGCATAATCAGATATTAAGTGTACCTGGATATTTGTAATAATATTTTGGCATTACACACGCTGACTGACAGTTTCTATTAACTGTTTGCTAATAACTAATACTGTTATAGCACTTGATGCATGATGCATAGTTCTGCGCGTTTTGGCAAATATCCAAAATAACGATGGAAAGCTGTTTTTGTGAACAGACACAAAACGGTCGAAGCCATGGTGGAGGTTCATTCTTTCCTGACGCTCGCATTCAAACTTCCGTTCAACGATCCTAAAAACTATCCTTTTCTAAGAAATTGCCAGTAGTTAGATACGAGTGCATATATATGCAGTTAAAGCATATTTTTTCAATAAATTGAAAGTATTGGAAATAAAACCTTTTTATCGAGTACATTGACTTGTTTTAAACAATTTTAGAAGATCAGTGAAAATCTGGTTAGTGAGACAATTCGTAGGCATTTTACACAGTCTTTAATGGAAAGCTTTTTTGCGTTTGTCAATTTCACAGTGTACGTTGTACCAACCTAGCAGACTTAATACCATAACTGTACGTGTTCTAGAATGCAAATGCTGTGATTGTTTGCAACATAATTTCCAACGTTTTTCAACGTTCGGCTTAATACCATAACTGTACGTGTTCTAGAGTGCAAATGCTGTGATTGTTTGCAACATAATTGCCAACGTTTTTCAACGTTCTGGATATTTGAAGAGGACATGGAATGCCATTGCTCACATCCGTACAGTGTAGACGAAATTAGTATTCTTTTCATAAGTGAACCCATTGTAATAAGGTTGACATTTCTAATGTTGTTTAATGCTAGTAAAGGGAACATAGAGGCCCGTCCTTTGCTGACGCGATTTCTTATTGTACGTGAGTATTAAAGTTAATTGTTATACCAACATGGGTCACTGTTTCAAGATACAAGATACAAGGTGACCATGAGATTAGAAGTCAGGCCTAATTTTCATTCAATGCGTCCAGAGACAGTATCTATAAGACAGGAAAACAGTTTTTAGAAAAACATTTTTTCGTCAATTCGTCAACAAAATTGACCAGTTGACGAATTGACGAACGTGACGAATCTCTTCTGAATGACTGATAGCCATGATATTTGAAAAGGTGCCCAATTTGATTCAATACAACTAGATACATTATCTAAATATGCTGTCTTCAGCGCATCTCAAGCTAAGAAAACTTCATTTTTAAATATTGATAAATATCTAAAAAGACAGAAATAAAGTATTTAGAAAACTATTTTTTTTTTGTCAATTCGTCAACAAAATTGACAAACTTGAGGGAGCTCTTCTGAATGACTTATGGCCATGACATTTGAAAAAGTGCCTAATTTGTATTTAATACGTCCAGATTCATTATCTAAAAGACAGAACAAAAGTTTTTAGATTTTTCTTTTTTTTCTTCAATTCGTCAACAAATTTGACGAATTGACGGACTTGACGGAGCTCTTCTGAATGACTTATGGCCATGACATTTGAAATAGGGCCTAATTTGCATTCAATAATCTAAAAGACAGAAATAAAGTTTTAAGAAAAATATTTTTGTTCGTCAATTCGTCAACAAAATTGACGAGTTGACGAATTGACGAACTTGACGAAGAACTTCTAGTTTAGTTTCATCGTATTAAAATATATATCATATATTTTAGATTGATTTTACATGTTCAGAAAATATCAGCTTAATTTAGCTGTATAATCTATCATACAAGAAAAAAAGTCGAGGAATTGACGAAATTGATGAAGGAACAAAACAGTTTGGCGTCACTCGTCAAATCGTCAGTGTCAACCGTACTTCACAGACCTAAAGAATGTCACAGTTCGTCAATCGTCAAACTAACTTCACGGATAATTTAGTACCTGAAACAACAAACTATATCACTAAACGGTAGATCTTAAATAACGTACGTGATTGTGTATTCCTTTTCTAAATAACAAAGTAACTAAATTCACTTTCTCCAGTATAGCAGTGTTCTTGTCTGGCCGGTTTGGTGGTGTATTGATAACCGCGTCTTGATTCACGGTTTATATATACTCATGTTATATAACCAGTGAGGGTTAACACGTGACTACTCACCACGTGATTGTTATATAATTCTCAAAACCCGGACATTAACAGGGGTGAACGACTTATTGATTCACTGGGTTTTTTAACTTGATTTGAGCTGAATGCCGTTTTTCAACAGGCTGTTCACGTAGCTCAGTCAGTAGCGACGCGGGCTGTCAATCCAGGGGTTGTGATTTCAAACCGAAGCTCGGCCAACATTCTTTCCGACGTTTTACAAAAGACACTTTCGTTTTTCAACAATTCTTAGCATTCTTTGTGAAAAAAAATAATAATGATAAGACTGAAACGTGTTGACAACAGCGTTAAACCACAACCAATCAAACAACCAGTTATATCACGGCAGCGAGTTTATCCCGGCTTTCTCGCACAAGTATGGCAAACAACAGTATCCCCAGGAAACCAAATACCTTCCCATGAAGACGCTCGTCACAATGACTTTTGTCACCCTGGAGACGAAAAAGGGTTAGACACCCTTTTTAACATCTCATGAGGAGTATTAGAATGAAACCAGTGACTACAACCTTTAGCATTTTTTGTTGTGTAGGGAGCTGTTTCTGTGACTCGTTTAACTGTATGCGGACGGTTTTAGGCCCCGCGTCCAATTTCACCAACCTTTAATACTTAGCGTTAATAAGTAATACTTGAATACATACTTAAACGCATATTTCATCATTTTTGTTTTTCTAATAAAAATGCCAAACTATTTCAAGTCTTAAAATGATTTGTTAGTCAGTAAAGAAGTTATTTTTGTCAACTTAGTCATTTACTTAAAAATAATCCACCATTCATGTGTTACACAATATTAGTGAAACGAAAATGATGAAATATGGTTTGTAATATTTAAATATTACTTAGCGCTACTAAGTATTGTTGGTGGAATTGGACCCTGTGTGTATTTACATTTACCTAACACACCTGGAAAGGTGTGTTAACCTAACTTATATTAACATAAAATGTTTGTGCGGAAATAACAAACTGAACAACTTGCTAGGATAACAGTATGTACTCCAAAAATCAAATTACAGCCATTAGGTAACAGAACTATTTCCATGTTGAAATACTATTTTTAACTTATATAAGTGTATAAACTTTGACAGCTATATTAAGTAAAAACTTTTAGTAAATCGCAGATTTAGCCTAACACATCATTCTTAGAAAAGTGTTAGACTTAGCGCACGCCTAATTGCTAGACTAGGTGTGTAGGTCAATCTGAATACACCCCTAGTGTGAGTCTGGGTCTTCACAGTACGTAAATACAGTAACATCCGGGTTTTGTTTGACACAGCTCGCGTAAATGTGTGGAGAGGACATGCGCATTATGCATCGCCCCTGTCCGACTGACCACGCTATCCCCTTCAGAAAAGGGTGTTAAGTGTGATACTACAGTCGTTTCCGCAAGTATATCTCGGTCGATAAGGACCGTGACCTTCAATACGGTATTTAACTCTTTCCAGCATGAATACGCGTTCGTCCGCCTCTGCAGCAGACGACTTTTTGGAAACACTTTGGCGAAAGGAGATAATACAATTTCCCTCTTTTGCAACAATGTTTTTAACTTTATCCAATATTTGTTCTTAGGTCTATAGTCGTCTGCTGCAGATTTGTTGTATGTGGGAAAGGGTTAATCCCTGTCTAGATATAAACATTCTCTCTTTACAGGAGATTTAGATATGGCGAGTAAATAGATGAGCCGCGTCTAAAAATTTAGGGGTCTAGTTTTATCTATGTTCTATGAAGTCTTAGAAGTAATCTCTGACAAGAGGAAGACTAGAATTGTAATACCAAGAGTGTTACCACCAGATAGCTTTTGCTTGTGTCGTGTTTTACGCCGCTTTCAACATTTGTTCGGTTATATCACTACGTTCAATTTATTCTGACATGAGCGACTCGGTCCCACTATCCTGAGCTCCAAGTAATGAAAGCCACTTTTACCGTGTTTAAAAGTCTTTGGTATGGCCCGACCGATGATAGAACAACCCGCGACCTTTCACACACGAGGCGGACACTATACCAATACACAACCCGCGACCTTTCACACACGAGGCGGACACTATACCAATACACAACCCGCGACCTTTCACACACGAGGCGGACACTATACCAATACACAACCCCCGACCTTTCACACACGAGGCGGACACTATACCAATACACAACCCGCGACCTTTCACACACGAGGCGGACACTATACCAATACACAACCCGCGACCTTTCACACACGAGGCGGACACTATACCAATACACAACCCGCGACCTTTCACACACGAGGCGGACACTATACCAATACACAACCCGCGACCTTTCACACACGAGGCGGACACTATACCAATACACAACCAAGGCGGTTTATGTGATCGCATTAAGGAGATTCAGCACATCCCAAAATCACCACTTACATTTGACGGTTTCACAGCAATGCGATCAATACCCACCGATATTTAGACTGACTCGAACAAAAGAACCCCATCTAACAACCAATAAGGAAAGACAAAGGCCTATGGGGTGACAGGTTAAATATCTAAATTGTAAACATTAATGTTGATATTTATTTATGAGCCTCGACATCGGAAAGTGGACCAGCGGACATATTTAGTTAAAAATCAATTCACGCATTTCAACGACCGGGCTTTTACATGACTGTAATCAGCTATGGGCTTGGTTGCGAACGATGCAGATCATGCTCTTACTGTACGCTTGACCATGTTTATAAGGTCGCAGATGTCTGAATGCGCATTTTCTGGCGTCGAGTTGACCTTTATCCTAACAACCTAATGGTCACTTAAACTCGGTCAAATACCCCGATAAAGGCACAATTGACCCAATCAATGCTGAACATTTAAAGTTGACTTTTCCAGTTTTGCATTTAAAAGAGTCAAAGGTTAATTCTAGAAATATCAAGATAAAAATGTTGCATTGAACAACAATCAACAGTTAAGAGCTGATAAGGCGCGGACACACCGTCTGGCCTGGCTCTGTACTAGTGAGACAGGCTGAATAAAAGCGATTCCAGCAATCACAGGACTAAGACCCGTTGCACGAAGAAGCTACTATGAGAATTGCCAGTACTGTCGGTTGTACTGCTTGTTAACAAAACTATTTGTTAACTATTTAATGGACACCAAGTGGAACAGTGCATTTGTGTGTTTAACTATTCATTTCATTGGGGTTTTACGCCATTTATAACATCATCATTTTAGGTTATATCACGGCGACAGACCATTTAGTCATGATCTATGGACACGATGCATCTTTAAAACTTGTTTCGGAATCATCAGACATGTATATGCATAATTGCATTATCTACAACTTGGTAGAGAAGACCAGGTTGAATAAATAACCGGCTTGTCCAAGTTGTCGCTGCTGCATTCCTTAGTTTCAAACAAGTAAATATCCGTTGTACTCTGAAATGTCTTTGTCACGTGACTGACAAAATCAATTACACGGATTTCGATCCCCGCATCGGCCATTCATTCTTTCACTCGAGAAGTATCTAGTTTGAAGTAGATGAGTGTGCCAGCCAGACGGACGGACTGGAGGCTTAAACTAGAATCAATCAAGTCAACCCCGTATCAGGCGAATTGGGTATTTTGCACTGAACAGTGAAGTCTTTGGCGCGCCAGTTAATTGGCATCAGAACCTTCAGTTGGCCTGCGTTTAGAAAACAAGGGGGTAATGATGGCCCTGGATCGCTCACCTGACTGATGCAATGTGATTTGTCATGCCAACCACATTAACTCATTTTGTGGTCAGGTAAGCTAATACACGAGCCCCAATGGGGCCAGTATCGTTCCACTGCCATTAGGCAAAAAATAAATCTCTAACAGCCCCTGGTGGCCATGTCTTTTTGACCAATCACCATGGCATGAAGGAATCTCGTAGATTGTCACCCAAGGAACATTTCTGCAAAATTATTTGAAAATCGGCCAAATAGTTTGGGAGGAGAAGATTTTTAAAGTTTTCACTAAAGCCATATAAGGCAGAATAGCCCCGCCCCCTGGTGGCCATAGTTTTCGACCAATCAACATGGCTTGAAGGAATCTGATTAAAAGTCTGCCTGACACTTTCGTCGGAGAAGATTTTTTAAGTTTTCACTATAGCCATATAATGCAAAATAGCCCTGCCGCCTGGCGGCCATGTTTTATGACCAATCAACTTGGCTTGAAGGACATCCAAGGAACATTTCTACAAAATTTTATGAAAATCGGCCAACCAGTTTGGGAGAAGAAGAATCTTAGTGTTTGGTTGCCATGGAAACCAGAATTCTGCATGCATCCCAATAATTTGAAGGAATTCTGGCGAGGTCATTGAGAGGATGCTTTCTGCCAAGTTTCATCGCAATTGACCCACTGGTTACTGAGGACAAGATGTTAACGGATGCACGACGGACATCAGGGAATCACAATAACTCAACCTTGAGCACTCTTACAGATTATTATTTTCAAATAAGTAGCCTAGCCGGAATCCAACATGAAAAACATCGCCAGAAGATATCTCAAGAGTAAAAAGCGAAAAATCTTTTTGCCACAATTTGTTCAACTCTATTCAATAATAATATTTTCATGTTGTATACCTAGATGTTTAAAAAGTCGTCTGCTGCAGATGTTATATGTGGGAAAGGGTTAAACAATAGAAGCAACTTCTTGTATGGGTTTTTAACAAGCCTCATCTCGTTACACATGTAACGCCGTCCCAGCAGACGAACTTAAGTAGTGCGATACGGAAAAAATGCTCAACACGAGTAGAATGTTCCGTTTCCTTTTTGTTAGAGAGAGATAAACGCTATTTTTCAACCGTACTGCAGTTATATCAAGGAGAATCCACATACTCGGGGTAAAGAAAACCAGTACTAGGCTAGGAGAAGTGCCTTGTCCACGGACAAACCATCATGACCGCAGCGAACAGGTATCGAACCGGGGACGCATTATAACCACCCTGCAATGTTTGATTCATCCTGTGTATACACTGTAGTGCTCTCGATGGTACTGGTTGCTCGTCCTTTATATGGTAATTCATCATTGTATTTAAACATGTGTTGATAAGGCAAGGGAATTCGAATCTTATCTATAAAATTAATTCGGTAAACTAACAAGAATTAAGTAAACAAAGTTTGATTTCAGTTTGATTTCAATTTTATTTCGTTTCAATTTCACTGTGAGGTATAGAGAGGTCAGGACTTATCTACCAGAGTGTCTAACATCTGACTAGCTACGTCAAGTAAACCACGGGTGTTCTATGTGTGCGAGTAAACAATGAAGATTCTAACCTGTGAAAAATATTTTGTGATCACAATCTGGTATGGCTTCACCAATTACAGAGCTCTAGATAGGGGGCAATTTTCATTTGCTAAAATCATCCTGTAACACTCAAACCCTATGTTATGTTTTCTTTTTAGTACCCACAACATATGGTTTGATTGAATAATAAGATATATTTTTCGAATACAAAGATAAGTTTACTCCTCCTTATCTAGTCCTATGCCACATGATCAAAATTTCCTTGTTCATTATTGTCAAATAGCTTGAGTATTCCCTCAGCACATTGAACCACCCCATGAGGTATGACATAGCTACGTCGTACATTCTTTATTACACATATGGCACCCTTATCAAATTATCATCCTTTGGATCACAATAATATGTATCGTTGAACAAAGTTCTGGATCAGAAAAATGTTTTCCGTTTCCAAAGCCTTTGCAGCAGACGACTTTTGAAATCAGTGGGAAAAATTAGAAATTGCTCATAATGAGCATTTTCTCCATTTGCCACAATTATTTCAACTCAGTTCAATACTCGTACTATCATTTATAGAGAATTTCTATATTTTGGACTTGATAATTTCAAATCGACTGCTGCATATTTATTGTATGTGGGAAAGGTTCAACATAATATCCACTTCATAGGTAGTAAAAGGAAGTACTTAACCTCTCCGTAACAGTGTCAATAGCATTTACAATGCATTATTAAGCAGCACATACATTCACATTGAATAAGATACCATTTCATGATTTGGGATCAAATGAAGACGTTTCGAAAGTACATTATCTCAAATTGTTCTACTTGATTTTATTAGTACGAAAATGTACTGTAACAAAATATAATTTTGTTTTTGTTCTCCAAAAGATCATATCCTCATTTGCATTTTTATCGAACAAGCTGCCTCTATCATATGGGTCTTATCGACACTGTTATGTGATCATATAAAGGTAAATTGTAGGACAGTGAAGGCTCCGGTGAGAAGGTGCGGACACACAGGCCGGCCCGGGTCCTCACTGTACCTTACTGTACGCAGTTGAATTAAAATGCCAAAATCGATCAAAACAGCTCATATCACGTAACAGTACAATAACTGTTATAACCTTCATCATAAGAAAATCATATTTCTAGCTCTGTACTTTTTAAAATAGCATTTACAACAAAATGATAACTTTTCATGTGAAATATGTAGTGCTACAACACATTGCATGGCTGGAAATTTCAAGACTTAATCAATTAAGCATTTACAATTTCACCAATCAAAAATATGTATCAAAATTATCTATAGCCAAAAATCTAAACATGGTGAAACTGTAATATATACCACCCACAAAATCTTTCCCAACCCCAAAGGAAATTTACAAAACCTTGTTATTGCAGACACTTTGGTCCTGTCACTCAACATATCTCCAGTCAAAAATACTTAGGATATCTAAAATTAAGGATAGAACAGTAAATGTTTTTTTCAAGTTTGCAGCCCTATAGATACGGAGCTTATTTTGTATCCTGGAATCATGAGTTGATCTAAAAATCCCATGGTGTGGGTACTCAAAAGAATTGGTTTTTTTCGAGTACCACAACATTTGGTTCAATCAAGTATCAAGCTAATGAGGGGCAAATACTGGTTACTTCTCTCTCATCAATGCCTTTACTAGACTAACCAATTACATTTATTTTACCATTGTACTTGCACAATGGTTCCCCTTTACTATTTTTGACTGAAGAGTCCTCGACTAGGTACCCACCCCCATCATCCTTACCCATAAACCCATTTCCACAGGATTACTGATGTGTGTAACAACATGGTGACATTGTAAAATTTCCCTATTATAGTGGCCCTTATGTTTACTCCTGTTTACCCATATCTTTGTCAAAGAGAAACATAATTTAATCCATTACAAAGTCCATCATAACATTAGACCATGCTAATTTTAAGAGTCGTTTCCTTTGAAAACATCCAATTTAAAAGTACAATTCTGGGAACGAATTTAAAGCATTGTGGTAAATGGAGAAATTGCTCATTTGGAGCCATTTCTTTTTCCGAAAATGTTTTTAAGAAGCTGTTTGTGTCAGGAAAGTTGATATACATACTCCTCAGATTGTACCTTCTTCCATAGACATGCCATATAATCAGACAATGCTTAAATGAGACTCCATACTATAAATAAGTGAATTGATTTGAACAATTTCCCTTATAAAACTGCAACTGTGCCATTATAGTTTCAACTTTGATATGGTGGGTAAACAGAATCTTACAATCTCCAACTTTTCTTTAATGAAACACATTTCAAGGACCAAAGACTTCCCCTGGATAATGTACAAACAACCTACTTGGTTTAACTTAAAAGCAACAAATGATACTCCCCACTTTATAAATTTTTAGAAATGTGTTTCATAAAAGTAACCCAGAATAAAAACAGACAAATCTCGCTAATGGTAAAAGTAGCCATTAAGTGTTATTAACATTAATGGCCATCTATTTCCTTGTTTTTCATATTACATTCTGTTACTAAGTCATCAATTCAATTGCTTAAGTAACAAATGAATGGTTTTTGTCTGAATTATTCAACAATGATATTCAACTTAACTTTTATAGTTCTTCAACATTCATAAAGTAAGTGTCTAGAATATTAGATGGCTCTCGGCCCCAACTTTGTGGGGTTGCCGACCTTAGAATACAATAAACAGTTACTTCACTTTTGGTAAACCAGATGCTCTCAATCAGGTGCAAATTTCATATTTTATTAAATCTTTATTTCAGCTGTCAAGCCTATGCTGTGGTTACTCAAACAAATTGTCTCTGTACAACCATTCTTTTCAGTACCCACAACATAGGGTTTAAGCATCAAATAGGATTTAAGAACATAAAATACCAATCTGATCTCGAGCTACGACACTGTCAAAACAGTATAACACGATAAAACTTTAAGAGTTCTCTTTCTTCACTTGACAAATATGTTAATGGACTATGTTGGTACACTTTCCATTTTTGTACAATAACATTCGTCTTTATCAGACTTAAATATTAATTGTATAATAAATTAACAAGTATTAAAATTATCTTTTATATCTTTGCTCTTGTTATTTTGCACTTGTTCATTACGTCCTTTCCATTTATTTTAAATCAAATCTCTTGACAATAAATTACCTTGATCAAATCCTTTATAAGGCACACTTAAGTAATAATTTAAAAACAACAGGCCTCATAAAACTGATGTTATGTTTATAACAATATATTGGTCTGTCTTAACTTTATAATATTAAATTGTGTGCCCAAGTTTGATTGTAATTACCGGTTAACAATAAAATAATACAAATTGTGAAGACTCCTTTCCCATTCCTGACTAAATTACGGATTCCCTTTAGAAAATGAATATGTGTAGCTTAGTTGTTATTACACTTCTAATAAATTGCATTTACAAATATTTTATACCATCAAAAAAATGCTAAAAGGACCAATATAAATCAAACATTTACCAATTATGTTTTTCGAAGTCATAGCTGGTAACAATCAAGTGGGAAAGAATGTTTACTGTTGACTAATGCAGGCATTGCTGTAATGATATGATATAAAACTAGTATTCACTTACACAACTTCAGATAATCTACACGGGTATCACTTGACAATATTCACCGGATCCTGACCTAATTATTATATGAGCCAGTGCATGAGAAAACGTACTAGTTGGCAATTCTGAACAGTGTAGGTTTAGATCATCTTGGTCTTATCAGAATCTACACAAGTTGACAGAATCTTTTAACGAGTTCATGTAAGCAATAAGTGATTCTTCATGTGTGATTTGTTTAATGTAATTCCTCAAAAGGGACAAAAGACACATTTAATTTTGCAAAAAATACAATAACATCATTGTAATATGTCGCTGCACTAAGGTAAGGTCAGGATCAGCTTAATTTTGTCGACAAATATTCTAATAGTAAACTATCAAAATACAATCACTTTACATGCCAAATACTTATTATAAAGAGGTCGTTTTCAATGATTATTTCCTTGCTAATAAATCGTCAATTAGTGAAACAGTTATCTGATGATGAAAAGCCAGTTATAATAAACCCAACTTTTATCTATCAATTGAAATAGAATTATTCTTAAAATATGTACTTTTTGGCAGAACTACTCTGCAAAGATAACCGATTTTACCATTTATTTAAAGAGATGAAACTTTCGAATATGACGATTAAATTAACCCTCATCATCCTATATGCAACTTTAAGGAACATTTGCTTCTTATGGTTTACTTGACTTTAAACACCAGTTGCGTTTCATGAACACATAGATCAGTCTGCACACCAGTGCATTCTCATCTTAGTCCTCATTGTTAATTTGCTACATCTTTATTCTTTCTTAGCAAATCTTTTTGATAAGAGATACATTAGGTAAACAACTGATGTTGGCGTTACTAGTCGCAGTTGATCACAAGGATTAAGGATTTATTTAGTCTGCATGTCTTTTGTATCTTTTGTGTTCAATTTGGAGAACCACAGATTTTTCCCCGAGGTAATATGTAAAGAGTATATCACACAGCTAGGCACCAAACTTCATTCACAACATGCATATCAATGATTGGATGACATACATGATTAGCATCAAAGTAAAACACAATCTGCATCACAAGTGTTGATGTATTTTATACACAGTTTGAGATCAGTTGAAGTATTGTACCTATCCACAATCACCATCTCTTAAATTTTCTCTGAAGTCCGTAGGACATGAACCAGCCTTTCTTAACCCTTTCACAACAGCAGATGCATTTTGATGCACCTACAACAGACAACCTTTTTAAAACATTGTGACAAAAAAGAAATTGCTCATTTCCTTTTGATACAATGATTTCAACTTGATTAGTAATAATAATAATTCAAATTATATAGATTTTCCTTTTCTTTGCCAAGATAATTTCAAACTTGTGTACTACAGATTTGTTATATGTGAGAAAGGGTTAAACATCATTAACCTATCCATCAGATTCACCAGATCCTCCCCTAGTTTTGACTACTTGTCCTATTTTGGCTTTATTTTAGATAGCTAAAACTGTCTCTGTCAGTTGACCATCCAGGCAAGATGTGTCAAAATCTTTATGAACTGATTCCACACTACACTTTCAATGAATCACTATCTTGTTTCACTTGAGCTTGTTGAATTGACAGTCTAACATCTGGTTCCAGTCCCTTGCACATGGTGATTGCAGACACAATCATTTTTTCAACTTCCCTGCAACTTAACAAGGCTTTGTTCTGTTCAATACTAGCTGAGACAAAGAATTTCTTTCTGCACAAACTTAGATCCAGTCTCTGTCTGGCTTTCCAGATTAATTTTCCTTTTTTTTTTTGTAAATTTTACCACTAAAATCCCAACCTAGTTTCTATGCAGCACCCTTATTACTTTTACATTAATAATTATATTAAATAATATAATAAATTTGATTGTTTCACATCAAATGGTTGTAACTATATAATCTTACAAGAATTAGTTACAACCATTTTGCATGAAGCACACAAGGTTTTACAGGTGTTTTACAGGTGTTTTTGTAACATATCTCCTCATTCCTTCAGAATATCAAAAGCTGAGGGCCTTGTTTCATTTATCACAAGGTGCAAAGTTCTTGAGACTAAAAGGTTTGACAATCTAATTTGACGACTTAATTTCAAACATTTATGACTACTAGTTACTGGATGTAGTATGCACCTATTTGGGAAGACATGTACACCAGTAAAACATGCAACTTGTTTTTAGAGTAAAAGTAATACATATGTATAGAAACTTATCATGTCTTTACATAAGACATTTTTAAAAGTATATGTTTATTTGATATACAAATTTCAGAAATCAGAACAGACTCACTTCTCAATTTTTATCGGTTGCCACTTTCAAAATTTACATAAAATGTTGCTTCTCCTCTCCTTCTCAAATTAGTTTGTTTGAATGTCCCAGTCCTCTCTCAAGACTAGTCATGGTGTTTTGTACAGAATTGTGTAAAGTTATTGAACATTAGGTACACATTTTATATGAACACATAATGGTCATATTCTCAAGTCTACGACAATGTTGGTTTCTTCAGTTGTCAATGTCCCCGTTCTGCTGTCAAGTCACATTTCCTTTTCGTTGGAATGTTTCTCAAATAACATGACACTTGTCTTTAATCCAACTGTTTCAAACAAATATGTACTTCCATCATGCAAACTTAGTCAGTCACTGTCAATTATATGCTAGAAAAGTTTAACCCTAGTCCCACTGTATGCACTATTTTCTTATCCTACTATAAAATACTTGAAACTAAATTTGTGAACATTATACACCAAGATCAGCCGACATGTGAAGTCTAATCTTGGTCTAACTTGTTCAATACTTGTTAATTAATTCTCAGCAAATACTACTGCATGTGTATGCATCAACTTGTCAAAAACCAAGAATGATGATTCCAGATACAGGAATTCAGCAGGAAAAGGGTTAAAGAAAATGATAAATGTCACAGTTTCCTCCACTTATTATAATGTTTTAATGTGTGTGATGGACTCAATTGTTGATTTGTGATTTATAGGTCTGTATGAACTCCTTCCTGCAATGAACTACCGTGTACAACTCCCCTTTATGTATAATGTTTACTGGTCAATTGTTCATTTGCCTTCCTTTAAATGTTCATGTTTCAAAATTATTTTATCTTAACAAACAAGTGGACACAGATAAGCCACTTCATTCTGGGATTTTATATAAAGGAAGTGACAGCAACATGTTCATTTCAGGAAGTTATATGAGATGATGGCTCGATCTAGGAACTTAGCAATGTAGATAAATTGGGGGAAATTTGATTGATGATACATGCAAAAAGGTTTTTACTACATCTTGGTACAAGATGTAGTTAAACTTGTCTGCATGAATCCATCCAGATATACTATTTTCACATTCTGTGTTGATAAATATTATTTTATAACAAATATCTACAAAGTCTGATCAGTACACACATCCCTTTCTCACATGCCGACGCATTTTGACTAATCAACAGCAGACACTTTTCTAAAAATTGTGAAATTGTGAAATTGTGAAATTCCTCCTTTTACTAGAACAATTTGAACTCGATTAAATCATTATGAATAGTTTCATTTGTAGAAATTTTCCACATTTTCTTTTGCATTTTCAATGCTTTCAAATTGTCTGCTGCAGCTTGGTCTCATATGGGAAATAATCCCAAACCCGCTAAATGGGTGGGATTACTGCAATTTCTCTATTCCTTGCAGTCTTCAATTATGTTTTAAAATTGAGCTTCAATTTTTTGGAATATTACATTTCTTTTAATCCCCAAACAAGACGTTTTCAAATTAGGTCTGAAGTATCTCGAGTAAATGGCAGAGGCATCTGACATACCCAAGTATCTACATCACTGTTCCGTATCTACATGTTTCTTGACAAGAAGGTCTCTTTCTCCAAGTGCACCCATATTATTTCACACAAAGGGTGTAGTTTTTATGGCATACAAAAATAAAATAATTTACATCATTTACAATTGAAAAGAACTGAAATCTAAAGTGATATTCGACCAGTTGTATAGCATTTTCTTTACAGAAGCTATCCTATTCCCTCATGTACAACATAAGAACTATCCAAACATAAAATGAACCTTTTCCAGATTACAGATGGCTTTTGAAGATGTTTCAGCTGATAACGACATTTCTCATGAGAATTAAACACATAACATATAGCATCTAAATATAGTAAGAAAAGCAAAAACAGCTCATTATATGCAAAATTTGTCTTAAATCCAATTCTGAAGAATCGAAATGGTTATCAGGAAAAAAATAATAAGTGTAGTTTCTTGTTCAGTATACATGTTGTATCATAAACTCTTTTGTTATAATGAGGGAAGCATTACTTAATAGATCAGAGGAACCATTATTGATTGTAACAAGCAAATTAAAGTTCACTGAATGAATTACTAGCATAACTCTAACATTGACAACCATGGTTATTTAAATCTCATCACAAACTCGCATGCTGAATTTGAAATGTCTTAAATCAAAATGTTGTTATAGACAACTTCAAAACGTACCTACAGCAACAAACAAGAGGACCATGTAATGCTCACTCGAGTACTTGGACTTAGTTAAAATTTTGCCAGATGATCTTGAAACAGACAAGCAGTTTCAGAGAGGAAGAGTTTTTCAATTTTGTCATATCCCCCACCCCCCCTTCTGTATTGTTTTCACTAACATATAAGGCTAAAATGAATGTTGTAAATGGGTCAGATAAGGGATATTTCTGCCACATAATATTGAAATAAGGCAATCGGTTTAAAGGAAGAATTTAAAAGCTACATAATTTTACCCCTTTTCTGATGCCACTTTGCTTGCCATATTTTTTAAGATATGGCTTGAACAATGTTTGAAGAGGGTCTCTTAGAAAACATTCCTGCTAAATTATCTTGAAATCTGACCAGCAGTGAAGAGGAGAAATAATTTTTTAATGGCATGTCCATTTACCCCCTTTTTTATGTTGCAGCAACCAGATTTCTACATAGAATTTAATTTTTAAAAACATTTAAATGAGGACAACCAAAAGAACATTTCTTTTTTTGTTAGCCCTGTGGTTTAAGAGATGCTTAAAAAGTTTGATGTTAACAAAGCTACAGGGTGATTGGTCGCAATAGCTCACATTGAGCCCTTTGTTCTTAAGCAAGCTAGAAATTAAGATTTTCACATTTTAGCATTTAAAAGACTGTTCTAATTTACGTTTCATCAATTACTTGCATGAATTTTACCGTCATTGTCAATATCAGGTTATTTTGTGTGTTTAACTATTTCAATGTATCATAAAACAAGAGGGCCAATAGACCTAACCTTTCATCTTTAAAGTATAACAGATTCATTGATAACAGTATCCTTTAAAGGGGTTTGGACAACAAAGACAGTAACAACACCTTTCCTCTACTACAACAGACATGCGTGATCTGGACCCATATCACCAACTATTCTAAAATGTGAAGAATATCCCAATTTTCAAAAGTAACATTAAATTAAGCTTAACCAAAGTCAAGTTAGGTCAATCATCTTTGCTACTTTTTTTTTAATTCTATTTAGAAAAAATGAGATATGCATTTAGATTTGCTGGTAAATATAAGAAAATCACTTGCACAAAACATAATCAAACAAATTTATTATTGAAAGTCCCCAAAAAGAATACCTTTGCATTTGTAAGTAGAAAGGCATCGTATGAAAGTTGTACCACAATTTTCAGAGTTAGTGGGTAATTTAACATCAATATTTACATAAGTCCTACCTTAAAACCATGTTGCCTTTTTTTGTAATTAATAATGTATGTATTCAGCCCTATAATAAACTGAGGATCAGGGCCTAAATAAGGAGTAATACATTTGGTAACTTCCCTCATATAAAACTAAAATCTGCAAGTCAGCACAAACTACCGTGTTTTTCGAAAATTCCTTATAGAGTAATCGCAGTGATTAAATTTGATGAAACGGTAAGAATTTAAGCGTTTGAAGTACACTGTTTATCTCCTGAAATTGGCAACTATTTCAATTAAACCCAACCGTATAATACAAAAGCTAGTCAAGCTAGCTGACTCTCTAGAAATTCACGGTATCTCCTTAAAATGAACAGGGCGAAAAAAAAATGATTCCGCTAAGTATTTCACATTCATCAATTTTCTAGTCCTTTACAAGTTAACGCCTTAATGTAAATCTTTTTTCTTAATACAAGGCTGCTGGTAGTATTTTACAATGGTAAGACAATTTGAAAATTTCTATCTCTTACAAGATATTAATATAATGTTATCTGTAGTTAAAAAAACCCAGATTGACCACCAAACAACATAAAAATGTTCATGCTTAACAGTTTAAAAATTCTTAATCTGATGAATGTGAAAAACTTCACAGAAGATAGCTGCCAGTTGCACCAAATCTAATATTACATAAACAGTGGTAAAAAAAGTTCTGGTGCATGTATTTGTTTCTAAATAATGGCTTTATTGAGATTTAGTACAAATTCAAAGCCTTTTATAACGCTTAGGACATCCTCAGATACTTTGTGAAGAGGCAACTTAATGTGTGTGTGTGTGTGTGTGTGTGTGTATGTATTGACTTTTTTTTTGTACTAATTGTTTGCAAAAAAGTAAACTCCAACTACTTTGGGAAAAAATAATTGAATTCAATATCACTTAATGCAAGCTTTACTTTTGAGGAGTTCCCTCCCATTCATGGCCTGCAGGATAAAAAAGAAAATGCCCCAGTTATGTGTGATTCAACACAAGCCAGTTGCCTACTGAATTATGTACACTTATTTTACAGCACAGTTAAAAAACTGTCGATACGGAACCTACTGGACATTGCTCACACATACAAACATTTACATTGTGTGACATTCCCACGGACATAATTTCTTGTCTCTTCAAAGTAAATCAGTTTTCAGGATCATAGTTGTAGTATATTGTATCAAACCTGTTACTTTGAATAATTATTATTTCTCAATTTTGTTGCCGTAAGTGGGAGAAGTTATATCTATGTGCTGAAGTGATTTATCCTTTAGGGGCACCATTGGCCGTCTTTCCACGGGGTTCATCGTCCTCATCAGGGGCTGTGTGGTATTCAGCTACATACAGAGCCTTGTCAATATTCTTTGGAATGGGTTTTATTTCTGTGCCTAATTCACTTTCAATTTTGTGGAGTGAGAATCTGAAAGGTGAACAAAAGCTATGTTGTTTGGTATATTTAAAATTGAAATTTTACAAAAAATAACCCAAGAACATTTTTAACAAGTAAAGACAAAGATCTACCATTCTTGAAACTAAATTACACACGTTACAGGAATACTTTCCCTTAGTCAACAAATACTACAGCCACCAACTTAAAACAACACGGTGTATCCTGTTATTCATGATAATAAATTTAATGTACAAACATTGCAACCTTAACCCTTTCCGTCATATAGACGCTTTCTGATGCCTCTGCAGCAGACAGCTTTTTGAAAACATAGTGACAAAAGAAGAAATTTCTCAAAATGAGCAATTTCTCCTTTTGCCACAATGTTTTCCACTTTTAGTCATAGGTAATCCATTTAATTATAGAGATTTTCTAGGTTTTGACAAAATAAGTTCAAAGTCGTCTGCTGCAGAATTGTCGTATAAGGGAAAGGGTTAAATCAACTTGCAGATCTATGTAGTTAACATCTTAGTCTAGATTGATTGATTATCATTTCTCAATCTGTAGTAACGATTTCTCCATGAACGTCTAACTTGATAAAACATTTAGGAATACTTTACCAGTTGCAGTATGATTGTTTAGAATGCCCTCAATATATGATTTCAATGTTGAGCAAGAGAGCGAGTGTGGGGGACATTCTCCCACCTAAAATTACCCATCTCCCTTACAATTTAGAGAATCACCCTTTCATTTCAATACAAAATGGGCCCCAAATCAAAAATTGTCCCTTTGGAAATGAGACCTAGTTTTAACATTAGGTTTGGTCTGGCCATTGGTATGATTTAGGCCTTGAATAAATGTACATAAAGTATTTAATTTACCTGTCATCATAAGTGATAAGGTTGATTGCAATACCAAGATGACCATATCGGCCAGATCTACCAATTCTATGGAGATATGTCTCTGCATGTTTCGGGAAGTCAAAGTTTATCACAACATTTACAGCCTGGATATCAATACCTCTTGTAAATAAATCTGAAAAATAAAATAATTTTCAAGAAGACTTGCATTTGTATATTGGAAGAAACATATTCATTCATACACACAAGCTGTTTCTATTTTCAGCTCTAGCAGCCTTTTTGTTCAGAGGAGCAGAACAAATTGAGAAATTTTGATAGACACCCATCTTAGAAACTTTGAATCACATTGATAGCCCTAGTTAACCCTTTCCCTCAAAACAAGCAATTTCTCCTTTTGACACAATGTTTTCCACTTTTAGTCATAGGTTATCCATTTAATTATAGAGATTTTCTATTTTTTGACAAAATATGTTCAATGCCATCTGCTGCAGAATTGTCATATGAGGGAAAGGGTTAAAAGTACTAAAAAGACTAGATAAAATCAGCTTTCAGAGTTCAACTTACCAGAACAGACCAGATTTCTACACAATCCCTGCCTAAAATCATGAAACACTCGATTTCTGTGTTGCTGGTTCATTCTTGCGTGAATATAGAAACAGGAATATCCTAGCTCTGTAATCTTCTTCGCCAAGAGCTCAACACGTTGAGTAGAATTGCAAAATATTATAGACTGATTGATTTGCAACTGAAAAAGAACAATTATTCAATTTGGTTATTCAATGTTGACTCAAGTTCATCATTTTGTACTAATTTTGAAGAGCTTGATGCAAACATGCCCCATAGAAATATTTGGCGAGTGGGAATTAGTTTAGATGAATTATTTCCATACGGACCAACACAAAGCCATGACTAGTGTTACTGGAAGCTTATGCTAGTAGAGCTTAAAAACAAATTATACTCAAGGTTTTAAATGTAGACGACTGTAGAAACACTGTACATTGTAAACATTTAATAATAAATGTCTTAATGTCTTAATGTTTCAGGCGTCGAAAGGCATTTTATGGTTTTAGTTTGTCTAGTGTATTTCATGTGCAAATATTGTATCATATTACTGAAAACAGTTGCAGCTAGAAGAAATAATTACTAAAATGGATGCAGTATAAAATGTTAAAATTTAAAACACCAGGGCTGTACAAATCCCATAGCCCAACGTCCAGGACAAGTCATAAATAACATCAGGCAAGTCGCTAATTGTAAAATCTCAGTCCCGGACTAGTGGCATTTTCCTAAAATCCGCATCCCATTACTTTTACCCATTTATGTAACAGTGAATGATTAGACTCTGCATAACATCCTGCAGATAATTTGACGCATCGCAGGGGGGTAATCCTTGACATGCGTGATATATATACCAGTGGATCGGTCTCATTGAAATGTTCCCTTAAATGTATTTTGATCCATATTTCTACTTTTGGTATGCGATGTTTGCAAACTGGTTCAAGCCGGTTCAGAAAGACTTGGAAATTTTTTTGACCATGCAGAAGCTAATAAAATAATTCCGATCCAAATTATAAATCTTGTCTTGTCGTTTTATCAAATATGAAATACTTTCATGATCGACATAATATTCGTAGTATCAAAGGAAATTGTTCGGAATGAAATCTATAAATGATTCCCGAGAATAATAAATACCCAATCACGGCTTTGTTTACCAAAATGAACTAGCATAACCAGCGGGAAAAGATCATATGACTTAATATTTGGCGAATTCATTGGATGAAATGAGAAATTGGGTCAATGACGTTCACGACCTGACGACCCCTATGTTTACCGATTTCTAATTCTCAAAGTAGGGAACCATGATTAACATTGCGCAAATAATCAAGATGGCGGCTACGTTGCGAATAATAATGTAACACATGAAACAAATTTAACGTTTGGTTGTCTGTCATTGTTTTTGACAACATTTTATGATTTAATAACTATACATTGAACCTGATCAATTTGACTTTTGGTTAATTAAATTGAATCTTATTTAATAGGGCCCTGTTTCGGTGATGGACCTAAATCAGTGACTTTTTTATTTTGCATGTTACCTTCAATTTGAAGAGTTTTATGGCATCATTTGATTTTGTAGTCTCATGTTTTAAACATTTCTGTCAATACCTTTTGAATCTTTTGTAAATATTGAAAAATACATAAATTTTATGCAGAATATTTCAAATAACCTATTGAAAAATAATCTTGAAATACTTAGTACCAATTTTCTCCTATCCTATTGTTGAAATACAAATTAATAAAAATAAAGATCATCATTATCTTGTTCCTTTGTTATTCTAAGGCAGTTGGTTATCATCACTCCGTATGGAGAGTAATTTCACAAGTAACACAACTGAGTTATCTGTGGTACCAATTGTAAACACATACATGGACAGCATGTTAAACTTGGTATGCAGAAAAATGGGACAAGTGAGAATCTTAGCAGGACAAGTGGCATTCTGAAAGTCACTTGTCCTGGACAAATGGCCGTTTTTTTTTTTTTTGTACAGCCCCGAGTTACACTTATAATTTTTAAATACTACATTGTAACAATTTGTCCGTTGTCAGTAATCATTAATGTTACCATTATTTGACATGTCACAATATTAGGATGAAATTTTCAACGTCTCACAGATCACATGTACAATATTGATATAAAGGTCCCCTGAATATTGTTACAGAGTTAAATATAGATCTAATAGCTCTAATATTTACTTTTTACCGGAATAATTCTACATTACAATGACAACAAGAGCACATGTTCACATTTCAATAGATGCAATCTGTTCTCATAGTTATCCTTAGCCTTTTTCCCTCATATAAACACTTCCTGATGCCTCTTCAGAAGACAGCTTTTTGAAAACATGGCGACTAAAGAAGAAATTGCTCATAAGCAATTTTTCCTTTTGTCACTATTCGACTCTATTCAAATATTGTCCTTTCATTTAATAGGAGTTTCCTAAAAATTTCGGGTATGTTAACAAAGTTGTCTGCTGCAGAGTTGTTGCATGATGGAAAGGGTTAAAGGGCATTAAATAGAGCAGATTAGCATAGAAGATCATTCACTTAATTTTGAGGAGAATACTCGACAACATGCTTTGTGTCAATGTTTATATGTCAAGCTAACAGCATTAACCCTTTCCCTCATATAGACGCTTTCTGCAGCAGATGGGTGTTTTGAAAACATAGTGACAAAAGAAGAAATTGCACAAAACGTGCAATTTCTCCTTTTGCCACAATGTTTTCCACTTTTTGTCATAGGTTATCCATTAAATTATGGAGATTTTCTATGTTTTGACAAAATACCTTCAAAGTCGTCTGCTGCATAATTGTCGTATGAGGGAAAGGGTTAAAATAGGATACAATACTCAACTTAAGACCAAGAACCAAATCTATACGAATATTGATTCCAATATACTAAGTGTTTGCAGAGGTATAACTTAATTCTTAACCCTTTCCCACTTACCGACGACTTGAACACATCGTCTAAAGAATATGTTTTCAAGGTCGTCTGCTGCAGATTTGTTGTATGTGGAAAAGGATTAATCTTGTGTGAAACATATCAACTCCTTGTATCAAATTTGCCTTTCATGCACTTGGCTTGAAGATACAATTATAAGACATCTCACTAATTACCTTAGAAAAAAGTGTATTTAAGCAGTGTACTTTCTGCTTTTCTTGTACAAATGCATAATACTGTGTCACTCCTTTAAGTGTTAGTTCATCCATCAAGTTAATCTCATAGGGAATTTGTAAATGTTTTTTCTGAAAATACAAAAAGATTGATTTAACATTTTTTTTCTTTCCCAAATCTAGTTAATACATGAGCAGCATATGGAAATTTAGATGCTTATTGACTTGCCAATTAGGTGTCATTTAAAGTTACATCAACATAAAACCACTAGGGCTAGAATTCTTTTTGTTGTCATAAGAGGCACTTGATTGGTTCTACATAATATATATAGACTTCTCGAGTGTACGCAGATGCAATAAGACCCCAAAGTAACAGGCGCAGCTCATAGGAGTCCCATCACAGTATCGTAAATGATGCCAATTATGATAAAAAATCCTGGTCCAGTATTATTGCTATATTCACTCAGCCGAGTCTTCCTAGATGTTTGTACAACTAGATGGTTTTAAAAGAAAATCCTGATCATACTGGAAAGAAGTCGTTCTTTAAATAACATGGCTCATGTATAAATATAATTCATCTGAAGAATTCATAAGCTAGTCACGTCCAACTTGACTTGAGGGACAAGATTTTCAGATTTACTGTTAGTAGTGAATGTGTTACTGTTTATATATGGGGGGAAATTTTAATAACAAGTCCTCGGGCTGAGAAGATTATTCCAACATTTGACCCAGTGACCTAGTTTTTGAAACATCATGACCCAGTTTAAAACTTGACTGAGATTTGATGGAGACAATTATTGTGATAAAATTTCATGAGGATTGAATATCAAAAGTGAATTCTAGAGTGTTCACAAGGTTATTCTAACAATTGACCATGTGACCTAGTTTTGAACTGGCCGAGATTTGATCGACTATCGTGAGCGAGACAGAAAGTGTAAGAAAACTGCAATTAATCGACACTGTAAAACGGAACATATAACTCTAAACAACTTGTCATCACATACATTGATATGTCACATGGAAATTACCAACACATACTGTACATAAGAACAATGTACAAAGTTATAGAAAAGCATGAAAACATAGTATTTGGTAAAATATCTCAATCTGAAGTATTTAAAGAATCCAAATTAGTATGCGTATTAACTTACCATGAACTGTTCAACTGAAAGTGGAAAGGTGGCAGAGTAAAGAAGAATCTGTCTATCCACTGGTAAATGACTTATGATGTTGTCTAACATGCCTTTAAAATCCTGAGATAACAACTTGTCCGCCTGTAAACATCAGAAAATAGAACTCTAGATAACACATGATTTTCATATTCTGGACCTTTTTTTCCTACAATACTGATGCATTTTTTATGCATCTGCAGCAGATATATTTTGAAAACCTTGTGGCAGAAGCGGATGAAAAGCAACTTTTCCTTTTGCCACATGACTTGAACGCTTTACAATAGTTATTTCAATCATAAGAGTTAAACATATTTTTGCCTTGAAGTTTTCAATGTCATCTGCTACAGATTTGTTGTATGTTGGAATGTGTTAAATTCTTATTTGATTTCCTAACCCTTTGTTGTTGTATTCAAACATTGAAACCAATATTAAATGAAGGTAGAAATTGAGTAATAAATGATATTGAGAGATGAAGACCAGTTTTCTTTTCAGTAATGCTTCTTGAACAAGAGGCCCAAGAGGGCCAGTATCGCTCCACTGCCATTAGGCAAAAATTAAATCTCCAAACAGTCCCGTCCCCTGGTGGCCATGTATTTTGACCAATCACCCTGTAGAGTGTCACCCAAGGAACATTTCTGCAAATTATTTGAAAATCTGCCAAATAGTTGCCATGGAAACCAGAATTTAACATGAATCCCAAGAAAATGAAGGAATTTAGGAGAGGACATTGAAAGGATGCTACCTATGAAGTTTCATCCTAATTGGCCAAGGTGTTATCAAAGAGAAGTCGTTTGAAGCAAAAAGTTGATGGGGATGCACGACGGACAATTGCCATGACATAAGCTGTATACACTCTTTTTTTGTATTAAATCCTTCGGGTATATTTGATCGTAAGTTTATTTCATTGGCAAGTTTTGAAACTGACAACAGAGATATTTCAAGAATGCTTAGTATTTAAAATGTCCCAAAGAGAGTAGTATGTACTTACCTCGTCCAACACCAAAATACCACATTTACCAATTTTTACGAGGTTTTTGTTCATTAGATCTAGGATTCTGCCTGGGGTGGCTACAATTACATGAACTGAAACAAAGACAAAAATATTATTATATTCCCATCAAAAAATCATTTTTAAATTGAAATAAAATATGGGAAATAGTTGCACTATAGATATCTATGCAGTTAGTTTCATAATTTCCATTGATAATTTTTGACATGATATTTCATACAATCATTTTGAAGAGTACATTATACAATGGGTTATTCGATTCTTTATCTCTTACCTGATCTTACAACTATGTCCAAGTATGATTGGATATTTATCGGAAAAAAAAGCGCCATTATCTTGCTTCCATGTTTTGACCAAATGAAAATGGCTTGAAAGTCATGGTAAGGTCACTAAACAAGATCTTGTTTCGCTCACCTCAGTTTTGGCAACCACATTAGTCAATCACAAGACCTCAGGCTGAGGGTGTCTCTCCTTCTAGGAAATTTGACCTAGTGTTTGACCTACCCCATTACCCACTTTTGAACTTGAACAAGATGTGATCTAATACTAACTTTTTCATGAAGATTAAACAAACAAGAGCTGTCGGAGGACAGCATGATCAACTTTTTTGGGTGATAGTCGAAAAAGAATCATAATTTTTACAAAAACCGTTACTGAATTATGCAATTTTTGTAAGTGTTTAAGCTATATCTCTAATTGTTTTGAAAAAAAATGTTTTGGTATGAATAACTTAACCAAAAATATAAATTGACAAAGGGCCATAATTCTTAAACAAAACTTGACAAGAGTGTTGTACCCTTGTCTGTTGATGGAGGGAGGTAATGATGATAAATGAGTATTGTAAGTTTATAAGCTAAATCACTAATGGTTTTGAAAAAAAGTGGGGTAGCATGAAAAACTTAACCAAAATTCTAAGGCGAAAAATGGCCATAATTCTTACAAAAATCTTGACAGAGTTATGTACTCTTGTCTGTTGATGGAGGTAATGATGGTGAAAAAGTGTTGTAAGTTTCGAAGCCATATCTGTAATGGTTTTGACAAAAAAGTGAATTGGTACAAAAACTTTAGCCTAGGTGTGACACAAACGCTTCAAAAAGACGAGCTAAAAATGTGATTTTTAAAATATCTAACATTTGACCTAGTGACCTCATTTTTGACCCCCTCATGACCTATATGTGAAGTTGACCTAGATTTGTTCAAGAAAAATCTAGTGGTTTAATATTGTGAAGATTGAATGGAGAAAGAGACTTCTAGAGTGTTCAGAAGATTACTACAACATTTCACCTAGTGATCTAGTTCTTGAAACCCCATGACCCAGTTTAAAACTTGACCGAGATTTGATGGAGACAATTGTTGAGATTTAATTTCATGAAGATTGAATATCAAAAGTTAACTAGAATTGTTTTTGCAAAAAACAGATGTCTCCCCTCAAATATCTGTCAAAATCTCTCAAAACATTCCAACCTATAAATTTGGGACAGACAGACAGACAGTCGAGACATGGGTTCTGCACATCGCCTTGATGAGGTGAACATTTGACCCAAGTTTCATGAAAATCCTTCAGGCCGTCTTGGAGATATGGAGCGGACACGATTTGGGACGGACAGACGGACGGACAGACAGACAGACAGTCGAGACATGGGTTCTACACATCGCCTTGATGAGGTGAACATGTGACCCAAGTTTCATGAAAATCTTTCCAGCCGTCTTGGAGATATGGAGCGGACACGAAATAAAGCCTCAAACCTTTGACCTTCAAGCGTGACCTTGACCCTATATTGTCGAGACACGGGTTCTGCACGTCGCCTTGATGAGGTGAACATGTGACCAAAGTTTCATTAAAATCCTTCAAGCCGTCTGGAAGATATGGAGCGGACACAAAATAAAGCCTCAAACCTTTGACCTTCAAGCGTGACCTTGACATTGACCCTATATTGTCGAGACGCAAGTTCAGCACGTCACCTTGATGAGGTGAACATGTGACCCAAGTTTCATGAAAATCCTTTAAGCCGTCTGGGAGATATGGAGCGGACACGAAATAAAGCCTCAAACCTTTGACCTTCAAGCGTGACCTTGACATTGACCCTATATTGTCGAGACGCGGGTTCTGCACGTCGCCTTGATGAGGTAAACATGTGACCCAAGTTTCATGAAAATCCTTCAAGCCGTCTGGGAGATATGGAGCGGACACGAAATAAAGCCTCAAACCTTTGACATTCAAGCGTGACCTTGACCCTATATTGTCGAGACGCAGATTCTGCACGTCGCCTTGATGAGAGATATGGAGCGGACACGAAATAACCTCAAACCTTTGACATTCAAGCGTGACCTTGACCTTGACCCTATATTGTCGAGACGCAGGTTCTGCACGTCGCCTTGATGAGGTGAACATGTGACCCAAGTTTCATGAAAATCCTTCAAGCCGTCTCGGAGATATGGAGCGGACACAAAATAAAGCCTCAAACCTTTGACCTTCAAGTGTGACCTTGACCCTATATTGTCGAGACGCGGGTTCTGCACGTCGCCTTGATGAGGTGAACATGTGACCCAAGTTTCATGAAAATCCTTCAAGCCGTCTGGGAGATATGGAGCGGACACGAAATAAAGCCTCAAACCTTTGACCTTCAAGCGTGACCTTGACCCTATATTGTCGAAACGCGGGTTCTGCACGTCGCCTTGATGAGGTGAACATGTGAGCCAAGTTTCATGAAAATCCTTCAAGCCGTCTTGGAGATATGGAGCGGACACGATTTCGGACAGACGGACAGACAGACGCCCTGGACAAAAACAATATATCTCCCCTGTATACAGGGGGAGACATAATTATTGAGTGTTCACAAGGTTATTCTAACTTGACCCAAGATTTGATGGAGATAAATGTTCTAAAAAAAAACTTTCATGAACAATGAATGAAAAATGTGGCTTCTCCAGTCAAAGTTAATCAATGTTTAGTTTTGGCAAACTTTGACCTTGACCTAGGTTATTTTGATATTGAATGATGGAAACAAATGAAAGTTTTGAGGTTAAGTTACCTAGCCAAGTTCAAGATCTGCCAAATTATAACCTTGACCTTGAACATTTTGACGTTGAATTCTGTCCCATGATCAAACAATACATCTGACAAAGTTTCAGAAAGATTACATCAGGGGTTGCTGAGATATAATCAAGGTTCAGAGCTGTACAAATCCCATCGCCCCACGTCCGGGACAAGTCGTAAATCGCATCAGGAAAGTCGCTAATTGCAAAATCTCAGTCTCGGACAAGTGGCATTTTCCGAAAATCCGCGTCCCATTATTTTAACCCATTTACGTAACAGTGACTGTAAATTGCCCGGCATAATTTCTTACACACATGTGTATCGTGTATAAATTTGACTGCATGTTACATGCGGAAAAAACACTCGCTTTGACCATAAAAATTGCAGCTTTTAGAAATTTACCCTTTCCTACTTACACAACAAATCTGCAGCAGACCACTTTGAAATCATTTAGCTAAAACAATTGAAAATCTCTAACAAGAGGCCCAAGAGGGCCAGTATCGCTCCACGGCCATAAAGCAAAAATCAAATCTCCAAACAGCCCTGCCCCCTAGTGGCCATGTTTTTTACCAACCACCATGGTTTAAAGGAATCTTGTAGAGTGTCACCCAAGGAATTTTTCTGCAAAATTATTTGAAAATCAGTCTGACACTTTCAGAGAGGATATTTTAAGTTTTCACTATACCCACAAAAGGCAAAATAGCCCCACCCCCTGGCGGCCATATTTTTCAACCAATCAACATGGCTTGAAGGAATTTCTCTTTAGCCATATAAGGCAAAATAGCCCCGCTCTCTGGCGGCCATGTTTTTTTTACCAATCAACATGGCTTGAAGGATTCCGATAGGTCACCCAATGAACATTTCTAATCTTTTTTTGAAAATCGGCTGAACACTTTCGGAGAAGAAGACTTTTTAAGTTTTCACTATAGCTATATAAGGCAAAATAGCCCCACCCCCTGGCGGCCATGTTTTTCAACCAATCAACACTTCTTGAAGGAATTTAATAAAGGGTCACCCAAGGAAAATTTCTACAAAATTATTTGAAAATCAGCCTGACACTTTTGGAGAAGAAGATTTTTTAAGTTTTCACTATTTTTTTCTTTTGGTTGCCATGGAAACCAGAGTTATGGATGGATAATAAACAAGAGGGCCATAATAAAGGGTCACCCAAGGAACATTTCTACAAAATTATTTGAAAATCGGCCCGACACTTTCAGAGAAGTAGATTATTTAAGTTTTTACTATTTTCTTCTTTTGGTTGCCATGGAAACCAGAATTATGGATGGATCAAAAAAAAATTATTTAAGAGAGGACATTGAGTTGATGCTTCCTATGAAGAACCAAATTGGCCAAGTGGTTAGGGAGAAGTCGTTTAAAGGAAAAAGTTAACGCACGCACGCACGACGGACAATTTGCCATGACATAAGCTCCACTGGCTTTCAGCCAGAAGAGCTAAAAATGAAAGACAAGAGGCCCATGAGGGCCTATGCTCTACTGGTATGGTTCTTTGGTCATTTTCAATCCTGAGCATGTATGTATGGTGAAGATCGGATAGTAAATGGAGGCTCTTTTGTGTTCACAAGCTGTATTATAGCAATTTTTACAATTTCATGGGCCATAATCCAGTCTTGCATGGGCGGATCTAGCTGGTTTTCAAAAGGAACCAAGCTCTCATCAATATTTAACTACTATCTAAGTTTGGTGAAGATCAGATAGTAAATGGAGCCTCTATTGTGTTCACATGCTCAATTATAGCAATTTGGACAATTTCAAGGGCCATAATCCAGTCTTGCATGGGCGGATCTGGCTGGTTTAGGAAAGAAACCGAGCTCTCATGGATATCTTACTACTGTATAAGTTTGGTTGAGATACAATCAAAAGTGAAGACTGTATCGTGTTAAAAAGTTCTTTTATAGCAATTTTGACCATTTCAAGGGCCATAATCCAGTCATGCATGGGCGGATCTGGCTGGTTTTCGAAAGGAACCGAGCTCTCATGGATATCTAACTACTGTATAAGTTTGGTTGAGATACAATCAAACGTGAAGACTATCGTGTTAACAAGCTCTTCTATAGCAATTTTGACCATTTCAAGGGCAATAATCCAGTCTTGCATGGGCGGATCTGGCTGGTTTTCGAAAGGAACCGAGCTCTCATGAATATCTAACTACTGTATAAGTTTGGTTGAGATACAATTAAAAGTGAAGACTGTATCGTGTTAACAAGCTCTTTTATAGCAATTTTGACCATTTCAAGGGCCATAATCCAGTCATGCATGGGCGGATTTCGAAAGGAACCGAGCTCTCATGAATATCTAACTACTGTATAGGTTTGGTTGAGATACAATTAAAAGTGAAGACTGTATCGTGTTAACAAGCTCTTTTATAGCAATTTTGACCATTTCAAGGGCCATAATCCAGTCATGCCTTTGGCCAGTAGAGCTAAAAAACTAGAAATATCACTGAAGATGATAAATACCCCCGAAACAGCACCTTGACTCAAAATATGGCTTCCGACCGACCAACAAAATACACCGTACTTCCTCTCCATGTGTTGTATCATCCTATGAAGTTTTATTAAATTCCAACAATTTGTTTTAAAGTTATGCTCTGGACAAGACTCTACGAATAAGAAAAAGTAACAAAGGGCAATAACTCTGTAATTATGTAAATTAGAGTTATGGTTCTTGTACACTGCACTTCCTCTCATTATGCTCTACCATTGTATGTAGTTTTATTAGATTCCATCTGTTAGTTATTAAGTAATTCTCCGGACAAGAAAAAGTAACAAAGGGCAATAACTCTGTATTTAGATAAAATAGAGTTATGGTTCCTGTACACCGCACTTCCTCTCAATGTGTTGTATCATCCTATGAAGTTTAGTTCAAATCCTATGTTGCATTGTTAAGATATGGTCCGGACAAAATATGGCTTCCGACCGACCTACCGACACAGTGACTCCTATATACCCCCCCAAAACTTTGTTTTTTGGGGGTATAATAACAGCATATAGTTGAAAACACTGGCAAATGAAGAAATTGCTCATTATGAGCAATTTCTTCTTTTGCCACAATGTTTTCAAAAGTCATCTGCTGCAGATATATCTAAAGGTGAAAAGGGTTGACAAGATTTTCCTTCAATTTTGCCACGTTACCTAGTTTATGACTGGACATGACATATGTTAAACCTTAGTCTAGAATATCATCGAGACAATTATTCCTACAAAGTTTTCAATATGCTCAAGTTAAAGATAGTGTTAACAAGAGTTGCCTTCAATTTGACCGTGTGATCTAGTTTTGACCTCACATGACCCAGTTTCAAACTTGGCCAAGATTGGATCGAGATGTATGTTCTGATAAACTTTCATGAAAATTGGATTCAAAATGTTGCCTGTAGAGTGATAACAAAGTAATTGTTGACACCGCACAAATGGTGATCACAATTCCTTACCTTGAACACTTTTTGCTTAGGTGAGCTAAAAACTGAAGACTATGATAGGAGGTAACAAGGTGATCACAAAAGCTAACTATGGGCACTTTGTGCCAAGACAAGCAAACAAGTTGACTGAAACAATGTTTTCAACTTTGCATAAAAGTTTAACTTCCATAACGCCTTATGCCATATGCTATTTTTTTTCCTAGTTGTATAATAAAGCAAACAAGAGGCCCAAGAGGGCCAGTATCGCTCCACGGCCATAAGGCAAAAATCAAATCTCCAAACAGCCCTGCCCCATGGTGGCCATGTTTTTTACCAACCACCATGGCTTAAAGGAATCGTGTAGAGTGTCACCCAAGGAATGTTTCTTCAAAATTACTTGAAAATTGACCTGACACTTTCGGAGGAGAGGATATTTTAAGTTTTCACTAAAGCCATATAAGGCAAAATAGCCCCACCCCCTGGTAGCCATATTTTTCAACCAATCAACATGGCTTGAAGGAATCTGCCTAGGAACATTTCTACAAAATTATTTTGAATATCAGCCAGACATTTTTGGAGAAGAATTTTTTTTAAGTTTTCTCTTTAGCCATATAAGGCAAAATAGCCCCGCCCTCTTGCGGCCATGTTTTTTTACCAATCAACATGGCTTGAAAGAATCTGACAGAGGGTCAGCCAAGGAACATCTCTACAAAATTATTTGAAAATTGGCTGAACAATTTCGGAGAAGAAGATTTTTAAAGTTTTCTCTTTAGCCATATATTTAAAGGCAAAAAAGCCCGCCCCCTGGCGGCCATGTTTTTCGCCCAATTAACATTTCTTGAAGGAATCTAATAAAGGGTCACCCAAGGAAAATTTCTACAAAATTATTTGAAAATCGGCCTGACACTTTTGGAGAAGAAGATTTTTAAAGTTTTCACTATTTTTTTCTTTTGGTTGCCATGGAAACCAGAATTATGGATGGATAAAAAACAAGAGGGCCATGAGGCCCTGGAATCGCTCACCTGAGAATGGGCTATTTAAGACATAACTCTGTCATGCTCAAGCCAAACATGTGGCTTCCAGAGTGTTAACAAGATTTCCCTCAAATTTGGTCTAATGACCTAGTTTTTGACATGACATGACCCATCTTCGAACTAGGCCTAGATATCATCGGGACAAACTTTCTGATAAAGTTTCAACATGCTCAAGTTTAAAATGCGGCTTCAAGAGTGTTAACGAGATTTTCCTTAAATTTGGCCTAGTGACCTAGTTTTTGACCTGACACGACTCATATTCGAACTTGGCCTAGCTATTACTTAGACAAATATTCTGACCTAGATATCACTAAGTCAAATTTTACGACATAGTTTCAACATGCTCGAGCCAGAAATGTGGCTTCTAGAGTGTAAACAAGATTTTCCTTAAATTTGGACTAGTGACCTAGTTTTTGACCGGACATGACCCATATTCTAACTTGGCCTAGATATCATCAAGACAAACTTTCTGATAATGTTTCAACATGCTCAAGTTTAAAATGTGGCTTCCAGAGTGTTAACAAGATTTTCCTTCAATTTGGCCTAGTGACCTAGTTTTTGACCCGACATGACCTATATTCGAACTTGGCCTAGATATCACTAACACAAACATTCTGACAAAGTTTCAACATGCTCAAGTTTAAAATGTGGCTTCCAGAGTGTTAACAAGATTTTCCCTCAATTTGGCCTAATGACCTAGATTTTCCTTAATTTTGACCTAGTGACCTAGCTTTTGACCCCAAATGACCCAGTTTCGAACTTGCCCTAGAGTTGATCGAGATATATGTTCTGATAAACTTTCATAAAGATTGGATGCAAAATGTTGCCTCTAGTGTAGTAACAAGCAAATGTTGACGACGAACGACGGACAAAAGGCGATCACAATAACTCAAGGAATTTAAGAGAGGACATTGAGAGGATGCTTCCTATGAAGTTTCAACCAAATTGGCCAAGTGGTTAGGGAGAAGAAGTTGTTTAAAGGAAAAAGTGACGCACGCACGACGGACAATTCGCCATGACATAAGCTCAGCCAGTGGAGCTAAAAATTTAAGGAATTTAAGAGAGGACATTGAGAGGATGCTTCCTATGAAGTTTCAACCAAATTGGCCAAGTGGTTAGGGAGAAGAAGTCGTTTAAAGGAAAAAGTTAACGCACGCACAAAGGACAATTCGCCATGACATAAGCTCGACTGGCTTTCAGCCAGTGGAGCTAAAAACCGAACAAATAACATATCAGGTAAACAATTCAAAGTGAAATTATTTGTCAGTGCAAATTCAAGTCTTACCAGGTTCATACAATCTCATAATGTCATCTTTGAGGTTAGTTCCTCCTGTGGTCACCATAACTTTGGCCCCAAGGTGTTTGGATAATTCAATTAAAATCTGACTGGTCTGTAAAGCCAATTCTCTAGTAGGTACTACACACATGGCTGAAATATGGAAGTATACAATGATGATTACAGTTAATCTCTTCTTTGGAAATTCACAACTCGTAAAGAATAGGTCTGCACTTACTGCACCTTGAATACCTGATCATAAGGTAGTAGTGTATCAATTTTGAAGTGAGTCAGCCAACCAAAAACAAAAGTATGACCAATTTATGCAAAGCCTGACAGACATACCACAGAAAAGTGATTCACAGAAAACAAAAATAAGATAATTTGGTTAACTTGCATGTCAAGAGTTATGGTACTCAAGGGGGAGTTTAATAATGATGGACACAAAAACTATTTTCCATATATACAACAAACCTGCAGCAGACGACTTTGGAAAAATTGAATAAATATGGAATATCTACATAAATGGAGATATAATTAATGAAAAAGTTGCTCATCTTGCCAAAATGTTTTCAAAAGTTGTTAGCTGCAAAAGCGTTTGACCAATGGATTATCTTTTTTTATATAGACGATGATTTCTTGAAAACTACTCGAAGTCTCCATGGTCTTACAACAAGATGATGGCCCTGGATAGCTTATGATGCAATATAATTTGTAGTGCGGTCAGGTAAGCTAATACAAGAGGCCAAAAGAAATACATTTCCACTTGCAACAAGGCAAAATAACCCAACCAATGTTGTCTGTCTTTTGTCAAATTAATATGACCTGAAGAAACTGATAGGTCTTGTTTTAGACAAGAAGATTTTCCAATCTTGGTAGTGCACCTGGGGTCAACATGGCTTAAAGGAATCTGAAAGAGGGTCACCCTTGGAACATTTCTAAAAAATAATTTGAAAATCAGCCTGACACGTTCGGAGGAAAAGATTTTTCAAGTTTTTACTATAGTCATATAAATTATAATGCAAATGAGCCCAGCCCTCTGGTGGCCATGTTTTTCGACCAATCAACATGGGTTGAAGGAATCTGATAGAGGGTCAACCATGGAACATTTCTAGAAAATTATTTGAAAATTGGCCTTACACTTTCGGAGACGAAGATTTTTTAAGTGTTCACTACAGCCATATAAAGCAAAATAGCCCCGCCCCCTGACAGCCATATCTTTTGACCAATCAACATGGTTTGAAGGAATCTGAAAGAGGGTCAGACGGTGTCATGCCTGTAGGACATTAGAGATTTTCTATACGTTGCTGTAATAATCGATCAATATGGGTGCTTTCATTAAGGGCCAATTCCAGGAATTTTTACACATTCACCTCCGCACTTTCACCCTTTATACTTTATTTAGGGTTATTCTGAAAAATGTAAATTTACGATGTTTTTTTGGATTTTCTGGGCGTATAATAAACGTATATTACGTCCACGTCCGCTTAATGAAAACACTGATCAATATGATATCTATATAGATCTCGGCATTACTTTAGGGGATTTGAAAAAGTTATCTCCCTTGAATTTCGCCATTTACTGTTTATTGCGTTTTCGAGATGGCATGATTCAATGCCTTGTTGTACATCGCCTCGCGATAAACACATTTTAGTTCTTTTCTCCAGTCAATGACCCCCATAGAGTAAGTTTTTTAGGATCAATCTACGATATGAGATGCATTATTTGACATATTTAAATGTTTTAGAGAATTTTTGAGCTTATGTGTACACATCCGGTTTTGTTCGCTACCATTCAGGAGAACGATTCGTCCCATGGGGTTTCGATACATACTATGTTTTTCCATGTAGCTTAGTAATAGTTAATGATTTATGCTGTAATATATTTTCTTTGAATATTTCACTCATAACTTTGATTATATCCAGTTGCTTTGACACCATTTAGATGAATGACTCGATAGCAACTGGTTGTCTCGACTTTTGGAATGACTCAGGAATGCTTATTTTTCTATTTCAGTTTTCTACTGAACTTGATTTGATGTTCTGAATTCCACATGATGTAGCACTAACAAAATTAAAAAGAATTTCGAAAATTGATTCCGTGTGTTTTTGTGTTCTTCCGGATCTTGTAAAATCGTTATAAGCGTTATTAAACAATACAGGCTTAATAGCGGTTATCCAAGGAACATTTCTACAAGTTTATTTGAAATTGACTAACATGTTAAGGATGAGAAGAATTTTAAAGTTTTTTCTTTTGGTTGCCATGGAAACCAGAATTTTGCATGGATCCAAAAACTTTGAAGGAATTTATGAGAGGTGGCTTCCTATGAAGTTTATCCAAATTGACCATCTGGTTAGGGAGAAATCGTTTGAAGCAAAAATTTGACGGACGCACGACGGACAATTCGCCATGACATAAGCTTCGACTTGGAGCTTAAAATTGTTGACGACACTCCAACCAATGTCGCATGGCCGCTAAAAGGCGATCACAATAGCTCACCTTGAGCACTTCGTGCACTAAAGAAATTGATGCCAAATATCTAACATGCTAACCTTGCACCTCATCTTTGTTGGTATCTACTCTTTCCAATATAGGGATAGCATATGCACCAGTCTTTCCTGTACCATTTTTTGCCCTGGCCAAAACATCTCTTCCTGTCAGGGCTATTGGAATACTGGCTTCCTGGATGGGTGATGGACTCTCCCAGCCCTTTTCGAAAATACCCATCAGTAAATCTCTCTTCAAACAGAAATCCTCAAACTCATTTCCTTTTGTATTTGTGACATCCTGTAGTAAATAATAGGAAAAATAAACCTCCAAACAACAAGAATATGAGTATTTTTTACCTCAAGCAGCTTTTTTGCAAAAGGCTTCATCAGGGAACAATTTATACATGTATGAAATGCAAATTCATGAATATAAATAACACTATTTGCCTGATGACTTATGTAGCAGACAACTTTTGAAAACATTGTGTAAAAGGATACATTGCTCAACATTGGAATTTGCAACAAAGTCGGTTTAAAAATATATACTTTTGAAGCTTTTAAATGGGGCCATAAAATTGCCTTGGTGTGAACCAGGTTTGTTCTGAAGTCCTTAAGCTACATAAACTATAACTAATACTATATAATCATTATATTTATCACATGACAATGCTTGTATCCGATGTAATATACCCATTACGTATTTCTTTATATGTGACATGTGTAATATAACATGACCGAATCACTATAAATTTGTGTATTCATGCACGAATGTTTACAAAATGGCAGAAAACGTTTATCAGGTAAACACAAACATCACGATAGATGGACGAGGTAAAGGACCATAAAAATATCTGTTTGTGTGATTAGTTAAGTCTATTAAGTACTACATGTTGGGACTATTTTCTGACAGCAAACCGATTTTCTTTTTGTGTTTCGTCATTTGATAAAAAGAATCTGACATTCGTTGTCATTTAATAAAGTTTTATTTAACCCGTCCAAGAAATTTGTTATTAAGCTCGCTTAATAACAAATTTCTTGAACTCGTTTAACAAAACTTTATATAAAATGCAACTCATGTCAGGTCCTATATAAACTATTTTCAAAGCCAGTCAGTACTATGTTTTTCAACAGATCGAAATAATTTGTAGTGGTTTTTTTTTTTTTTTTTTGGGGGGGGGGGGGGGGGGTGCGGGAAGACGAGACAACCCCTAGATTGTTACCTCTTCATGTTACCAAATGAGCTTACCCTTGACTAATCAGATTAAAAGAGAATACTTACTGTTGTTCTGAACCTAGTATCTTTTGCAGGTATTTTTAACTTTGCCTTCCAGCCCTGGTCACTGGAATATAAATAAATTGTATATGAGCAGTGCCTACCCTGAGGAAATTCAACATTTACACATTTGCAATCAGTGATTGATTGGGTGGGGTTTAACGCCGTTTTTAACAATTTCTCAGTTATATCACGGCGGCCAGTTCACCTACTCATGCATTTCCTGGTTTTCTCACACCAGTACTCCACACAACAATCTTTCCCAAGCAACTGGCTGCTTTTCCACATAGACTTAGCCCATTGGTGGAAGACAAATGACGCATGTCCCATTGACTTTTGTCAATCGTCGGAAAGAAAGTTGGCCGAGTCTGGATTCAAAATCACAACCCCTGGATTGACAGCCCGCGTCGCTACAGACTGAGCTACCGAGGCTCGGCTGCAATCAGTGAAGATCATATAATCAGTATCTGAAATTTTTACCAATTAATCACAAAAACTTTCAGAGCTCTAGATAAGGCTTAAATTAAAATTAAGTTTGTTTGCCCTTTACCGACCGACCCAAATTAGTTTTATTGCAAAAATCGGTTGGAAGATTTTTTTTTATTTTGCTCATTTGTTTTCCTTTCGTATGTTGAAAAAGAATGAAAGATGACATGGATGTGTAGACCTTTCTATAAATAACTCGCTCAAATACTGTTACTAGTATGTTGAAAACATGATTAGTGTGTATTTGTTGCTTCGCTAATTTGTAATCTCGCGAGACAGTTAAAAGGAGAGCTTCATCCAATGGAATCGCTTTCTACTTGAAGAAATAACACCATGTGATATTTTCGCAGGCAAACAGATCACGTGATTTTCTTTTCGCGCGCTTTCTTGAAGCTGTAGTAAACATCTCCTTATTTGAAATCTTTTACACAGGAAAGAATTTCTCATATATGCAACATGTGATACATTTTTACAGGGTTCGAATTTAAGCTCGCATACTCGCAAATTGCGAGGCGAGATTTCAGGCACCAGCATATTTTTGCGAGTGAAATTTTTGGGCCAAATAATACGCATTTCTAATCGTCTATCTTTTACAGGGTTATTTCTTTGACAAATCGCGATAATTACAGTTAATTTTCGAGATTTACCGATAGGCTGGGAGTATACTTTCAGTTTTGCAATATTAGTAGAAGTTTACAATCGATATATGTCTTGTGCGCATGCCTATTCAACGGCCCCAATATTGATGAAGTTTACCGCATACATTTGTAAGTCCAGTAAAATTAATACGATTGGCTGGAATGGTCATGTGTATATTTTGGGTTTCCCAAGTAGTATTCACTACAGAGATAGAAGAAATGGATGTTTTTGCACTTAAAGCACACCCGCTACATGATAAAAAGGGCTGTGACCAATCCAAAAATCATTTCTATATTTATATGTTTACCACAAAAAACATTGAAACCATAGAACCCTTCAAATTGAAGAGCATATGCAAAACAAGAAGGTCACCGATTTAGGTCAGTCACTGAAACAGGGCAGCTTGTACGATTTATGTCATTCAACATTCATATTAGTTTATTAATCCTCCCCTCCAAAAAACTAAAATATTTTTTCCGACCTACCAACCCACCTCTAAAATCTAGGGTCGGTAAAGGACAAACAAACAATTTTTTAATGATGGCCTAAGGGACGTTTTTCATGCTCTAAAATCCTAAATTGACCTCCAAAGGCTTTTTTAAAGCTTATGGTGTAGGTACTCAAAAGAATCATCGAGTAACCGGAGCTTAGCGAGATACCTGATTACTCATCGTTATTTAGTCCCCTGTTTCAAGGAACTTCTAAAGCACAGTACATTTTGATTAAATGGATGCTTGGACATAGTAATCTTTACTTGTTCAGTGTTCCCACTCACGTAAAATGTTACGTAAATTACGTAAACAAATTCACTTTCCCGCATGTATTTTAGGTCGTATGCGAGATTGCGTGTAAGAAAATTCCGCGGCCAAAAATCATAAGTACTGTATTTTCATTCAGGTGCCGAATATGATATCTAACCAAATTGAATATTTAACGAAATAATTATATATCTTATTCATACAAAAGGTAAAGGGAGTTGGTGATTGTTTAATTTTCGGCCCTATTTCGTCTAGTCAATTTAACCGCGTGTTGGAAGAAACAAAATGGCGACAATTCTAATTTTTCGCTGATAACATGCATTTTTTTGAGACCCAAGTCAATGTTTTATACAATTTATTTATTTATTGCAATAGTTGTCTATGATGTTAACAGATCAATGTGAAAGGAAAATACTTATTGAAAACCGTACTCAAGAAGAATGCATAACAAAACCGTCAGCTTAATGATGTTGATTGAAAAGTTTAGAAATAAACTTACTTGATAAAATCATCTAGCTAGTTTGTAAGCCTTATTAAAACAGACAGCGACTTATTAATAATGAGGCAACAAGGAATAGATATTGATGAGGTCATACAGAGGGCTTTACATAAATATAAATGTAGACAATTATGAATAAGTGTTACTTCTGCTATGATTGAACTGTGTTACAGTGCAGAGAATTTGATCAAAGTTAATACAGTCTCAACCATGTGCTTGTTGTTTATCCTATTTTATTATGAAAAATTTGCCTTCAAATTTTCATACCCCCTGAAATTAAATCTTACCCCCAGAAAGATTTTACAACGTAAGGAAAACGAGCTCCACCCATAAGAGGTCATGTTTGCAATGAATTGGAATAATTTGAATTATCTTGCAAGGGAGCATTTGTGCCAAAACATTTCAAATTGAGCCAGTGCCTTTGTATAAGATGATTCTAAAAGATTTCACTATAATATATATACACATGTAAAGAAATCAAGCTCCATCCATAGGAGGTCATGTTTTTATCAACAGTTCAGAATAATGTGCAATTTTACTATTCACCCAAGGATCATTTGTGCCAAATAATTTTCAAATCGGGCCAGTACTTTTGGATGCGAAGATTTTTTAAATAAGTTTTGGCATTTGTGCTCGGGTGAGCTATGAAATCATCTAGTAAACAGAAAATTGGCCATGTCAATAACAGCAGGAGGATATTATTATATACTGACCTTCCATCCGACTTGAGATCATTTTGAGCGGGATTGTGATGGTTCGACATATCCATCTTTGTTGTTGCCATGGCTACCAATGGGCAACTATCAGTCTATGCCTTTGAGGCCTAACAATTAAATGAATAATTGTTCACTTTCTCTACTAATCACTTCTTAGTCTCCACTAGCACAGTATAAATTATTCATAGAATCACTAGTATTAAAAAGCTGTTTTAAATGTTAATAATTTTTGTAATGAAACAATGTTGAACAAAAGAAGCACATTAACACAGAAACCAATGGAATATCAGTGATTTTCCTGAAATAAAAGAAAAGACATCTCAACTTAATTGAAAGAAATTTTTGACCTATTTCCCTTTCCCTAATGTAGAAGCATTTCATGTATTTGGGCAACCAGTGATCAATTAACTCCCAGAGGAACCCGGCACACACTTGCATTCATTGTATTGATTATAATTGAAGTCATTTTCAGGACCGCAAAGGCTTGATCCAGCACAAGTCAAAAAGAAGTCTAGTACGAGACAACAGTACTTTAACCCTTAGCAACATACTGTAATGTGTACCGGTCCTTCACAGAGTTAGGCCACGACGGGTCACCCATCCAGGCACTAAGTGAGCTACAAGTTGATCAACTTCATGAAAAAGCCAAGCACTCAACCAACGTTTCTATAAAAGCAGTGAGTGGTAATTGTACCTTAAGTCACACTTGTAACTGATCACTAACTGTACATTAGAGTGGAGCATACGTCACATCACTGGGAACCACTGGGGTCCGGGGATGAGGGTGATGACAACCTAAAATCACATCATTTGTAATGACTAATGTGTACCAGGTGATTCACAAATTAAAGCCACGGCAGGTCACCCATCCAGGTAATAACTGCGATGTACCTTGCGTAACTTTGTGAAAAGCCGACTTCTTTACCAACGTCGTTAAAAAGGCCGGCTTCTACAGCAAGGCTGTAGAAGTGGTATTTGTACCAATACAGTACCCCATTCCTGTTACTATACAAAAAAATCTGCAGCAGACGACTCAAACTAAATCCAAGCAAAAATATGGAATATCTCTTTAAATGAAGGTATTATTACTGAAAAGGGGGAGAGGAGTGTTGTGTTTAGATGTGGTGGCTAGACATGGGTGTTGTGCCCAACATCAGTAGTATACTTTTCACATCTTCGTGTTTATACATTGAAAACTTGCTAATTCATGACATTTACCTTGTCAACCTGATCTGGGACTATAATGAGTATCGGCGCAGCACAATCATGTCTTGCCACCAAAGACAGACAATTAGTTATATTAGTCTGCAGACTGCTTATCTTGAATAACAAGAGCAAATTGGTGGGTGGAGAAAATGTCAAGTTCTGAATTATATCTTTGTTACTATAGACAAAACCTTGTTCCGAGCGCAGAAACTAGCTTAAGCACAACCTAAACCAATTTGTACTGCTAAAAAGTAAACGAGCTTTCAATTTAAACTTATCGTGTGAAATAATGCTATATGTTGTTGAATGTTGTCATTTCGACATAGGACTCTGAAGAAATTGGTGAGAGATATTTCTTTTCAAAATACAATCTTAAACGACTGAAGTCATTGATTTTACAATGAGTGTAACTCAGCCAAAACTTATGAATTCAAAAAATATTACTCAAAAACAACATAGAAAACTGACAAAGAGGATGTTGGAGGATTATTGCAGTCTATTTTCAAGCTTACCAAATATGATTTCAAACATGGACGACTTTCCGCAAGGTGGCGCTGTGAATGAAACTAAACTGAAAGATGAAAATAGACATGAAAATTAACGAATTATTTCAATGAACAAATGATATATTACATATAAATCATTCCTATATAGTCTACATTCGGATTAAATGTCTTTCGGTGCCATTAAAATGTTTCACAAAAATAAAAGATTAAGTGTCGTAACCTTTCAACCCTGCGAGGTCAAAGGTGACGAAGCGAAGTAAACAAAAGGCTTTCCCTGGTGAAGGAATGCTCACCAGATCGTGTAAGATCATGTTTGTTCGATTTTTGGGTAACAATGGTATATTTAACTGTCCCGTAACAATCTTAAATACATCTTTATGACCTGTTACCGGGAAAAAAATTGGATGTATGTATTATGATCGATTTTGAGTTCATTCGCCAGAAGATTCGTTCGACGTTTCTTGTAGCCTAGCTCTTTTAATAGTCAAAATAATTTAGACTTTCGCTTGCTCGTTGTATCATCTGTCATGTATTGGGCAACCGCACTCGCATATGCAGAATAATAATAAATGAACATATGCGATGTCTTTCTATGTAGGACTAGGTAGCTCTGGACCCTTCACCCAAATTAAGTTTTAACATGACTTTATTAAAGTTTAATTTATAATGGGCCTACTCAGCCCATTCTCATTCATTTGTTTGTTATATAGACTCCGATCTCCTTATATCGTTAGCCTAAGCATTCAAAGAATTAAATTTAATGAAAGTATAAAACTATAATTATTGAAAAAATAAATAAAGTTGAAAACATTATGGCAAATGGAGAAATTCAACATTTGCCACAATGTTTTCAAAAAGTCCCTTCCTGATGAGGGGTTAGAAAGTGTCTGTATTAAGGAAATGAGGTGGTTATGGTTGGTAGTATTGGTAATTAGGTTGTTCAAGATCATGCCTGTAGCTGGGCATACGCCGGTACGCCAGTGCATATCATCATTTTCAAGAGTCGAAAAAATAAAAACTCCAAATCAGCATTAAAATTAAAAGACTGAGGGGGTTTTCTAAGTCTTCTACTGCAGTTTTGTTTTATTTAGAAAAGGCTTGAACAAATTAAGCTGTTTTCTAATTGGTTTCCAGTATGAAATATTACTCATAACTTTTATGCTGTTACCTTAACAAGATAATAACAAGGGGTCACTGATTCCATTTTCAAGAGTCGAAAGAATAAAAACTCCAAATCAGCATTAAAATTAAAAGACTGAGGGGTTTTTCTAAGTCTTCTACTGCAGTTTTGTTTTATTTAGAAAAGGCTTGAACAAATTAAGCTGTTTTCTAATTGGTTTCCAGTATGAAATATTACTCATAACTTTTATGCTGTTACCTTAACAAGATAATAACAAGGGGTCACTGATTCTTGTCATATTTGCATATACCTTTATCTACAATGCAATAATGTAACATAGCAGTACAAGAGATATGGAGCTGAAACAAAATAAAGTCATATGACCTTCGACCTCTGAATTGTGGCCTTGACCTTCAACTGAACTGGCAGAAACACATGTTCTGCAAATTGTTTCAATATGGTGAACATTTGTGGTGGGTAGTTCAAGATCCTTATTGGAATAGAATGAACACAAAATACTGTCACATGACATTGAAATGTGACCTTTACCTTCAACTGAGCTTGCAGAAACATGCACTTTGCTCTAGGCAGTGATGAGTAGCTTAAACATTCTAAGATATATGGAATTGACACAAAATATAGTCATTATAACCTACGACCTTCTCCTGAGCTAGCAGAAACATGAGTTCTGCACATCGTCTATATGGTGCACATTTGTGGCAAGTTATTTCAAAAGGCTTCAGGAGGGATACACAATTAACATCAACTTTTCAATAATTCTACTACTACGTGTACTACTATTCAGTTTTATAATAATGTTATGATTAATAATTTCTATTAGGAACAAAAAACCCATATATAAAAGACATTTAAAAAAGCAGGGAGAACAGACTCAATCAAACTAGTTTCTTTGTCCAATGGACTCCGATTAATAATGAGCAACCAGGTTTATTTGATTGGAAATTTGTTTCCTCCTTTACTGAATTAATCCCTACTTTCTTTTTCAGCTGGACCGTATTTAGGCCTTTGGGATACTGTCTGTCCTAAAAATGAGTAAGAAGGCTGAAGCTGACAAGGCCAACCAGGAGTTAATAGGAAATCTCAAGTACAGGGTGAAAGAGGTACTTGCCATATAAACAAACTGCACCAGTCAAAATGTGTCTCGTGTAACCCTTTCCAACGTACAGACACTTTCTGTCGCCTCTGCAGCAGACCACTTTTAAAAACATGTGGCAAAATGAGAAATTGCTCGTAATGACTACAATTATTATCAGAAATCTTATCCAGTGTGTGTATACCACGTGACTTTTGACGTCATATTTGCATGGTCAGACAGCAATAATTGCTCTTGTTAAGAATGTAAAAACAATGGCAACTTTTTTATTTCTTCACCCTTTTTAATAAGACATGGTGCAGTCTACGCCGCTTACAATGTCCTATCCCCGGTCTTTTACAGGAGTTTGATTGGTGGTCTAGTTTTTTCAAACACTTCGACGAACCTGTTCTCAAAATCCAGTTTTGATAATGCTCCGGCTGTCGGCGATATTAATACATTTTGAGAAAAGGTTCATCGAAGTCAAACTCCGTTGAAAAACAGGAGATAGTGCTCTGTAAGCGGCGTAGACTGTGCCATGTTTCAGTAAAAATGATGAAGAAATAAAAAAAGTTACCTTTGTTTTTACTTTTAAACCGAAGTAAAATAGTTCTGTCCGCCGTAGCATTTGTGACGTCAAAGTCACGTGGTATACACACACTGTTATCTACGGCTGTTTTAAAATGAGGCAGACAGTGAAGGCTCTGGCTGAGTGTTCACTGTTTGCAAATACAACAAGACTATTCCTGTTTTACTCAAAATAAATTGATATGTCTTGGAATGAACTGTTACCCTGCACCTTTTGTCTCCATTGATCTGATGATAGATGTTTCTCACTCTTTCCCTGTTTTCTATTTCAAAAATAAATTTAGTCCTATGTGTTCTAGTTAAATAATAAAGTCCTGAAACAAACTACATTATTATCCCCTCGACTAACGAAGTTTGGAAGGGATATAGTAACATGGCTGTTCGTTTGTTCGTGCGCGCGTCCGTCCGTAACAACTTTGTGACCACTCTACACTGAACATCCTTTGACTGATCTTAACCAAACTTAATATACAGTTAGTATATGGCAAGGTCTAGAAGCCTATTTATTTTCAAGGTCATAGGTGAAAGGTCAAGGTCAAAATTGGACATTGACTATTTTCCCATATCAACAACCTTGTGACCACTCTACACTGAACATCCTTCGACTGATCTTAACCAAACTTAGTATACAGTTAGTATATGGCAAGGTCTAGAAGCCTATTTATTTTCAAGGTCAAAGGTCAAGGTCAAAATTAGACTGACTATTCCATATCAACAACCTTGTGACCACTACACTGAACATCCTTCGACTGATCTTAACCAAACTTGGTATACAGTTAGTATATGGCAAGGTCTAGAAGCCTATATATTTTCAAGGTCAAGATCAAAATTGGACTGAATATTCCATATCAACAACCTTGTGACCACTACACTAAACATCCTTCGACCGATCTTTACAAAACTTGGTATACAGTTAGTATATGGCAAGGTCTAGAATGCTTTTTTATTTTCAAGGTCATAGGTTAAAGGTCAAGGTCAAAATTGGACTGACTATTTTCCCATATCAACAACCTTGTGACCACTCTACACTGATCATCTCTTGGCAGATCATAATAAAACTTGCCATACTGTTAGTATATGGCAAGGTCTAGAAGCCTATTAATTTTCAAGGTTAAAGGTCAATGTCAATATTGGACTGACTATTTTCCCATATCAACAACCTTGTGACCACTCTACACTGAACATCCTTCGACTGATCTTAACCAAACTTGATATACAGTTAGTATATGGCAAGGTCTAGAAGCCTATATCTATTTTCAAGGTCAAATGTTAAAGGTCAAGGTTAAAGTTGAACTTTCACTATTCCATATCAACAACCTTGTGACCACTACACTGATCATCCTTCGACCGATCTTAACCAAAATTGGTATTCAGTTAGTTTATGGCAAGGTCTAGAAGCCTATTTATTTTCAAGGTCTTAGGTTAAAGGTCAAGGTCAGACTTGGACTTTTGACTATTTTCCCATATCAACAACCTTGTGACCACTCTACACTGATCATCTCTTGGCAGATCATAACCAAACTTGCCATACATTTAGTATATGGTAAGATCTAGAAGCCTATTGATTGTAAATGTCAACGGGCAAAGGTGAGGTCATTTGGCAAAGGCCAAAGGCGGAGACAAGGACAAATTACACTTAGTTCTGTGTTACATAACATTAATAACAATTTAATAAAGACAAGGACAAATAACATTTGTTTTCTGGTATATAACATTAATATCCAGGTCATTGGCCATATTTTTAGCCATATTTTTAAATTGAATACCGAGGGGATGCATCCGCTTTGCTGTGCCCTGGTTGTATTTGAGGTTCTTAACCCTTTCCCACATATAGACACTTTATTTACACCTCTACAGCAGAGGACTTTTTAAAACATTGTGAATAAAGGATAAATTGCTCAAAACAAGCAATTTCTCCTTTTGCCACTTTTCAGTTATAATTTTTTTTAAAGATCGCTGTATTTGGGAAAGGGTTGACACTTGGCTTAAGACAACATCAGATCAGGTTATAAAATATGAATATTTGGATAAAAGTAAAAAGTAAATGCACTGTCAATCTGTCATATGCATGAAACTTGCATTTCCCCCAGACTTTAATAATTATTCTGTTGTAGCTTGAACAAGAAGTGTCTACATTAAGAGGAAGACTTGATGATTTAAGGAAGGCTAAAAACACAACTATAACAAAGAAAGAGAAAGAAGTGGTAGAAGTTGGTTTTAAAAGGTATAAGCAAGTTTTATTTTTCTCACAATATTTTGAACTTTCTCGCAAATGTTTGTGTTTTTCAGTTCCCCTAAGTACAAAGTGTTCAAGCTCAACTACATGTATTGTGAGTACCCTGTGTCTGTCGTTTGTCATCATGCATCTTTGTTAACAATTTCTTAAAATAACATCTCCTATTAACCCACCAAGCTGATTTCAACCAAACTTCAGGGGAATGTTCCTGAGATGGCATCTTAAAGGGGGTTAATTATAAAAACTTTCAAAATAAAATCTCCTGAAACTACTCATCTTATTTCAAGATGATTTGGCAGAAACAATACTCTGCCATAATACTAGAGGTGAGCCAAAAAGGTTCCACATGTTTTTAATTTTTATTGTTTTATATGTTAACTCTTAATTCACTTCATCAAATCTGGAGCAAAGATGTCGAAAATGTCTATAAATGAATGAATTATTATTAAATAGAGTTGAAAACGTTGTGGCAATCCTTTTGCAACAATATTTTGAAAAATTGTCTGCTACAGACGCTCGATATTTCTGATTTAATGACTTGGAGAAGAAGTTAGGATGCTTGTGTAAGTAGACTTTATACCTGTTATGATATTGTCTGCTTTGAAATATGTCTCAGGATCAATGTCTAAAAGTTAGAAAATTGAAAGTGCAATCTTGCTCAAAATTATTTTCTGAAGTTATCAGTTAACTTCAGCACTTAACCAGCATAGCAATTTTGCTTCGATGGCAGTAAATGTGATGAACTTTAAACAATTTCCAAGATATAGGGATGCCTTAGTTGATCTAGCAGACATCTGTTGAAAATCATAATGAGTAATTTCTCCTTTTTAACTCACCTGTCACATAGTGACAAGGTGAGCTTTTGTGATCGATCGCCCTTTGTCCGTTGTCTGTCCACAATTTCTTGTGAACACGATAAAGTTTTCATTTATTATCCGATGTTTACCAAACCTATTCAGAAGCTAGATATACATGAGAGCTCGGTTCCTTAATCACCCAGATCCATCCATGCATGATGGGATTATGGCCCTTTAAAATTGGCAAAATTGCTAAAATTGACCTTGTGAACAAGTTGAAAGTCATCATTTATTATCCGATGTTTACCAATCTCATACAGTAGCTAGACAACATGAGAGCTCAATTCCTTTCGAAAACCAGCCAGATCTGTTCATGCATGATTGGATTATGGCCCTTTAAAATTGGCAAAATTGCTATAACTGACTTTATGAACAAGATTAAGTCATCATTTTTTATCCGATGTCTACCTAACTTATACAGTAGCTAGATATACATGAGAGCTCTGTTCCTTTCAAAAACCAACTGGCAAAATTGTTATAATTGACTTTGTGAACACGATAAAAACTTCATTTATTTGTCACATATCCTTTACATTGGCAATATTGACACATTGTTGGATGATGCAGATATTGAAAACAAGAATTCTACCTTTACTTTTGCTCCTGGAGAAGGTCAACAACCTCTCAGTATTTTTCAAGATAAAGATTCAGAATGTTCCTCAAGTGACCCACTATCAGATTCCTTTAAGCCATGTTGATTGGTCGAAAAACATGGCCGCCAGGGGGGCGAGGCTATTTTGCCTTATATGATTTAAAAAATCTTCTCTTCAGAATTTCAAATAATTTCCATGTTGATTGGTCAAAAACTATGGCTGAGCGATATAGGGCCATTATGGCCCTCTTGTTTCAAAATGCTTTCAACTTAAAAAACTCTCAATTATCTAGAGTATTCATGTTTTTGCCATTTGGTTTTCAATGTCGTCAGGGTTTAGCAGTGGGGCATAAGTCTCCATGTTTGATTTCATGAAGCAAATCAGATTATAATGATGTCTATCCCTTGAAGAGGAAAATGTAATTGCTTCTTTTTTGTGCAATTTCTCCTTTTCACCAGTGATGCTATTGTCGAAACATAATAGCTCAGTTAGTAATAGGGATGGCTATCAACCAAGGTGTTTCAAGTTTGCATTATTGACAACTCATCATAACTAACATCATTTATCTTTCTTAATGGGCTAAAATAGTCTATGTGTGAAGATAGCAAGTGGCCTGTTAATAATGTGGAGTACTGGTGCGAAAAAACCAGGAACTTCTTGGTTAGGTGTACATGCCACTTCTTGAGATAACCGAAAAACTGTTAAAAATTATGTTCAATTCTAGTCATTCAACAAAACATTTTGGCAAATGTGTGGGAAGTCTCTCAAAAAGAAAGTGAAAGCTTAAAATATTGTAGTAATGTTATGAGAAATGTGAAATTGCATATTATTCTCCTTTTTAGCTCAACTATTCAAAGAATATGAGAGCTATACTACTCACCCTGGCGTTGGCGTCCACGTCACACCTTGCTTAAGGTTTTGTATGCAAGTACTTAAATACTACATGTATTGCATTGAAACTTTCTACAACCCTACCAAGCTATCACCTATGTAGATTATCAAGTTAGATAACTCTATCCTGCATTTTATGCAAGTTATGGCCCTTTTTTACTTAGAAATTCTGGTTAAAGTTTTGTGTGCAACTAAATTAAGAGTCCATTTCTCAGTATTTACTTGATGCATTGCATTGAAACTTTTTACAACCCTACCCAACTGTCACACCTATGAAGATTTATCAAGTTATATAACTCTATCCTGCATGTTATGCAAGTTATGGCCCTTTTTTTACTTAGACATTCTGGTTAAAGTTTTGCGTGCAACTAAATTTAGAGGTCCATATCTCAGTATTTACTTGATGCATTGCATTGAAACTTTCTACAACCCTACCCAACTATCACAATTATGTAGAGTATCAAGTTAGATAACCATCACACCTATGTTAACAATCAAGTATGATAACTCTATCCAGTATATTTTGCAATTTATGGCCTTCTTTTAACTAGAAATTTGCTTAAAGTTTTACATGCAACTACATTAAGAGTCAATATTCTAGTATTTACTTGATACATTGCTTTGAAACGTTATACAACCCTTCCCAACTATCACACCTATGTTGATTTTTAAGTTAAATAACTCTATCCTTCATTTTATGCAAGTAATGGCCCTTTTTGGACTTATACATTCTGGTTAAAGTTTTGCATGCAACTACAATAAGAGACCATATCTTAGTAACTACTTGATGCATTGCATTGAAACTTTAGACAGCCCTTTCCAACCATCACACCTATGTTAACAATCAAGTATGATAACTCTATCCAGCATTTTATGCAAGTTATGGCCTTTTTTGGACTTAGAAATTCTGGTTAAAGTTTTGCAACTACATTTAGAGTGTAATGGCAGTAACAACTTGAAGCATTGTATTGAAACTTTATACAACCTTTCCCAATTTCACAACTATATACACAACCAATTAAGATAACTCTATCCTGCATATGGTACAAATTGTGGCCTTTTTTTAGCTCACCTATGCACGAAGTGCAAGGTGAGCTATTGGGATCACATTTTGTCAGGCGTCCGTCCGTCGTGCGTCGTCAACAATTGAGCTTGTTAACACTCTACAGGCTACATTTTGCATCCAATCTTCATGAAAGTTTATCAGAACGTTCATCTCCATAAAATCTTGGACAAGTTCGAAACTGGGCCATATGAGGTCAAAAACGAGGTCACTAGGTCAAATTGAAGCAAAATCTTGTTAACACTCTAGAGGCCACATTTTCAACTTGAGCATGTTTAAACTTTATCAGAATGTTTGTCTTAATGATATGTAGGTCAAGTTCGAACATGGGTCACGTCGGGTCAAGAAGTAGGTCACTAGGCCAAATTGAAGGAAAATCTTGTTAACACTCCAGAGGCCGCAATTTTTGCTTAAGCAGTTTGAAATTTTGTCAGAATGTTTGTCTTAAAAATATCTAGGTCAAGTTCGAATATGGGTCATGCCGGGTCAAAAACTAGATCACTAGGCCAAATTGAAGGAAAATCTTGTTAACACTTTGGATGCCTCATTTTTTGCTTCAGCAGCTTGAAATTTTGTCAGAATGTTTGTCTTAAAGATATCTAGGTCAAGTTTAAATATGGGCCATATTGGATTAGAAACTAGGTCACAAGGTCAAATTAAGGGAAAATCTTGTTAACTCTGTAGAAGCCGCATGTTTTGCTTCAGCGGCTTGAAATTTGTTCAAAATGTTGAGCTGAATGATATTTAGGCCAAGTTCGAATATGGGTCATGCCGGGTCAAAAACTAGGTCACTAGATCAAATTGAAGGAAAATCTTGTGAACACTTTGGATGCCACATTTTTGAAATTTGGTCAGAATGTTTGTCTGAATTATATCTAGGTCAAGTTCGAATATGGGTCATATTGGATCAGAAACTAGGTCAATAAAGGAAAATATTGTTCAAACTCCGGAGGCCGCATTTTTACTTTGAGCAAGTTGAAACTTTGTCAGTATGTTGTCTTAATGATATCTAGTCCATGTAGGAATATGGGTCATATCAGGTAAAAAAATATAGATCACTAGGCAAAATGAAGGAAAATCTTGTTAACACTTTGGATGCCTCATTTTTTGCTTCAGCAGCTTGAAATTTTGTCAGAATGTTTGTCTTAAAGATATCTAGGTCAAGTTTAAATATGGGCCATATTGGATTAGAAACTAGGTCACAAGGTCAAATTAAGGGAAAATCTTGTTAACTCTGTAGAAGCCGCATGTTTTGCTTCAGCGGCTTGAAATTTGTTCAAAATGTTGAGCTGAATGATATTTAGGCCAAGTTCGAATATGGGTCATGCCGGGTCAAAAACTAGGTCACTAGATCAAATTGAAGGAAAATCTTGTGAACACTTTGGATGCCACATTTTTGAAATTTGGTCAGAATGTTTGTCTGAATTATATCTAGGTCAAGTTCGAATATGGGTCATATTGGATCAGAAACTAGGTCAATAAAGGAAAATATTGTTCAAACTCCGGAGGCCGCATTTTTACTTTGAGCAAGTTGAAACTTTGTCAGTATGTTGTCTTAATGATATCTAGTCCATGTAGGAATATGGGTCATATCAGGTAAAAAAATATAGATCACTAGGCAAAATGAAGGAAAATATTGTTAACACTGTGGAGGATGCATTCAGAATAATTGTCTTGATGTGTTTTGCATTGCAGTACATTGTATAATTAAGGTGAGCGATCCAGGGCCATCATGGCCCTCTTGTTACTGAGAAATTATGGTTAAAGGTTTGCATGCAACTACATTAAGAGTCCATATCTTAGTAACTATTTGATGCATTCCATTGAAACGTTATACATCCCTTCCCAACCATCACACCTATAAAAATAATCAGGAATCCGCTGTGGTCGAGTGGTAAGCTTCGGGGATTTCGAAACCGGGTGTCCAGGGTTCGATCCCCAGTCGCGGCACTATGGTCATAGTGGAGTGCCTTTGGGCAAGGCACATTTTTTAGCCTAGTACTAGTTTGTTTACCCAGGATCATGAATAATTAAATTTAATTGCGCGCTAAATGACCTTAGCTGTCGATGCACCATAAAACAATATACATTCATTATAAAAATAATCAAGTTAAATAACTCTTATCTTGCATATAATGCAAATTATCACCCTTTAAGAAATTGTGGTTAATGTTTTGCATGCAACTACATTAGAGTCCATTGTCTCAGTAAAAATAGTCAAACGTGCTGACCTCCCGACAGCTCTTGTTTTATTAGTCCAGAGCTCAGTTTTATGTTTGAACTGTTTTTAAGGTGGATAACAACTTGACCATGGTGATATCATATATTATAATGTAATTTGTGTATGTACATTTATACTGTTATTTATATCTCACAGTCCCTGTTATATGACACCATTACCATTTCACAAATAGAAAAAATCTGCAGCAAACATTTTTAAAAACATCAAGGCAAAAATATGAAAAAAAATTAGAAATTAAAGTATCATTATTTAATTTAATTAAAAAAAAACACTTTCTGCTACAATGTTTTCAAAAGTTTTCTGTTGCAGAAATGTCCCGTAATGTGGGGAATAGTTAATCACTGACCTGAATGACATGCTATTTTGAAGGTCATCTGCTTTGCTGCTGAAATAGTTGCAAAATTGTATTGTATCTGTGAATAGGCTAACATTTCCCTTTCTGGTAAAGATGAAGTATTCTGGTGCTTTACAATATATCTATTAACCGTTTCCCACATACAACAAATCTGCAGCAGATGACTTTGAAATAATTTCAAAAATATGGAAACTCTCTATAAATGAAAGTATTATTATTGAATAGAGTTGAAAACATTGTGACAAAAGGAGAAATTTATCTTTATGAGCAATTTCTCCTTTTGCCATAATGTTTCTAAATGGCGTCTGCTACAAATGCATCAGAATTTGTCTGCAGGTGGAAAAAAGTAAACTCTTTCCCTCATACGACAATTCTGCAGCAGACGACTTTGAACTTGTTTTGTTTAAAAATAGAAAATCTTTATAATTATGACCTATGACTAAAAGCGGAAAACATTGTGGCAAAAGGAGAAATTGCATGTCTGCTGCAGAGGCGTCAGAAAGCATCTATATGAGGGAAAGGGTTAAACCATTTGTTGTTTTACTCAAACTATATTTTAGAGGTCAAATTTAAGATTTTAGGACATGAAATACTCCTTTTATGTAGAGCATTACAATAATAATTCAGAGATCCAAGATATGAAGCTAAATTAACTGAGCTAGAAAAGAAGATTCAAGATGTTACTTCTGCTAAAAACAAAGAGATTGAAGATCTGAAAAAGAAGTTTACAACTGAAATTGATGAACTGAAAAAAAAGCATGCTTATGATCTCAGTAAAGCCTCAAAGACGGAGACAGATATGCGTAAAGAACTTGCAGAGCTTAGGAATAAACTTGTGGCTGACATGAAAGAGATGGAAAATAGACTGTCAAAGGTATGAACTTCAATCAGTTTATCTGGGTGGTGTAATGGTTGAGCCTTCTATTGAATCTACAATAGTAGATAGAGAGTTGTATCTGTCCAAGATGACTGGAACATTTTTCTCTCGCACACGGTCTGTCTGTTCACTTTTTCCTACAAACAACTTCTAAAAATGTCTCCTCCTAAACCAATGAATTAGTTTCAATATAACTTCACAGGAATGATCTTAGATGATTCTCTCTCTCTCCAAAAGAATTGAATTCCATGGAAAACTGGTTGCCATTGCACCAGAAAGATTTTTTAAAACTCTTCTTGTCCAAAAGTATTAGCCTGATTTTAAGATATTTTGGAACAAATGTTCCTGGTTGAACCTGTACTTATTTTGTTCAAATTATTCCAATCCATTAAAAAATATGGCCTCAATGGGTCAGGCTTGTTTTCCACATGTGTACGTACTGGTATATAGTTAACAATCTTTAAAAAGTCTTCTATTCCAAAAGAACTGCCCTATGCCAAAATTATTTGGCACAAATATTCTTTGGTCGACCAACTACAAAGATGGTTTAAATTAATCCAATACATGGTGACCAACTTCAAAGATAGTTAAGATTAATCCAATACATGGTGACCAACTTCAAAGATAGTTTAGATTAATCCAATCCATGGTGACCAACTACAAAGATGGTTTAGATTAATCCAATCCATGGTGACCAACTACAAAGATGGTTTAGATTAATCCAATACATAAAAAAAACGAGGCCATTGTAAACCGCCATGTTGGACAGATTAAAACCTATGACAACTATTGTAGATTTAATACAGTGGGTTAGAGATTATGCTCTGAAAGCAGAAGACCAGTGTTAAATCCCAGGTCAGGTCATACCAGAGTCTTGAACAATGATAGTAGTGCTTTCTCACTGTTGCGCTCATGGTTGTGGGGATAGCTGATGTCATAAACTTACCACCAGTACCGGTAATTTACGAAGGAATTGTCATGATTTGACCTAATTACTGTTAAAAGCGGCATAAAATAAATACCGTTAGTCCTGAAATGTTAAGGAAATAGAGATCATGATGTGTAGTTAGGCACCGGGGCTATGGTTTTCATGCTTACCCAGAATTCCAGAGTTAACCCTTGTCTGCATACAACAATTCTGCAGCAGAAGAATTTGAAAACATCTTAGCAAATATATGGAGACATTCAATAAATTATTGAATCCAGTTGAAAAGAATGTGACAAAAGGAGAAATTTCTGATCAAAGGTGTATATGATAATGAAGAACATGTTTCTACATCCAATTTGAGTAAAACGGTTAAATAGCATATTCTAGACTTGCTTACACTTTCCAATATAAAAAGAATCTGCATCAGAATACTTTGAAAACATCCAAGCAAATAATTATATCAAAAATATCTGCAGATGTAAGTGTAGTTATTGAGTGGAGTTGAAAATATTGTGATAAAGGAGAAATTGATCACCATGAGCAATTTCTTCTATTTCCAAATGTTTTTAAAAATTATCTGCTACAGAGTCGTCAATATGTGGAAAAGGGTAAAGTACAGTACTTCATAATATTTCACATAACAGAATGTGTATTAACCCTTTCCCTCATACGACTATTCTGCAGCAGACGACTTTGAACATATTTTGTGAAAATATAGAAAATCTCTATAATGGAATGGATAACCTATGACTAAAAGTGGAAAACATTGTGGCCAAAGGAGAAATTGCTTGTTTTGAGCAATTTCTTCTTTTGTTCTTTTGAACAAAGGTCATGATTAGGTCAATATTGTTGAGCAATAGAATAGTTTTATATTTGATTTTATATTGTTCACTAGCAAAACAAAGGGAATGCATGTAACCATGAGGTAGATCTCTATCAGATGAAGATGAAGATAACTGACCTCGAGGGCGACAATGCCGCACTCAAGATGGAGAACTCTGATCTCCGGGAGAGAGTTAACACTCTAATTACAGAACTCAGTATAAAAGAAGCCAAATGGTGTGAAGCTGAAGAACAATATAAACTCAAGGTTTGTAATCTGTTTTATGCCAAACTTTTCAACCCTTTTCCCACATACTACAAATCTGCAGCAGATGACTTGGAACACACAAATGGAAAATCTCTAAAAAATAAAATGAGTATTTTCTCCTATTGCCATAATGCTTTAGGTAATTTTCTGCTTTATATGCATCCAAATGGGTCTGCTTTTGAGAACAAATATGTAATAATGCTCAGTTGTGCAATATTTAGCCAAATAATTTCTGCAGACTTTGTTATGGCCATCTTGGAACAGAAATGATTCTTCTCCAAAATGGAAATTTCACATTCTGTTGTTATTTATGAAACCCAAAGAAGACCTAGTGCTGAAATATTGAACAACAGAGCAGCAAGGTTTGTAGTTTGTTGTTAATGTGTATGCCAAACATTTATAAGGAGACTAGAAAAGGGAAAGTTTTCTCACAAAAAGTATATGCAGGTGGGCATCTGTGTGGTGTTTGTTGAGTCCTTTAATCCTTTACCAAATACAACAATTCTGTAGCAGATGACTGAAAATATCTTGTCATAATTATCGACAATCTCTATTATAAGATCTGAAAACCTTGTGACTAAATGAGAAATTGCTCCTCATGATCAATTTCTCCCTTTTCAAAGTTTTTAAAAGATATCTGCTGCAGATGTGTCATAATACCGGTCTACATAAAAAAAATTAAAAACCTGTCAGTCTGAAAACTCATCTTTTAACTATTTCCTTCTTTATTCAACCAATGATTGCATGAACATTTGTCAGTCCAAAGCAATATTTGTCAGACAGGACTGATGACTGACGACTTTAGGGAAGACTGTAATGCATAACCCTTTCCCTCATACAACAATTCTGCAGCAGATGAGTTTGAGCATATTTTGTCAAAAAATAGAAACTCTCTATAATTGAATGGATAACCTATGACTAAAAGTGGAAAACATGTGGTAAAAGGAGAAATTGCTTGTTTTGAGCAATTTCTTCTTTTGTCACTATGTTTTCAAGAAGCCATCTGCTGCAGAGGCGTCAGAAAGCGTCTATACATGTATGAGGGAAAGGGTTAAGTTGACTAGATAAGGGAAATTATAATTTTCTCAACCTATATTTCATATCTATCTATCAATCCATACAGCATCACCTCTCGCGCAAGATTTTGTGCAAATGGATGATGTTGTGTTAGTACTTAGTAGAGTATAAGAATAAAAGTTTAACCCTTTCCCCCATAAATAAATCTGCAGCAGACATTTTTGAAAATATCTAGGTTAAAATATGGAAAACATTTATAAAAGAAAGTATAGATATTGAATAGAGTAGAAAACATTGTGGCAAAAGGAGAAATTTCTCATCATGAGCAATTTCTCCTTTTTTCACAATGTTTTTAAAAGACGTTTGCGTCTGCAATTGGGGAAAGGGTTCATAAAAGTGTTAGTTAAGGTGAAATAAAAGATGGCTGATTTAAATTATAAACCCTTTCCCTTGCACAGGCTGAACTGGATCTACACTGTTCAGATATGCCAACTTACCTTTTCCCATGCACAGACTCATTTATACAAAATTGTTTTTGCTATAAGGATGTTATAGCCACTGCATTCTAATGAATAATATATAGATTATAGTTAAAATATAGTGTTTTTATCATTGAATACTAAATGGGAGTTCTGTGCCAAATTAAATTTATGACTTTATGTGCTTGCAATAAGCACCAGTTATTATCCCCTCGGTTACGAAGTAAGCGAGAAAGGGATATAGTAACGGGACTGTCCGTATGTATGTGTGTCCGTCTTATCCCCTCGGTTACAAAGTAAGCGAGAAAGGGATATAGTAACGGCACCATCCGTATGTATGTGTGTCCGTCCGTCCTTCCGTCCGTAACAAACCTTGTCATCACTCTACACTAACCATTTCTTGACAGATCTTAACCAAACTTGGTATAAAGTAAGTATATGGTAACATCTTGAAGCCTATTGATTTTCAAGGTCATAGGTCAAAGGTCAAGCCCAAAATTGGACTTGCAATATTTTCAGCTGTGGCAACCTTGTCACTACTCTACACTGACCATTACTTGACGGATTTTAACAAAACTTGGTATAAAGTTACTTTATGATAATATCTTGAAGCCTATTGATTTTCAAGGTCATAGGTCAAAGGTCAAGCCCAAAATTGGACTTGCAATATTTTCAGCTGTGGCAACCTTGTCACCACTCTACACTGACCATTACTTGACGGATTTTAACAAAACTTGGTATAAAGTTACTTTATGATAATATCTTGAAGCCTATTGATTTTCAAGGTCATAGGTCAAAGGTCAAGCTCAAAATTGGACTTACAATATTTTCAGCTGTGACAGCCTTGTCACCACTCTACACTGACCATTCCTTGACCGATCTTTATAAAACTTATTATACAGTTAGTTTATGATAATATTTGAAGCCTATTGATTTTCAAGGTCATAGGTCAAAGGTCAAGCCCAAAATTGCACTTACACTATTTTCAGCTGTGGCAACCTTGTCACCACTCTACACTGACCATTACTTGACAGATTTTAACCAAACTTGGTATACAGTTACTTTACTTTGATTTTCAAGGTCATAGGTCAAAGGTCAAACTCAAAATTGGACTTACAATATTTTCAGCTGTGTTAGCCTTGTCACAACTCTACACTGACCATTCATTGACCGATCTTAATAAAACTTATTATACAGTTAGTTTATGATATGTCTTGAAGCCTATTGGTTTTCAAGGTCATAGGTCAAAGGTCATGCCCAAAATTGAACTTGATTGAACTTACAATATATCTCAGCTGTGGCAACCTTGTCACCACTCTACACTGACCATTCCTTGACAGATCTTATCCAAACTTGGCATACAGTTAGTTTGTGACAATATTTTGAAGCCTATTGATTCAAGGTCATAGGTCAAAGATCGAAGTCAAAAATTGGACTTAAATATTTAGATCACAAGAGAACTCAATGTGAAAATGGAAAGCCGAGGGGATGCATCCGCTTTGCGGTGCCCTTGTTTTTTATTATACAGTTAGTTTATGATATGTCTTGAAGCCTATTGGTTTTCAAGGTCATAGGTCAAAGGTCATGCCCAAAATTGAACTTGATTGAACTTACAATATATCTCAGCTGTGGCAACCTTGTCACCACTCTACACTGACCATTCCTTGACAGATCTTATCCAAACTTGGCATACAGTTAGTTTGTGACAATATTTTGAAGCCTATTGATTCAAGGTCATAGGTCAAAGATCGAAGTCAAAAATTGGACTTAAATATTTAGATCACAAGAGAACTCAATGTGAAAATGGAAAGCCGAGGGGATGCATCCGCTTTGCGGTGCCCTTGTTTTATTTCCTGGTAAATCCCGAGGAATAAGAATTCTCATATTAAATGTAAAATAATGCCATTTCTCAAAATTGACGCCATATTTTGATAAAAGTAGCTGTGTTTATAGCATTTTTATGACACAAATATGAACATCATTTCAAATTGCCAGAGCATCTTATGATCTCCCTTGCATAACGATTTCCTACTACCGTTAGATCTAGGAATCTTTTATTTTGCTCATTACTGTATATTTCTTTAAATTTTTGTAGTATATGTTTTACTGACTTGGTGGCGTTGTGGAAGAGCATCTGCTTTATAAATGGTAGTAATGGCTTTCCCTTGGCATTCAGGATTGTGGGGGGTAACATTACTGGCTCGCTGATGTCAGGGTAAATGGACCAGAAGTACTGTTAATTTACCCAGGAAATGTTGAATGTGGGGTAAAACACCATACAAACAAACAAACAAAGTGTTTATGTTATGTTATTTGTAACCACTATTTTACAGATAAAACAAGGGTTTGGTGACAAATATGCTGAATGGATGGCTGAAACGGAAAGAAAAATACAAGACTTGCAAGAGGCCAACGCTCTGTTGTAAGTGGCATTGTTTGGCTGACATATCACTGAACAAAATTACCCGATTCTGATCCAAGTTAACCCTTTCCCACAAACGACAAATCTACCGAGATGACTTTGAAGTCATCTCGGCAGATATATGGAAAATCTATAAATTAAAGAAAAATTATTGATTAAAGTTGAAAACATTGTGGCAAAAGGAGAAATTGCTCTTTTCAAAAGTCATCTGTTGCAGAGGCCTCAGAAAACACTTCTATGTGGGAAAGGGTGAAGGGATAGATATTATTATAATCTGATTTGCTTCATGAAATAAAACAGGGAGACCTACTGTTAAACCCTGTCCCACATATAACAAATCTGCAGCAGACGACATTGAAAACATAATGGCAAAAACATGAATACTCTCTATAATTGAGAGTTAACTTATATAATTAGAGTTGAAAGCATTGTGCAAAAAAAAGAAATTGCTCATTATGATTTTCAGCAGATGTCTGCTAAATCAACTAAGGCATTGAAAGTCCAATCTGGGAAAGGGTTCACTATTCATCACATTTATTACTATCGAGGCATGGTTGCTATTCTGGTTATGTGCTGAAGTTAACAAATCTTTAACTGAGACTGCTGCAGACAGTTTTAAAACACCTTATATTTAAGTTTTCAATAAAGGAAAATATAATCATTGGTTAGAGGAGAAAACATTGTGGTTAAAGGTGTAGTAATAGTGTTTTTTACTTCATAATAAATAATACTACCAAGTGTATCTTTTTGCTCATGTGTTTTAAAGATGATTTCACTAAAAAGACTCATCTGGGAAAATGGTAAATATTACATGTATAATTTTTGTATATAGCTTTATTGACTGCCTAAGTGGTTTAGTGGTAGAGTGACCACCTCAGGTAATACCAAAGACATTGAAAATAGTAGTAATATTTTAACATCTTTAGCGCTCAGGGTTGCATTATGACTGGCTGAGAAAATGTCCTGATATAACTAAAAAAATGTTGAAAGTTTACTTAAGCACCATACAAACTTAGCCTGTGTTTCAATAAATTCATTGATATTTCTTGTTTTTCCAGACGGACCTACTTGCATAGATCAGGACAACAACTTCCCCCTGAAGCTGGAGGGCACTAGCACACATTTTAGCTTAATAAATGAATAAAGAAACTTTAGCCAAAGAATAAAATAAAGAAAGTGCCTTAAACTTATCTTACAAACCAATATTCTTGAACACCTACCTGCATCATTCAAAATTGGATGCAATATTCACATTTTCTCACATATGAACAATCTGTAGCAGAAGTCTTTAAATACATATATGAAAAGTATGAAAATCTCTTAAATTAAAGAATGATAATTGAAAAGAGTTCAAAACATTGAGACAATAATTGCAAATCATGAACAATTTCTCCTTTTGCCTCGTTGTTTTCAATAATTACACTTTCATTTATATATATTTTCCATAGATGTTTAATAAGTCGTCTGCTACAGATTTTTATATGTGAGAAAGGGTGTAGAAGTTATGGTAAAGCAAATTTTACCACTATAAAAACTAACGTTTTGCTCAATAACATTAAAATGCATCAATATATTTAATACATATAATATTGTACATAAATTCAACTTCATTTCAATGCATTTGTCTATATATAGGACCTGACATGTGTTGTCATTTCATATTAAGTTTTATTAAATGATTTCAAGATTTTTTTTATAAAGCGAGCCTGTGGCGAGCTTAATAAAAAATTCTTGGACAAGCTTAATAAAACTGTTTATGAAATGACAATGAATGTCAGATTCTTTTTATCACATGACGAAACACAAAAAAGAAAATAGGGTTTTCCAAAGCTATTTTAATTTCGTCAGTAAACCTTATTACAATGCCGCCAATAATTATGCAGAGGTCATATATAGCTTAGTTAACGAGTTTATTAAACGTGATAATAAACAAACACTCATGAGATATTCTATTTATTACATAAAGTGACTTATGAGGCGTATTTCGATAAAATGTACTCTACGTTTACAATATTTCTAGATGAAATTCATGGGTTTTAGCGCCAAAGTGACTAACGTTATGACGTCATACGCTGACATGACGCATTTTCCTAGTATTTGGTCATGTTATATTACACATGTTATATATTAAGAAATACGTAATGTGTATATTAGATCGGATACAAGCATTGTCATGTGATAAAAAACCTTATGCTTTATTTTCACAGAATTTAGAAAGACAAAGTCATTAAATTGCATCTTTAAAATTTTGCAAACCTCATTTTCTTCGCGGTATTGTTATATTAATAAGATATCAAACATTCTTGTTTAATTCTATTGATTCATTTAAATTTTATTGAGCAAAACATTAGTTTTTATAGATGTAAAATACGCTATACCATGCTATTTTCTGTATTAAAGTGAACTGCAATTGCCTTTTCTACCAAAATGCTTTCTCCTTTCATGTCAAAAGTTGCAGATACAATGTGTATTACAATTGGGTTCATTATATATTGTGTTCAGACTTAAAATGTATAAAAAAAAAAACATCATTCGCATGCCCCTAATTTTAGGCGAGGCATTACAATTCACTTGTGTCATTCAGTATGTCTTAGAATACTTTTGTTTTTTGTTGTGCCTATCATTAACTGTGTTACACCTACAGTCATAAGACTTAATGAAATGTTTGTCACCATATGATCTAAATCTAGGGTATGAATTTGGCATCCTCATATTAAAGTTAGGATCCTTGCTAAAAGTTGTAAAACATGATACATAAGTGGATGTAACTACCTATTTGCCTCTTACACCTGTACTAAGTTGGAAGACAGTGGTGCAGAGGTAGAGCATCGGCCTCTCATATCAAAGGTCCCTGGTTCGAGTCCTGTGATGAGCGGGTCCTGACTTTGGGATTTTTCCACACAAACGGCGCGAGTACTGGTTAAGTCTCCAGGAAGCAGACATCGAGGGTGATTAATCTAAGCCAAAGGCTTGTTTCGCAATCAATGTAAAATGAATAAGTTTAAACTAAACCTGTACTAAAAATAGACTACAAATAACACTATTGCTGCAGATGACTTTTGAAAATATTGGGTCATGTCATCTTAAAAACAAGGTCATTAAGCTGAATTTAAGAAAATGTTTGTAGACACTCTAGAGGCCAAATGACCATGTTGAAACTTTGTTAGAATGTTAACCTTGAAGATATCTTGGCTATCTTCAAATGTGGGCTATGTTGGGTCAAAAACTAGGTCACTTGGCTAAATGTAAGTAAAATCTTGCCAATCTTATGGCTCTCAATTTGGAGGAGTCTAAAACTTTTATTAGGACAGTAAAGGGTTAAATAAGTTTTGTTAAGCATGAAGTCATAAATATGATAATGTTTTCATCACACTGGTGTTAGAACCTCCTTGCACCATTATCTTTCAACCCTTTCCACATGCTGACATATTTTGATGCATCTGCAGTAGACAACTTTTTAAAACATTATGACAAGGGGGAAAATTGATCATGAGGAGCCATTTCTCTGCTTGTCACAATGTTATAAACCCTTTTCTAAAACTAAACTTTCATTTATTAAAAATTCCAATATCTTTCCTAAGATGTTTTCAAGAATGTTGTAGATTTGCTGTATGTGGGAAAGAGTTACATTAATTCAATTCAAGACCTTGGGATCATGGAGTTTATATCTGTCATTCGCATGTTATTCAGATTGCATATGTATGCTTTTATGCTAAAGGCTTTAAGGATTAAAGCCAAGTATTCTTGGCTACTTTTCCATTGTTTTGTTACAAAAATGTGATATTTAAGTAGGTAATTTTTGTTTGTGTGTGTGTTTTTATTCCTATTTATTTTAAAGAAAAACAATAAATTGCTGAAGAGACAGTTGTCTCTTTTGGAGGGGAATAATTTCCTTTTCAGTATTGTTTCCATATTTTACATTTGAAAATAGTTTGTTCTTAATCCATTCTCTGATATGATATAATTAAAATTGTCTACTGAAACCGTTTCAAACATTAAACAAATCTGCAGCAGCAGACAACATTGATTGGATTCAACCACACTCCAGGCATGAGGTTTTTTTAACCATTATCAGGAAAAAAATCCTCTCAAGAACAGTGGAATTATGATTTTGATACAAATCATCCTGTAAAAAACATCCTGTATTCACAAATTGTCTACATCAGGAAAATGGTAAACCCTTTCATCCATTCAATTCTCTCATCTGCAGCAGATGCATGTTAAAAACATGGGATAAATTAAATAATCTGATAAGGAAAAATAACTCAAATATATTATTAAAGAGCAAGTTATGCTTTTCCTGCAATGTTTTTCGAATTTGATTTTAAATATTTGTTTCAAAATTTGGGATGCAATATATTACACATATTTTCAATGATGTTTTAAAAGCAGGGCCCTCTTAACCCTTTCCCACATACAGAGGCTTTCAGACAACTTTTGAAAACATTGTGACAAAAGTAGGAATTGCTCAATATGAGCAATTTTTTCTTTTGCCACAATGTTTTCAACTCTTTTCAGAAATTATACTTATATTTGTAGAGCTTTTTTCCGTGATTTTGCCAAGATGTTTTCAAAGTCGTCTGCTGCAGTTTTGTTGTATGTGGGAAAAGATCATACCAGGTAAACTGCTGAACTGATATTTTTTCACTCCATACTGAGTGCACAGGATGACAACTGATACTTTGGTTGCAGATGATTTCTAAAAAAAAAACATGGTGAGAAAAGCAGAAATTGCTCAAGACAAGAATCTTCTTCTTTTCCAACAGAAAGTTTCAAATTGTATTTCAAATATTTTCCGCAGTTTTTCAAGCAGGTGCCTTTGAAAAATCATATCAAGTAAACATTTAACGCTGTGATATTTTTATGCTTTATTAACTATTAATTTACGGTCAAAATTAATTTTGTTTGATTTACTTTCTGTGATATTTTTATCTTATTCATAACACTTGGAAAATGTTCACCTTTTTACTTCACCTGTGCACAAAGTGCTCTGGGTAAGCTATTGTGATAGAACTGTGTCCCTCCTCTGTCGTTGTCAACAATTTCTTTAAACAACATCTCCTGGTTTCATTGCTGCAAAACTTCACAGGGATGTTTCTTTGATGGTCTTCTTTAAATTTTGTTTAAATATCTAAATTAAGTTCATCACTTTGGTCGCCATGTAATTAGAAACGGGGGAAGAATGCCAAAACTTTAAAAAACCTCTTGTCCAAAAGTACATGCCAATTTTGAAAAAAAAATTGAAACAATTGTTCCTTGGGTGACCCTCTACCAAGCTTGTTCGAATAATTAAAATCTGTTGAAAAACATGGCTGCCAGGCGGCGTGGCTCAATTTCCTTATACAGTTTGTAGTAAAATCTTTAAATGACCCTCTACCAAGCTTGTTGAAATAATTTAAATCTGTTGAAAAACATTGCTGCCAGGCGGCGTGGCTCAATTTCCTTTTACAGTTTATAGTAAAATCTTTAAACAAATTTTTGTCAAAATGTTCTGACCAAATAAAAAATAATTGGCCACAAATGTTCTATTCCAACAAAAAAACATGACCCCCCATGGGACGGGGCTTGTTTTCCTGATATGGAATACATATAGAAAAAACTGAAAAGTCTTCATGTCAAAAAGAGAAGGCCCAATTTGAAAATAATTTGGCACAACTATTCCTTTGGTGACCCTCCACTAAAATTGTTGAAATTATTTTGATGATATGATTCTTCAAAAACATGGCTTCTCCAATTGAGTCTTGGTGAGCGATGCAGGACTTCATTGCTTTCTTGTTTATTTTCATATACATGTATTTTACTTTTTTATGCACAGTTTTATTATGGTACAGAAATAAATACAATTTACATATTTATTGATTCTTACAAATCTTGCTAGAATCTTATTTCTCATTTTGCCTGTACAAAATATTAACGATGGGACACTGAGTGATCATAATAGCCTACTCAAAGCACTTTGTGCTCAGTTGAGCTAAAAACAAACTGCTTTAAGCAATTTTAGTAGAGGATCACCAAAGGAAAAATATTATGAACTTAAATGAGCCATACTTGTTGAAGATCAATTTAAGTCAAGTGATGCATGATGGAAACTGATTGATCATAAAAGCTTACTCAGAGCACTTTGTGCTCAGTTGAGCTAAAAACAAACTGCTTTAATTAAGCAATTTTAGTAGAGGATCACCAAAGGAAAAATATTATGAACTTAAATGAGCCATACTTTTTGAAGATCAATTTAAGTCAAGTGATGCATGATGGAAACTGATTGATCATAATAGCTTACTCAGAGCACTTTGTGCTCAGTTGAGCTAAAAACAAACTGCTTTAAGCAATTTTAGTAGAGGATCACCAAAGGAAAAATATTATAAACTTAAATGAGTCATACTTGTTGAAGATCAATTAAAGTCAAGTGCAGATAAAGAACTATATTTGTGATCCAAAAGTTCCTTTGTTTGTCAGAAACCTTCTATGACAGATTGAAGATCAAACTGCTTTGATTTGCAAGTTAGCTGATCATGTACTACTCCCAAAATGCTCTTCATTTCATTTTTGGCTCACCTGTGCACGAAGAGCTCAAGGTGAACTATTGTGATCACATTTTGTCCGGCGTCTGTCCATCTTGCGTCGTCAACAATTGCCTTAACACTCTAGAGGCTACATTTTGCATCCAATCTTCTTGAAAGTTTATCAGAAAACTCATCTCCATCAAATATTGGGCAAGTTCGAAACAGGGTCATATGAGGTAAAAAAACAAGGTCACATAGGTCAAATTGAAGGAAAATCTTGTTAACACTCTGGAGGCTGCATTTTTGAGCATGTTGAAACTTTATCAGAATGATTGTCTTGATGATATGTAGGCCAAGATAGAATATTGGTCATGTCTGTTCAAAAACAAGGTCACTAGGCCAAATTGAAGGAATATCTTGTTAACACTGTAGAAGCGGCATTTTTTGCTTCAGCATCTTCACATTTAGTCAGAATGTTTGTCTGAATGATATCAAGGCCAAGAGAATATAGGTCATATTGGGTTAAAAACTAGGTTACTAGGCTAAATTGAAGGCATTTTTACTTTGAGCAAGTTGAAACTTTTTTCAGAATGTTTGTCTTGATGATATCTAGTCCTTGTTTGAATATTGGACATATCAGATAAAAAAAATAGGTCACAAGGCCAAATGAAGTAAAATCTTGTTAACACTCTGTAGGTTGCATTTTGAATCTTTGTCAGAATAATTGTCTTGATGTGTTTTGCATTAGAAATCACATTGCATAATTCAGGTGACCGATCCAGGGCCATCATGGCCCTCTTGTTCTTTATAAGGGCTCATTTCACCCCAACTTCCAATGGCATGGCAATAAGATTTATGTACCCAATGGAAAATTGATTTCGTTCTTACGTTATGAGTATTTCGTAAATACGAAATAAGAAGGTTAATTTACATATTTAAAAAAATTGTTTTGAATATTTATTTCGTTTTAAGAAATAGGTTTTCTTAAATAAGAAATAAAAGGGCTAATTTGAAAATTAAATAAAGTGTAGAATACTTTTTTTTTTTACGAAATAATATTTGCTTATTTAAAAAAGATGTTGAATGCCACATAAGCGGCTCTGAAAAATCACTGGTTTCCATCAAGAATCTAGAACTGTATACTTTACATTCCTGTTTACATGATGCAAAGATGAAATGTTCAAATGATACTCAAGCTTCACAATGAAAAAGTTTTGCTAAAATCTGGCGGGTATGGCTAGATGTGTTTAGTGTTTTGTTCCTAGTATTATTCGGTTCTTCTGATCACAAGGTATAAGTGTTACCACTTTGAAATGAATGTACCAAATAGAAACGACGTTATTGACGCCGCGTGGAAGCGCGGCGTCAGTATGGGATAGGTTTAATTTTGTACCATGGGGTGACGTAATCGAAAAGGGAGAAACCAATGTTATTATTGTTAAAAAAAAACCTCTGTTGTTTGTTTGAAAAACCCAACCTTTACGAATCAATAAATTGTATAAAATGATTTAAGACACAAAAAGATACAAAATAATGTAAATAGGCATGTCTTCTACCGTTATTACAAAATTTTAGACACATCTAATGGGTATTTAATAACTTTCCCCTAATTTACTAGGCTACGTTCTTTTTATAGTTTGGTTTACGACCTGATTCATCAAAGCTCAAAAAAAAGTTTCTGGCGATGTTTTTGCCTATTTACAATATTGAGATTTTTAAATAAATGGGTAATCTTTAAAAAAATCAATGATGATTCATTTTAATTACTACATATTACAGTATAATTCTAGAAACTGTAAACACAACGTTAACCCAACTATCCAATAGGCATGGCCGTAACGTGACCCGTTCTATTTGTAAATGCAGCATGTCATCGCTTGACGATTTTGGTCATTCTTATTGAATAGACGACAAGGTGTCATCGGTTCCCATAGAGTAATTAAGTTGTCTCTGCTTCCTCGCGTTATGAATACTTCGCTGTTTTCAAGATTTCATCCGATTTCTAAAATTCATTGGATTCATACCTGGTTTTTCATGTTTCGTTCGAGATGAACGATTCGTACCAACTGGTTTTCGCTCTTTGCTCTTGGGGAACTGACTTGACCATTTTCTTTTGTCTATTTTTCAGTTTTCAACTGGCATGTTCAAAACAATTAAAGTGACATTGTTACACACAAACAAAACAGACTTAATAATTCTTACTATATGTTGACTATACATGTGAACTTTCATAATGCTCAATCTTGAGAACACTTGAGAAACTTCAGCTTGTATGACACATTATAGTTGCAGTGAATTTTAAGCAAAACGGAAACCAAATGCTGAATATCACATAGATCGTAGCATATAAAACGTGTAATCCCTACGTCAATATTGACCCTTTCTGCTCTCGGTAACCTTTTTATATAGGCTATGGTAACCAAGTGAGCAATATAGACACATCTTGGCCTTCTTGTTTAAAGCGACTGAACTCCAGATATCCAACTGTCGGGGAAAAAAATCCAATTTTAAGAAAATAAGTGTTATTTTTGTATTTTGTGCATTAAAATATGATAACTGGCATATTACATACCCCTATAATCGGTGAGATTTTCTTGTTTTCGATACTTTTTCCATCGCAAATTCTACCCTGTCAGTAACGGGGTAAGTATTTTTAAATAGGAAACTCCTTCATCGGGACAATTGAAAACGACTCAAGTTCACTTTATTGATAAAAAACGATACATTTTCTACCCTGGTTTTACTTGGATAACATAAAGAATAACATTTAGGGCGAATTCGAGGTGGGTTTTTGTGTGTGTTTTTTTCGTGCCATCTGGATTTCAGTCGCTTTAACATAAAGGGACATTTGGCCTTCTTGGTCGAAATATTTACATCCTGTCTGCTTGCACAGACTATTTAAATGTACTGAACTGCATCTGCTTCCTTTAAGTCATGCTTCAAAATCATGCGCGGCGTCTTTGATGCTTTGCATCAAAATTCTTCTTGTAACCAATTAGTACATATGGTGACGGAGAGACGTACAGGCGTCCCTACGTTTTACACTTGGGTTGTACATCCGTTTATTTCTTTTGTCTTAACCCTTTCCCTCATATAGACACTTTCTGACCCCTCTGCAGTAGACGACCTCTTTGAAAACATAGTGACAAAAGAAGAAATTGCTAAAAACGAGCAATTTCTCCTTTTGCCACAATGTTTTCAACTTTTAGTTATAGGTTATCCTTTCAATTATAGATATTTTCTATTTTCTGACAATTACAATGTATGTTCAAAGTCGTATGCTGCAGAATTGTCGTATGAGGGAAAGAGTTAAGCCACACCTCGAACCACTTCATACCCCATTGATCGTACATGAAAAACTAATGGGGCTACAGCTCTAGTTCATTTGTCAACTGATACATCTAGGATTAAATCATATGTAGACGTACATTGAGTGTTCACTGTACGCATAAAATGACAAAAAGATGCTAGAAACGGCTGATGTGTAAACTAAATCTAGTTATCACTCTCATGTATGCTGAAATTTCCTGAACCCTAATATGGAGAATGGATATTTTGTCTTTTCCTAGTTGGATGGATATACGGACAGACAGACAAATGGAATATTCAGCTACATAAGATGATGTTCAACAAAAAGGGTAACCTGTTTTTACACACAATTCTCCAGTAGATTGCGAACCATGCGATTTTTAAATAGTGAGGCCTTCTATAAACGACTTCAGTGATGTTTGTTATGTAATCACATAGACATATTTTATTTGGTAATAAAGGCCTCCGGCCCAAAATACAACATGTACATACATCAAATAGATTGAAGCAAACAATAAATATTGGTATTATTCAAATAAACATATACATTTTTAAGCTTTTATGATTAAACAATTATAGTTTGACATAATAAGTTGTAAATGAAAATATATTTATAGTTATAGTTTTAAAACATTTCAATATAATAACAGATATTTGGTTGATATTGAAAAGAATTGTTTGAAACAGATACCAGTATCGTATTTAACAGAATTTAACTTATCTACAAATTACGAAATTCTTGTACAATTTCTAATATTATAAATCAAGAGTTTCCTTTCTTCTTGCAATTGCATTAAATAAGTATCGAGCAATACTGAATAAACTCTTTTCATCTTTGAAACTTATAATTATGTAAAACATGTTAAGAGATCTATTATTTAACCAGTTAAGTTTAAAGAAAGTTTGTCTAAGCATTTCATATTCATTACATTCAAAGAAGAAATGAAACTCATCTTCGACTACATAAATATTATTTTGTATACATAAATCTCTGTCTATTGATGCCTGCCTTTTTCAATCATTAAAATATGGCTCGAGCAACGAAAATTTGATGAAGTTTTTCTTAAAATATAAAACAAATCAATATCTAAATATGGTTCAGAGTAAAGATGAGATTTAAAATGTTTATAATGTAATGCCTTAGATGAATCATTCAAACCTTAGTTCCATCTTTGTAAATAACACTTGAATGCCTGTCTTAAATAATTGTATAAAGTTTGATTCATTTCCAACTTCTTGAGCAATCCAAACATAACCAAAACCGTACGTAAATAGTATTTGTTTTAATATTACTAGCCCAAGTTCTTCTACCAGTCTCATCAAATTGTTTTAGCATATTATAACATTGTTTAGGATATCTATGGTTTTTCATATGTTATATTTTTAACCAAAACTTAGTCCAATTTGGAATTTAAGTTATACATAGAGATAATCTACCACATTCTCCTAAAGCTAAACTATCAGATGTGTTTTGTGATAAATTACAATATTGTTTACAAAAATTGATTTGAACTTTTTCGATTTGTTCAACATATTTATAACCCCAAATTTCAGAACAATAACAAAGTATAGGTTTAACCATTGCATCAAAAACTTTAAACAAATCTACATAATTTAAATGTCCAGATTTACGCTGGAATCTAAATATACATGCAACAGATTTAATAACTTGCAATGCTAACATTTCTTGTGTTTTTGACCATAATAGTTTCGGCGTAGAATAAACACCTAAATATTTATAAAATTGAAGAATATCTATAGTATCCCCACAATAAGTCCATTTCTCTGTTTGCTTGACAACATGCCTCCAAGCCGTTTAAATGATATAATATTTTTGCAGTCTGGTTAGACATGTATCATATAGACCAAATATATGTAGCAGAAGACTGAACAAATCAAAGAAAAAATGTAGATTATCTCTTTTAATGAGAGTATACTTGTTGGCTAGTGATGAAAACATTGAGATAAAAAAGAGTCAAAATTGCCATTTTGTATTCGTCTGTTGCAGATTAGTCAAAAATGTATCCGCAAGGGAGGCACGGTAAAATAATAATTGTAAAACGTTTTAATATTAAGGTTATGGAAAGAACCAACTTAAAACATGTTTGAAAATATAATGTGAAAAGGAGAAATAAGTTATTTTCAGAAATTGCTCCATTTCTCTCTCTATTTTCAAAGTTCATCTAATACATTGGCCCTAATAGCTATCATGTAAAGGGTTTAACCCATTCCTGCCTGCAGACTCATCTGTAGCAGACGACATTTGAAAGCATCGTTGCAAAATGGGAAGTGCTTATCATGGTCGATTTCTCCTTTTGCAGCAATGGTTAAAACTCTTTATTAGTACTTTCATTTAAAGAGATTTACATAGTTTTATCTAGTTGTATATTCAAAGTCGTCTGTTGTTAACTTGTAGTTGGGAAAGGGTTTCAATGATTGATTTGTGTTGAACGCCGTTTTCAAAAAAAAAATCAGTCACATCACGGTGACTCATCACAATCATGTGTCGTCGGGCTTTCCCAAACCGATACTCCACATAACATACTTTCCAAATAATTGGCTGCTTTTCCTATACTGTTATATCCACATGTTTTTAGCTCATATCGGCCAGAGGAAATCCCTATCCCATCTGCAGAAGCAGTTTGGTGCAAGTTCACTAGATGACCAATTTCTCCTTTTTGGCCTGGGGCTTTAGCCTCTGGTCATATTAGTAAAACCATTTTTTCGGAATTGGCAGCCTGAAGTAGTGTGTCAAATGTAGTTGCGGGTTTTGAGGGGGCCCGTAGGGCCCGTGCCCGACCCCCCCCCCCCCCATGACACCCCGACCCGGCCGGGCATCATACATATCGGGCAAGCGCCGGGCCAAATTCGCCGCTCAGAGCCCGGCCGGAAATCGGGCAGACATTGACCGTGGACAGGCTAGCGTCTGGCCGACCACCCACTGTGGCTCGCAGGTTATAAAAGCCGACTCATCGCATCATTAATCAGATTATCCAGTCGTGCTCTTCACAGAAGTTAGCAATTTAACACTCAGTTTATCACAAAAGTGTAACAGTTCTACAATGTGCCCTAGAAAAGAAGGGAGGACTGAAGGAGAGTGAGAGGGCAGTACCCACAAGAGAGGGGGAGTGGCAATAAAGTGAATGAGATAACTAAGTTGTAGCGGTAGCGTGCACACGCAAAATTCTCCCTCAACCGAGCTGTGCAGGCACCTGCATGCGCTGTGGAGGTATCAACGGCATTCTCGTTAGAATGTTTCTCTTAATGATATCTAAGTCAAGTTAGAATATGGGTTATATTGGGTCAGAAACTAAGTCACTATGCCAAATTGAAGGGAAATCTTGTTAATATTCTGGAGGCTGCATTTTTAACTTGAGCATGTTGAAACTGTATCAGAATGTTTGTCTTGATGATATGTAGGCCAAGTTTGAATATTGGTCATGTCTGTTAACAATATTTCACTTCAATTTGGCCTAATTTGTATTTAACCCGGTATGACCCATATTCGAACTTGACCTAGATGTCATTAAGATAAATATTCTGACCAAATTTTAAAAATGTGGCTTCTACAGTGTTGATAAGATTTTCCTTCAATTTGGCCTAGTGACCTAGTTTTTTAACTGACATGACCAATATTCAACTTGGCCTATATATCATCAACCCAAATATTCTGATACAGTTTTAATATGCTCAAGTTAAAAATGCAGGCTCCAGAATGTTAACAAGATTTCCCTTCCCTGCTGTCAAATTTGTCTTTGAATTTGCATGACTTAAATGTATACTCTTGTGAGCTTTTACAACTCAGGTGAGCGATACAGTGCCAACAAGGTCCTCCTGTTTTCATAATATTTACTTTTTTTTATTTGATCTTTCAAGTTCTTAACAATAAATACATAAACATAAGCTGCCATTGTTATTTCCTTTCACATTTTCTCTACTTCTCCAACCTTCCTGCAGCCCCCAGGCCGTCAGCACTGCAGTGCTTTGATTCTTGATGTTTTTAAATATATTCACAAATGTTAAAGTGTAGACCAATACTTTATTATTATTCTTTCCTCCCTTTTTAGTTCATCTATGCAAGAAGTACAAGGTGAGCTTTTGTGATCACATTTTGTTCGGCGTCCGTCCAGCGTCCGTCATGCGTCTGCGTCGTGCGTCGTCAACATTTGCGTTTGTTAACACTCTACAGGCTACATTTTGTATCCAATCTTCATGAAAGATTATCAGTACATTCATCTCCATCAAATCTTAGACAAGTTCGAAACTGCGCCATATCAGGTCAGAAACTAGGTCACTAGGTCAAATTGAAGGGAACTCTTGTTAACACTCTGGAGGCTACAGTTTCAACTTGAGCATTCTGAAACTTTATGATATGTAAGTCAAGTTCGCACATGGGTCATGTCGGGTCAAAAAGTAGGTCACAAGGTCAAAAAGAAGGACAATCTTGTTTGACACTACAGAGGCTGCAATTTTTATGTCAAGTTCGAATATAGGTCATATTGGGTCAAAAACTAGGTCACTAGGTCAAATTGAAGGAAAATCTTGTTAACACCCTAGAGGCTGCAATTTTTGTTTCAGCAGTTTGAAATTTTGTCAGAATGTTTATCTTTAAGATATCTAGGTCAAGTTCGAATACGTGTCATATTGGGTCAGAATCTAGGTCACTAGGCCAAATTGAAGGAAAATCTTGTTAACTCTGTAGAAGCCGCCTTTTTGGCTACAGCAGCTTGAAATTTAGTCAGAATGTTATCTTGATGATATCTAGTCGATGTTTGAATATGGGTCATATCAGGTGAAACAAATATAGATCACTAGGCCAAAATGAAGGATTTTTGGTAAATCTTGTTAACACTGTGGAGGCTGCATTCAGAATAATTGTCTTGATGTGTTTTGCATTGCAGTAGATTGTATAATTAAGGTGAGCTAACTAGGGGCATTATGGCCCTCTTGTTTATAATAAAAATAGCAAACTACTAATGTTTTAAAATTATATTATGATGAGCGCCCTTGTGTCACGATGCATACCAATATGCAGAGCGCAAGCAAAATGCCTGTAGGGATTCTTATGACACATTTAAACCATTCTCCTTCGCAGAGTTGTTGTTCTTTACACTCGCTTTAAAGGTCGAGTGTTCATTCAACATCATATTTCTATAAAAATCAGTTTTATTTCAGTTTGTTCTTTATTTCATTTGTTTCGAATCAAATAAACATCATAAATCAACTTTAATTAGACGCCGGGCAGAAGCCCGCGACTTATATTTTTAATAGGTTTTCGGAAATGACATGGGAGGACGAGTTATTATTAGATTTTTTTTTTTTAAATGTCTTGAACATATTACAATTGCGTTTGTTTAAAAAGTTATGACACATCTAAAATGAAATAAATATTCCGATGTTTTAAGTATTTGCAGTTTCTTTATTTTGACTCGCATTTATGTTTTTTTGTTTTATTTACGAAAACAAAACAGTCCCTGGGCGAGTTCATATGGGATCCGAGTGCACTCGGAATCCATTTGAACCGTGATACTTTTAACCTAAGTGACGTCATTTTGACCTTTTGACCCGAATCCGAGTAACCCACCTCAAGCCTGGGGTTACTAGCGTTTCAAAATGGCGACCATCGATGCTGCAGCAAGCGACGGAAATATATTAGTGTCAATAAAGCTCAAAGCAAACAATGTTTTGGTTATAAATCAGTCAGAGGGTATTCAACTGTATTAAAAACACTTTCAACTTTCAACAATATCAATATTGTCCAATGGGAGACCACTTCAGTCTTATTAGTCGCCGGGCAGAAGCCCGCGACTTCTATTTTTAATAGGTTTTCGGAAATCACATGGGAGGGGGGATTATTATTAGAAAGAAACACATTTAGATGTCTTGAACATATTACAATTGTGTTTGTTTAAAAACACTAAGTAATGACACATCTAAAATGAAATAAATATTCCGATGCTTTAGGTATTTTCAGTTTCTTTATTTTGACTCGCATTTATGTTTTTTTGTTTTATTTACGAAGACAAAACAGTCCCTATTTGCTAGAATGAAATACTGTATTTTACACTATATACTACATGTAATCAAAAGGCTATAACTACAAACCTTTACGTCGCACAGTCTAATGTTGTTTACATACGCGCACCTGCTGATGAAAATGACGTCGAATATTCTCCTTCTAATGGCAATTTTAACTTACTGAATGTTATTTTCATGTTCAAAGAGATGTCTTGATTTGTGAAGAAGGCATTTTATAATGTTTATCCATGTATATCTAAAATATGAACTGTTTCTAAGCTAAAACTGTTGATCGCGTGACTCGCGAATACCAACTGCGTAGATCAATCTCCTTTGCAGAAAGCCGCTCTTTACACTCACTTACAAATAGTAAATCATATGCGATTTAAAATGTGTATTTGGTTCGAAACAAATGAAGAAAAGAACAAACCCAGATAAAACTGGTTTTAATAGAAAAATTACTTTGAACGAACACTCTCTGCCTATAAAGAGAGTTTCAAGAACGACACCTCTGCGAATAAGAAAGAATCGGGTCTTTCGTACAAAATTATTTCGTCCTTGACAATTTTAAATGTGTCATTTAATTCCCTAAAGGCATATTGCTTCCGATCTGCATATTGTTATGCATCATTGACACAAGGGGGCTCATCATAATATAATTTTAAACATGAGTAGTTTGTTATTTTCATTATGAAAAAGGAAGGAAATAATTAAAATAAATTAACATGTTGTAGGGCTCAGTTTATGTTCGAAATTAAGTTTAAATTATACAACAATTTCAATGAGATTTAACTGTTTAGTTGATATATTATTTTGAAGGTGGTCTAATTTATAAATATTGAACTACATTTCAACATTTGTTAAAGTATGATATAATTAGGATGCCAAGCTAATATCATCTTTAGAAAAAGAGAAAACTCATGTCTTCAGCGATTTAACCCTTATCTCATTGTTTTAAAGTAGATTGCTGCAAAGGTGTCCACTGTTGACTTTAATAGAGGAAAGGTAAAATGACGTGCTATTGCATGCAAATCCTAAATTGTCTGTTTTGTGGTTTTATTGAAAAATAATAAAATTCAAATATTCTGACAAACATCTTGAAAAGTGTATGTGGAATTCACACATCTTATAATTATTCCTTAATGAAAGCACTGTATACATACTAAGACTAATGATTGGCAAGATTACTCATTTCCATTACTGTTTATGATCAATAATTAGTTGGTTGTGTGTATGGTCAACCTACTTTGGAATGGAGATTGATCATAAACAATGAAAGGCTTCAATTATCATTCACTTCGTTAACAAAACAATGCAAGTGTAACGTGCCGGGCTAAAGACGCAGAAGATCCCTTCAGCGAAAAGTATACTCAACCCTGAAGGGGTCCACTTGCCTTATATATCTAACCCTAAGACCATCACTTCGAACCGGTGATGCTAATTTGCATATTCGTTACAATACTTCCCACTCCGAGAAGACTCGTCCCGAGTCTTGGCCTGGGAAACCCATGGGTAAGGCAACTCCAATATGGCAGTTGTCTTCATCCCACCGCTGCCACCAATGTAACGTGCCGGGCTAAAGACGCAGAAGATCCCTTCAGCGAAAAGTATACTCAACCCTGAAGGGGTCCACTTGCCTTATATATCTAACCCTAAGACCATCACTTCGAACCGGTGATGCTAATTTGCATATTCGTTACACAAGTTATGATACATTTTCACTTGACCCCACCCCTGATGTTCCAATATGCCCCTCAGTTGATAACTGTTTATTCAACTACTATAATGTTAGTGTTATGCATAACTGCAGTATGGATTTCCGGCGACATTGATGCGTTGCATCAACTTTCTCTTGTGAATTCATCTGAAATCGTCTGCACAAAATTGTCTGCCCGGCGCTCCAGTCCGAATTCCTTCCCTTTGACCTAAGACGAGGGAACACCGTTCAAATGGAAAGCATTTCTGCGCATGTTTTCTGAATTTATTTTTAGACATGACGTACAGTTCTCTATCCTAGAGAAGCCCATCTGAACTCGCCCCCTATTATACTTGCAGCAGCAGATGAGTCAATATCGAGATAAATATCACGTTTAATTCTCCTTTTAATAGCAATTTTAGCTTACTAAATGTTATCTTCATGTTCTAAGAGATGTCTTTATTTGTGAAGAATGCATTTTATAATGTTTATCCATGTATATCTAAAATATGAACTGTTTCTAAGTTAAACTGTTGATCACGTGACTCGCAAATACCAACCGCGTAGATCAATCTCCTTTGCAGAGAGCCGTTCTTTTCACTCACTTACAAATAGTGAATTATAGTTGATTTAAAAGCTTTATTTGGTTCGAAACAAAGGAAGAAAAGAACAAACCGAGATAAAACTGGTTTTAATAGAAAAATGACTTTGAACGAACACTCTCTGCCTATAAAGAGAGTGTAATGAACGACACCTTTGCGAAGAAGAATGTGGGTCACGAATCGGGTCTTTTGTACACAATTATTTCAACCTTGACAATTTTAAATGTATCATTAGATCCCTACAGGCATTTTGCTTCCGATCTGTATATTGTTATGCATCATTGACACAATTAGGGCGCTCATCATAATATAATTTTAAAACATAAGAAGTTTGTTAATTTCGTTATAAAAAAGAAAGGAAATCATTACAATAAATTAACATGTTGTAGGGTTCAGTTTATGTTCGAAATTAAGTTTAAAATTATACAACAATTTCAAAGAAATTTAGCTGTTTAGCTGATATTATATTTCGAGGGTGGTCTAATTTATAAATATTGGACTACATTTTAACATTTGTCAAAGTATAATATAATTAGGATGCCAAGCTAGTGTAACGAAAACGTTCGGTATACGTTGCATTTGATATGCAAATTTACATCACCGTTTCGAAGTGATGGGAGTTTAGGATTACATATATAAGACAAGTGGACCCCTTCAGGGTTGAGTATACTTTTCGCTTAAGAGATCTTCTGCGTCTTTAGCCCGGCACGTTACATGGGTGGCAGCGGTGGGATGAAGACAACTGCCATACCGGAGTTGCCTTACCAACGGGTTTCCCAGGCCAAGACTCGGGACGAGTCTTCTCGGAGTGGGAAGTAGTGTAACGAAAACGTTCGGTAAACGTTGCATTTGATATGCAAATTTACATCACCGTTTCGAAGTGATGGAGTTTAGGGTTACTTATATAAGACAAGTGGACCCCTTCAGGGTTGAGTATACTTTTCGCTGAAGGGATCTTAATTCTGCGTCTTTAGCCCGGCACGTTACATTGGTGGCAGCGGTGGGATGAAAACAACTGCCATACCGGAGTTGCCTTACCCATGGGTTTCCCAGGCCAAGACTCGAGACGAGTCTTCTCGGAGTGGGAATTAGTGTAACGAAAACGTTCGGTATACGTTGCATTTGATATGCAAATTTACATCACCGTTTCGAGGTGATGGAGTTTAGGATTATATATATAAGACAAGTGGACCCCTTCAGGGTTGAGTATACTTTTCGCTTAAGGGATCTTCTGCGTCTTTAGCCCGGCACGTTACACTAATATCATTTTGAGAAAAAGATAACTGTCTTCAGCGATTTAACCCTTTCTCATTGTTTTAAAAGTAGATTGCTTCAAAGGTGTCCAATGTTGACTTTAATAGGGGAGAGGTAAAATGACGTGCTATTGTATGCAAATCCTAAATTGTCTGTTTTGTGATTTTATTGATAAATAATAAAATTCAAATATTCTGACAAACATCTTGAAAAGTGTATGTGCAATTCACAAATCTTATAATTATTCCTTAATGAAAGCACTGTATACATACTAAGACTAATGATTGGCAAGATTACTCATTTCCATTCCTTTTTATGATCAATAATTAGTTGGCTGTGTGTATGGTCAACCTTCTTTGGAATGGAGATTGATCATAAACAATGAAAGGCTTCAATTATATTTCAATGAAGGACATTCACTTCGTTGACAAAAAAATGCAAGTTATGATACATTTTCACTTGACTCCACCCCTGATGTTCCAATATACCCCTCAGTTGATAACTGTTTATTCAACTACTATAATGTTAGTGCTATGCATAACTGCAGTATGGATTTCCGTCGACATTGATGCGTTGCATCAACTTTCTCTTGTTAACTATTTTAGGACGTGTACTATTCTTTGGAAGTTTTCCCACGTGTGTCAATTTATTTCCTTCGTAGCGAAACATAGAGTAGAAACAGTCTATACATTTTACTATTACAGACATAAATTCAGAAATATTATATTAAATCTTCACAAATCAAGACGTCAAGTAATGAAGAATTAATTTTTAAAGGACAAATCGACGTTATTTTATTGTGATATTGTTATGATACTTGAACATTAGCGTATGTTGCAAGTCTAACCGGCCGGGACGCGCGTCTAAAATGTGATGTTATTGTTTGAAATGACGTCATGCACGTGCATAACCAACATTTTAACGCGCGTGCCATGTAACTATATAAATATTGCATGGCTTCCAGTGTGACAGTACATATTGTCAACATGAGGAAAATACTGTTACCCGAGGTGACCCAGTGACATTTACCCGAATGTTGACAATATGTACTGTCACAATGGAAGCCATGCAATATTTATTTTATTATACCGAACAAAATTACACGTTTATTCAATTGATTCTGTAGGCCTACCTTTGTATGGGAGGTGAACATGGGTAGATCTACAACAATGTAACACACACATATGAATATACCGGTTAACAGTATACTGTTACATGGCACGCGCATATAAAAGGTGACGTTATTGTTTGAAATTACGTCATGCACGTGCATAAGCAACATTTTCACGCGCGTGCCATATAACAGTATACTGCTAACCGGTCAAAAACGTACTGTTAGCATGAGACAGTAGGAAATTGCCCATGATGAGTATATGAGAATTTAACATTAATTTACAAAGTCACGTGAGGTATAATAAAGTATATTGTTAGCACGAGACAGTAAGAAATTGCCCATGATGTAACATTACAAAGTCACGCGAGTTATAATAAAACAGGGTTGTCACCTTGTTGGCTTTTCATAATCCCCAGTCTATCTAATTAATTAATGTTTGACACTGTATGTTCGGGTACAAAACAGCGAATTACAGTCAAAACGTCGAATGACCAAAACGTCGAATTGATAAACAAGAACAAAATGGGAGTCAAAACGTCGAAAAGGAAAATATATAGGAAAATGTATAGAATAATTATTATGCTGTTTTATCAAGTTTTACAGCACAATGTAATTAGATAATAATACAATTTAATAATATATGTTTAGTCATATACGGAACATTTATTTGTCCATAAGTCATAACGTTTTCAAAAATAAAGAATGACCAATAATGTAAAGTCAAATTTTTAACACCTCTTTTTTATTTATTATATATAAATTCAGTCTTTCATTGGTTGTTGAGAAAAACAAGAGAAGCGGTATTACTTAAAACCGATTTAAGTAATCACAACTGCTTAATTAAATTTTAACACCTCTTTTTTATTGACTGTTAATATTTGAAGTGTGGTTCATTGTCAATTAAACATGAAATAATGTATTTTTTCAACTAAATGCACAATTAATCTTTTCTCGTTTATTTCAAATTATTTATTATATATAAATTCAGTCTCGAATTACATCAAAATTGAGGTCTTATCAACAAAAAAAAGAGGCCACCTTTAGCATACCATTTGAAGAAGGATATTAATCCTTTCCCTCATATAGATGCTTTCGGACGCCTCTGCAGTAGACGGCTTTTTGAAAACATAGTGACAAAAGAAGAAATTGCACAAAAATGTAATTTCTCCTTTGCCACAATGTTTTCGACGTTTTTTAATATATATGGCCTCTATATTTTCCTTTTCGACGTTTTGACTCCCATTTTGTTCTTGTTTATCAATTCGACGTTTTGGTCATTCGACGTTTTGACCGTCACCCCAAAACAGCCGATGTTGGTTTGGTTACGAAAGAACTGTTATATTTTCGGTTACGAAACAGCCGATACATTTTCGGTTACGAAACAGCCAATATATTTTCGGGTACGAAACAGCCGATTTTATTTCGGGTACGAAACAACAAATTTATTTTCGGGTACTAAAACAGGAAATTAATTTGCGGGTACAAAACAGTAACACTCGAACGTTTTCTGGGTACAAAACGGTTCGGTTACGAAGCAGCCAATTTTTTTCGGTTACTAATCGGACAGGTTACGAAACGACTCTACTTCATCTATTCTATTCTATTCTAATCTAAGCATCTACATCACCTGGATCATTTAAAGAAGTTTCACGGTTTCACGGTTTCACGTTGTTGACGTTCTGGAAAGTTCTAAAAAGGTTTGTTACACTCTTTTATCCATGGTTAAATCATAGCTCTTTGATGTTGAATATAAATATATAATTGCACTTAAGTAGTAAAAAGATGATAAGACAACTGTCGTTCTTCAGATCTCAGTAAGTCAGTTCATACGACTTTGAAAGCAAAACTCGACCAACATATTCAGGAATTAATATCCTCTAGGCTACTACATGGTTTCACTGACATTAAGCTGGTGTAACGTGCAGGGCTAAAGACGCAGAAGATCCCTTCAGCGAAAAGTATACTCAACCCTGAAGGGGTCCACTAGTCTTATATATCTAACCCTGAACTCCATCACTTCGAAACGGTGATGTAAATTTGCATATCAAATGCAACGTATACCGAACGTTTTCGTTATACAATACTTCCCACTCCGAGAAGACTCGTCCCGAGTCTTGGCCTGGGAAACCTGTGGGTAAGGCAACTCCGGTATGGCAGTTGTCTTCATCCCACCGCTGCCACCAAATGTAACGTGCCGGGATAAAGACGCAGAAGATCCCTTCACAGACATGTCATATCTCCTGATATCGTCGGAAGCTTCCGATTTGAAGCCTCATCTTACGCGCTCCCGATCGGGTAACGAAATCTCCCGCCGAAAAAAAAATTCATAAATAAAAATTGAAATTTACCTAAATTACTACAGATGCCCGTAAATCCCAAAGTTTTACAAAGCGATATCGACTTTTTGGGTAAAGGTTTAAGTCGTGTCGTTATTGTTGGTAACTACTGGTACACTACACAGTATAATGTGTACATTTATGACCCTTGGCTAATGTCAATTAGAGTTGAAAAGCTTGTTGATTTATACATGGCAATCAACCTCTAATTAGTGGATTATCACACTGGGATTAGTTTAATCAGTTTGGCAGTTGTTTTATTTAACAGACGATTTGGTGTTAATTTTCACGACTTGATGACAGACTGAAAAGATGAACACTTAAGAATCTATTTTAAGAGTATTACTAATGAATTCTTACGTTATAGTCGAGCTAATTCCTTTAATTGTTTCCGAGAAAATGTTATTAGAATAAAACATAGCACACAAGCATTTTCGACTCCACAAGAAAGACTTTAAATAAACTGACAGTAGGAGTTTGAAATATGATTTTGACATTCATTGATTTTTAAGGTGGATTTTCATTTGACGTGGCTATTCTGCCCGGGATAATTAGGTCAAGTCAAATCATTGCATCATATATTATTTTAGCTGAGTAGGCTCCTGGATAGTGTGTAACCTCACGTGAATTCAGCCAGAAGTAAACAATGACAAAAGTTTTAACACTGGTTTTACGATATTTCTGTCATATTTCCGAAATTTAAATATACAAATACATCTATCAAATGTCATAGAATCAGACAGGAAATATGTTTATAATGTCTCTGAATCGGGTAAAATGTTTTCAAATACTGATGCAGAACGAAGGTTCAGCATACTACGAATCAAAGTACTGAAAGTACTGGTATCAAATTATTTTGGAAAACGTAATTAATAATTGCAATTGACCAATTTTCATGTGCTGGTTTTTTTTATGACTAGTTCTTTACATATAAACATATTTGTGATATTATACTGAACTATTTTCATGAATAAAATTGAAGTAATAAATGATTATGAAATATTCTTTTCAGTTAGCAAAGTATTACTTCCTATAATACAAGTTATACCCTGCTTGATTTGTCCCTATTTTAGCATCAAATGAAAAGTATTGTGACCGGTCGCAGAAAATGTTGCCGCGAAAAAAGCACTCTTTGAGTGACTGTCTACAAAAACTGTTCAAGCCATATTATTTTCGTTGACAAACAGGGCAGCACAGCGGCATCAGGAATGGTGCAAAATGACAACACTTTAATATATCTATAGGTGCTACCTATTTACGAAAAAACCGCAAGATAATTATAAGCAAAAATTAAAGAGCATACTTTGGCCATAAAAAATGATTTATAAGAAATTGACTAGACAATAATAATGTTAATGTCATGTTTCTTGCATTATCGGAATCCGCTGTGGTTGAGTGGTTAGCGTCGGGGATTTCGAAACCGGGTGTCCCGGGTTCGATCCCCAGTCGCGGCACTACGGTCATGGTGGAGTGCCCTTGGGCAAGGCACATTTTCTAGCCTAGTACTGGTTTGTTTACCCAGGGATCATGAATAATTAAAATTAATTGCGCGCTAAATGACCTTAGCTGTCGATGCGCCATAAAACAATATACATTCATTCATTCATTCTTGCATTATCAAAACATATTTGGAATTCGTATTGCTGTTGTCTATTATTTGAACAGAAAGACTTTCAGAAAATCAAGGAATACATTTATAATGAACGAGGTTAAAACATGAGGGCCAAGATGATCCTTAATCGATCACCTGCATTATGGTAAAGAAGCAACTAGATCAGCGCCTTTTCTGATGCCACCTTGCGACTGCCTTTTTCAACCAGTCAATATGACTGGAACAAATTATGTAAGGGTTCACATTTCTGCTAAACCCTTTCCCTATTAGAGACGGTTTCTGGGGCCTATGCAACAGACCATTTAGGAAAAGATTGTCGCCACAAGAACAGTTGCTCCTTATGAGAAAGTTATCCTTTTGCCACAATGTTTGATAAATAATTATACTTTGAATGAGTGAGTCAATAGTTCATGTATAGGAATTTGGGGTCTTTCATGTTGATACCACTTTTTTGCGGGAAACGACATCGCTCCATTGACGTTACGCCAAGATGAAGTGTAACGGAAATGACGTCATGTCCTTCTTTGGCTACGATAGTCAAAATTTAGTTTCGGGCGTAGAAGGCTAATGCTGTCGTTTTTTTGACGAACAGGAAAACATATTTCTTACAGATTTCCATTTATTTTTAACTTTTCGTACAAATGTTAATTACCACATAACACAGCACTTTAATGATCTTAAATATGATTAAAAAGACGACAATAATTTTCAATCCGTGTTTTTCTGCTCATTTTATACATACCCACAAAAACGATTTTATAAAAAATGATTAAAAAGCCGACAATAATTTTCAATCTGTGTTTTATGTCTGCTTTTTATACATATCAAAAATGGCGGCCCCCATGGATTTTTCCAGTTTCATTTCAGAAAGCTTCATGGGTTATTGGAAAAAAAAAAAAAAAAAAAAATCTCACACCTGTTACCTATAAGCGAAAAAACCCATTTATTGGCTTTTTTCGTATAATTCCATTCTTATTAAAGTTCTTGTTAGATTTCAAGATACACAATTGGCTTTTACCTATTTCTTTAACCCTTTCCCTCATATAGACGCTTTCTGACGCCTCTGCAGCAGACAGCTTTTTGAAAACATAGTGACAAAAGAAGAAATTGCACAAAACGTGCAATTTCTCCTTTTGCCACAATGTTTTCCACTTTTTGTCATAGGTTATCCATTCAGTTATGGAGATTTTCTATGTTTTGACAAAATACGTTCAAAGTTGTCTGCTGCAGAATTGTCGTATGAGGGAAAGGGTTAACTTACTGTCCACTCCTTACAGTTTCATTTGAACTCCTGATAACATTTTCACAGATATTTGCAGTTAAATATTTGCTTCTAATTTACGCTAAAAAAAATATGTGTGGTTCAGGTAACCCTACCTTCCCTATTTTTTGGGGCCGACCCTAGAACTTTTTATCGATTTTGGGAACTAAAATAATTGAGTACGAAACTGAAACGCTTGGAAAGCGTTTATCGATCGTAATAAAACAAACATGGCGGCGGCCACAGTGTTTGCCGTGACGGTAGAAAACGCGTCCATGGCCCTTCAAAACGAATTATGAAGGCAGTCATCAACTCATCTACCGTCTGGAAAGTTTTTGCAAAAATTATTGCATATATTGATGAGATGTCATGAATGTGCATATAGCCAGATTTGTAACCACTTGCGTCTGTAACAACTTGCAACAGACAACTTGCTTCTGAAGAGGAAAAAAAAAAAAAAAAAAAAAGCCTACCTACCTACCCTTTTTCTTTGACCAATGTTACCTGAACCACACATATTTATTTTTTTAGCCTTACTATCATTCAGGTGATCAATTTAGGGCCATCTTGGCCCTCTTGTTTGTAGTGCACACTCCAACAGATGACATGTCAGATATGATCAGGAAACTGTGATATCAATCTTTTAGCGAAAGAACTAGGGTAGCTGCCGTAGCATCATCATCATGCCAGCAAGTTTTTAAACAGTTTAAAATATTCATGTACATTATGTACACAGGGCCCCTCTGTCATTCACCATTTTTGCCAAATGCGAAAATTTAAAAAAAAAGTGGCGAAAGCCTTTCATGGTCTCGGGGTTTGGTGTTAAGGGGAAAACAATGTTTCACAATGTTTGAGGCTGGTTCCTCTATGGTTTTCGCCAAAGTTTTCTTTAATCTGGGTACCTGTCTGGCTTGCAGTTTATTGCACTTCAATGCAAATACACATGGTGTCATTTTTTTTGTCAGTGGGTAATCCGATAATTGAAGCTTGGCGTATCGATTAGTATGAATTAAGACCTACAGTTAAACCGTTTAATTAGTTAACATTAATTTCACATCTAAATTAGCAAATAAAAAAAATTGAGTTTGTCATCCTCGTTCTGAACCCCGATATATGGGAATATGCTTTAACATGAGAGCCCCATAACACGTACTCTGATGCACAAGTCTTAAATAGTATGGTTACAATTTTCTTACTACATGTATTATAAACTTGATCTTGGACGTCGTTTGTAATGAAACTTGATAATTAATGCCTGACTTTAATCTACCTGTTCCCCTTTCATATTCTTAAAAGGTATAAAACTTTATCTTGATGAGTCTTGGACCGGATTATACCGTTGTTTATGACCTGTCATTGTAATTCAACTTCCTTTTGATCTTCACCGAAATTTCTTGCCTTTAAAATTGTTTACTAATTTAATTACAGAATTATATCTTATCTGTTAACGTCTTTTTAAGTCGAACTTAAACTATCACTTGACTTATCAGACATCGAAACATTTATCTATAGGTTTCCTATGTTCATGATCATCAGCATTAAAATAAACAACATTGTCAGTGTCTAGAACGTAATGAATCTTTATACATCAAAAAAGAGTAACACACTTCTCAATTGACTGCTTAAGGGCGAAAATAGTGATGTCAGGAACTAAGGTAGATCACGAAATTAGAAGGCCTTACGATTTTAAAAGACGTCTGCTGAAGACTTGTTGTATGTGGGAAAGGGTTAATTAACATGTCTAGTAAATAGACTTATTATACCCCGAAATACATAGTATATGGGGGCTATATAGGAGTCACGCTTGACGGTCGGTCCGTTGGTCTGGACATTTCTTGTGAACACTATTTCTCAGCAACCCTTGGTCAGAATTCAATATAACTTCACAAGAATGATTGATACCAAGCCTAGTTGTGCATATTGTCGGCGTGTTGGCGTGTTGCACTGGAATTATTTTTAAATGAGTTATGGCCCCTCGAATTTCTCATACATAGTTGGTCTATAGACATTTCTTGTGAACACTATTTCTCAGCAACCATTGGTCAGAATTCAATATAACTTCACAAGAATGATTGATACCAAGCCTAGTTGTGTATATTGTCGGCGTGTTGCACTCATTGGCCCTTTGAATTTCTCATACATATGTATAGTGTCAGGCACCAGCTGGGGGTATTCATCACCTTCAGGGATATTTCTAGTTACATTTTTCTTCATAAAAATACCATGAACATGCTTGCCAACTTTTTCTGAAAGCTAAGAGAGGAGGTTTGGGTTTGGAGTGGGACATTTTCAATGAAATGAATTTGGGTGGAATTTTTCCAAACGAAGTTTCTAGTATTTAACCCTTTCCCTCATACGACAATTCTGCAGCAGACGACTTTGAACATATTTTGTAAACAAAATAGAAAATCTTTATAATTGAATGGATAACCTATGACCAAAAGTGGAAAACATTGTGGCTAAAGGAGAAATTGCTTGTTTTGAGCAATTTCTTCTTTTGTCACTATGTTTTAAAAAGCTGTCTGCTGCAGAGGCGTCAGAAAGCGTCTATATGAGGGAAAGTGTTAAAAATATTTGAATAGCATAAGATGATAAAGATGCAGTCAAAAATATATGTTCATCTTTTGATTATTTACAAGTTTAGATTCGAGAGTTTGAGATCAACTTTGGCTGAATATTGATTGGTAAAAATAGGAAAAATCAAAATGTCGGTTGATGACAAGCAGGGACTGTTTCGAGACATAAACGCAGACGATCATGAACCAGAGATTACAGAGATTGAAAGCTACTGTATGAATTGTGAAGAGCAGGTAGTACAATTTAACCCTTTCCCACATACAGGTGCTTTTTCAGGGTTCATCCTGGACATATTTTTAGCTCACCAGAGCACAAAGTGCTCAAGGTGAGTTTTTGTGATCACCTTTTGTCCGTCGTCAGTCGTTCGTCGTCAACATTTGCTTGTTAACACTCTAGAGGCAATATTTTGCATCCAATCTTCATGAAAGTTTATCAGAACATATATCTCCATTAAATCTATGCCAAGTTCGAAACTGGGTCATGTCGGGTCAATAATTAGGTCACTAGGCCCAATTTAATGAAAATCTTGTTAACACTCTGGAAATCACATTTTTGGCTAGAGTATGTTGAAAGCATGTTTGTCTTAGTGATATCTAAGCCAAGTTCGAATATAGGTCATGTCGGGTCAAAAACTAGGTCACAAGGCCAAGATGAATGAAAATCTTGTTAACACTATGGAAGCCGCATCTTTGGCTTGAGCATGTTGAAACTTTGTCAGAAAATTTATCTTAGTGATATCTAGGTCTAGTTCGAATATAGGTCATTTTGGGTAAAAAACTAGGTCACTAGGCCAAATTGAAGGAAAATCTTGTTAACACTCTGGAAGCCATATTTTAAACTTGAGCATGTTGAAACTTTGTCAGAAAGTTTGTCTTGATGATCATGATATCTAGGCCAAGTTCGAAACTGGGTCATGTCGGGTCAAAAAGTAGGTCACTAGGCCAAATTTAATGAAAATATTGTTAACACTCTGGAAGCCGCATTTTTGGCTGGAGTATGTTGAAACTTTGTCAGAATGTCTGTCTTGATGATATCTAGGCCAAGTTCCAAACTGGGTCATGTCGGGTCAAAAACTAGGTCACTAGGTGAAATTTAATGAAAATCTTGTTAACACTCTGGAAGCCACATTTTTGGCTTGAGCATGTTGAAACTTTGTCAGAATATTTGTCTAAGTGAGATCTAGGCCAAGTTTGAATATGGGTCATGTCAGGTCAAAAACTAGGTCACTAGGCCAAAGTGAAGGAAAATCTTGTCAACACTCTGGAAGCCGCATTTTAAACTTGAGCATCTTGAAACTTTATCAAAAAGTTTGTCCTGATGATAACTAGGCCAAGTTCGAATATGGGTCATGTCCTGTCAAAAACTAGGTCACTAGGCCAACTTTAAGGGAAATCTTGTTAACACTCTGGAAGCCACATGTTTGGCTTGAGCATGTTGAAACTGTCAGAATGTTTGTCTTAGTGATATCTAGGCCAAGTTCAAATATAGGTCAGGTCAACAATTAATATATATAATTAATAGTGCTATCAGCCCTTTCTCACAATAATACAGACTTTTAAAAGAATTTATTTCAAAGTAAAAATTGCTCTTACAGTGCAATTTCTCCTTTTGCCACATTATTTCAACAGAATACAAGTAAGAGGATTTAAATTTAATATCAAGAGATTTTTCCATATTATTTACATCAAAAGATGTTTTTAATCTATAAAGTTGACTGCTTCAACCTTGCATGATTATTAATAAATTCAGTGCACAAATCTGTTCAGAGAGGATAAGATTTACGCAAGTATTATTCAATTTAAACTTACAAAAATATTAGATTGTTTTGTTAGGTCAATCTATGTCAAAATACTGCATTCGGAAATTCCAAAATGTCCTATAAATAGCTCGCCAGACTGGTTAACGTTTATTTTTTTGCTCACCTGTACACGAAGTGCAAGGTGAGCTATTGTGATCCCATTTTGTCCGACGTTCGTCTGGGGTGTTTTCAACAACTGCCTTGTTAACACTCTACAGGCTACATTTTGCATCCGATCTTCATGTTGAAACTTCATCAGAATGTTTGTCTTGATGATATGTAAGTTAAGTTCGAACATGGGTCATGTTGGGTTAAAAAGTAGGTCTCTAGGTCAAATTGAAGGAAAATCTTGTTAACACTCTAGAGGCCACAATTTTTGCTTCAGCAGTTTGAAATGTTGTCAGAATGTTTATCTTAAAAATATCTAGGTCAAGTTCGAATATGGATCATATTGGGTCAGAAACTAGGTCACTAGGCCAAATTGAAGGGAAATCTTGTTAACACTGAAGAAGATGCATGTTTTGCTACAGCAGCTTGAAATTTGGTAAAAAACTAGTTCACCAGGCCAAATTGAAGGAAAATCTTGTTAACACTCTTGAGGCCGCATTTTTTGCTTCAGCTATAGTGAAAACTTAAAAAATCTTCTCCTCCGAAAGTTTCAGGCTGATTTTCAAATAATTTTGTAGAAATGTTCCTTAGGTGATCCTCTATCAGATTCCTTCAAGCCATGTTGATTGGTCAAAATCATGGCTGCAAGGGGGCGGGGCTGTTTTGCCTTATATGGCTATAGTGGAAACTTTAAAAATCTTCCCCTCCGAAAGTATCTGGCAGATTTTCAAATAATTTTGTAAAAATGTACCTCGGCTGACCCTCTTATCAGATTCTTTCAAGCCAATCTTTCACAACCATCACATCTATGTAGACAGTCAAGATAACTCTTGCAAATTATGTTTTGCGTGCAACTACATTAAGAGTCTTTATCTCAATAACTACTTGATGCATTGCATTGAATCTTTATACAGCCCTCCCATCTATCACATCTATGTAAATACTCAAGTTTGATAACTCTATCCTGCATATAATGAAAATTATGGCCCTTTCTTATTTGACATAGAAATTCTGGTTAAAGTTTTGCATGAAACTACATTCGAGTCCATTACTCAATAACTAGTAAGCTGTGGAATAGTCGAGCGCGCTGTCTTATGGACAGCTCTTGTTCATTTATAGATTTTTTTCCATATTTTTGCCTAGATACATGTGTACTTTCAAAGTCGTCTGCTGCAGGTTTGTTGTATGTGGGAAAGGGTTAATATCTTGGAAGTATTTGTGAATCCTACTGATTAAATCCTTTCCCTGATACAGATGTCTTTGATTCCCCTTCCCCCTGCATCAGACACATTTTGAAATCATCACGAGAAAAGGAGAAATTGCTCAATGAGATAATTGATATAACTCTTCTTTGGATAACCTTAAGCGTACGTTTTTGTATCATATAATGAAATTTAAAATATGCCTCATAGTTCTCTATATAAGGATTATACTTGAAGTCTTCCTGATGGCCCGTTTTTAACAAACATGATAAAAAATGAAGTATTAATATCTGAAATTGGGAAGAAACATTTTTGTTTAAAATTGAAAACATGGATTTGGGATAAAAGGAGAAATTGCTAGATTAAATAATTTCTCCTTTCTCACAATTTTATCAATAATTCATCTGCTGTTGAGATGGGGAAAGTCGTTTATATGAGGGAAAGGACTAAATGATTTAACATTGTTGACTAAAACTTTTAGATACACCTATTTATTTTTTTATTTCACAGGGCATGACCCGACTGTTCCTGACAAAGATTCCATTCTATAAAGAGGTGATAGTGTCATCTTTTGCATGTGAACATTGTTCAACAGTGAATTCAGAACTCCAGCCTGCAGGCAGAATACAAGACAAGGGTGTTAAATATACAGTAAAAATCAAGTCAACTGCGGTATGTTACAGTATCATATCTGAATAGGGTTAGAAAGAAGAGGTTTAGTTTCGTTCGCAAAAAGTCATGGCTCCAATGTGGCTGTTTGTATTTATTGTCTTAAAACTGTATTCCTATATTTAGAAAAGCTGTAGATATAACATCTAGCAAATAAACAGAACAGTTGGATAGCTTTATACGCGCCTATTCCCATCATGTGATGCCAACCTCGCATTGCAACTCGGCCATTATAAGCTCATCCGATTTAAAAAAGAAAACAATGAGCTATTGTTGTAACATGTTCATCATCAGCGTCTACATTGTAATTTTGGTTAAGTTTTGTGTTAAGGGCCAAACTATAAACGCCATGGCTTTGAAACTTGGAACCCTTTTTCATCATCGTCTTAACCCTGTCCCATATACAACAAATTGGCAGAAGATGACTTTGAAAGTATCTTGGCAAAAATAATGAAAACCTCTTACATACATTGTAATTATCAGAAAACACTGGGGCTAAGGTGTCACATTGTTTTCAAAAGTTGTCTGCTGCATAGGCATCAAAATGTATCTTTGTGGGAAAGGGTTAAGGTGACTGTATGCTACAATGGCCATAACTCTAACATATATTTTGCTTGAATTATGGTTAACTTTTCACCATTTTGGAATAAATCAGATGTGCTATGGCACCCACTTGCAGTGATTTGGTTTTACTGTTGCTTCTCACTGTCACATATCATTAACAATTTAGATTATACAGAGGAATTTGCATATGCCTCATTGTACCAAAGATGAGTTGAACATATATTATAACTGCCTGTAACACATTCTAAAATGATGAGCAACTTCCCAATTTGCCACAATGTTTGCAAAAGTCATATGCTGTATAGGAATCAAATTGCATCTGCAAGTGAGAAAGGGTTTAAACATGAATATTTAACTTCTTGACCATCATCTAATAGATCCAGACCAACCTTGAAGTCAAATTCATTAACCTAATTTAGCATCCTTGAATCTTTTATAGAAAAGTCAACTTTAAAAGTATATTGTTTGATTATGATTGCCATTAAGTCTCAGACAGACAGAAATTGTATGACATGAATCAAAGCTGGTTTACATGAATCAAAGGTGCAGGTAATTTAGTTCTGCAAATGGGCATATTTTTGCGTTTTAGAATCTGTCGTGGCAAAGTTGTTGGCATCAGGGACTTGAAACCTGGCATCCCAGTTTCGATCCCCAGTCATGGCGATCATGGTGGCTTGCCCTTGGACAAGGCACATTTCCTAACCTAGTACTGGTTTGTTACCTAGGGATCTTGAATAAGTGAAATGTGGACGTGATATAACTGAACAAATGTTAAAAAAGGCATGAAACCTCAATTTAAAAGGGAAAAAGGCATTTCAGATTTTGTATGTATTGTTGTTGATGTATTTTATTTCTTTCTTTTCCAGGATTTGAACAGACAAACGGTGCAAACTAGTACATCAACTGTGTCCATACCGGAGTTAGAGTTTGAGAATCCACCAGGCAAAGGAGGTAATCAATTGTTTCCTTCTTGCAGACGCATTTTGACACATCTGCTTCAAACAGCTTTCGATGGCACTATGGCAAAATGAGAAATTTCTCCATTTGCCACATTGTTTTGAACTACTCAATAATCATATAGATCTTCAATTTTAGAGGTTTTCCGTAGTTTTGCCATGATGTTTTTGAAGTCATCTGGTACAAGTTTTTAATTTTTAAATCCTTTTAATGATACAGTGAAAATTTAACACATTCGCAGTCAACAATTTGAAAACCATGTACATGTAGTTCCAATTTTCAAGACTTTGTTTTTACATATGATCATAAGATTTTCAAACTCTTTTCAATAATAATACTTTCATTTAAGAGATTTTTGCCTTAATATTTTCAAAGTTGTGTCAAAGACTTTTAAATGGAAGTAATGGCTGCCCTCCTTTGCGCCCAGGGTTGCTGGGTTAGCATAACGACTGACTGACTGATGTCAGGATAAATGGACCAGTAGTACTGGTAACTTACCCAGGAAACGTCGTGCTACTGATTTGTTGTATGCAAGAAATGGTTAAAAATATAGCTCACATTTTGGAAAAAAATCTGCTTTTACGGAATGTGAATTTGAAAACTGTGGCAAGCCAAAAACAGACAGTTATTTCTTCTAGGTTATTTTATTACATTGAAACTTTATTTAAGATATTTGATGGTTCTAATGTATATAAAAATAGTTAATTCAATAGATTATTCAGACTTCCTGATTAATTTTTTTTTTCCAGCAAAAATTCTGTATTGTTGATATTCATATATAATGGTGAAATGGAAGAATAAGTTCGGGCTTTGTAAAGTCTTTGCTGTTACGGTGTTTGTTATTTTTAGCTGACCTGAGCACAAAGTGCTCAAGATGAGTTATTGTGATCGCTTTTTGTCCGGCATTCGTCAACATCTTCTCTGTAATCATTGGGTCAATTGGGATGAAACTTGACAGAAAGCATCCTCTAAATGTCCTCACCAGAATTCCTTCAAATTTTTGGGATCCATGCAGAATTCTGGTTTCCATGGCAATCAAACGGAAAAAAAATCTTCTTCTCCCAAACTGGTTGGCCAATTTTCAAATAATTTTGTAGAAATGTTCCTTGGGTGACCCTCTATCAGATTCCTTCAAGTCATGTTGATTGATCGAAAAACATGGCCACCAGGTGCAGGGCTGTTTTGCATTATATGGCTAAAGTGGGAACTTAAAATATCTTCTCCGACGAAAGTGTAAGGCTGATTTTCAAATAATTTTGTAGAAATGTTCCTTGGGTGACCCTCTATCAGATTCCTTCAAGCCATGTTGATTGGTAAAAAAAACATGGCCGCCAGGGTGGGGGCTATTTGCCTTATATGTCTATAGTGGAAACTTAAAAAATCATCTCCTCCTAAAGTGTAAGGACGATTTTCAAATAATTTTGTAGATACAGGGATACATATGCATATAGTCAAAAAAATCTTCTCCAAAAGTGTCTGGCTGACTTTCAAATAATTTGTAGAAATGTTTCTCGGGTGACACTCTTTAGATTCCTTCAAGCCATGTTGATTCGTAAAAAAAATGGCCTCAAGGGGGGCACGGGTATTTTGCCTTATTTGGCTATAATGAAAGCTTGAAAAAATGTCTCCTTCCAGATTCCGTCTATCAGATTTTTGAATAATTTTGTAGAATTCCAGGAGGCAGGGCAAATCACTTTGCATAATTCTGGTGAGCGATCCAGGGCCATCATGGCTCTCTTGTTTAATTTGTATTTCTAATATTATTTCTTTGTACAATGTGTTCTGAACAGTTTTAACAACAATAGAAGGTATCATTGACAGAGCAGTAGAAGGACTTGGACAGGACCAGATTCTTAGAAAGGTGAGAGTTCTCAGATTTTAACCCTTTCCCACATACAACAAATCTGCAGCAGACGACTTTAAAAACAGAAAATCTCTAGAAATGATGGTATAATTACTGACGAAAAGTTGAAAACATAGGAGAATTTGCTTGTTTTGAGCCATTTCTTCTTTTGTTGCAATGTTTTCAAAAAAAGTCGTCTGCTGCAGATGCGTCAAAATGCGTTTTGGTGGGAATGGGTTAAAGATCCGTATAATTTATGCTTGTCAGGAAACAATTATATTTTTATTCTACATTAATTATGCCAAATATATCGCAATTCAGTTCTTAGAAACAAGAAAATGAGATATCTGCCACAGATATGTCATGATATGTTTCAATGAAAGATAAGGAAGACAGTTTTTCCAATAGCTAGTAATGAATGAAATTATTTAATGTACATCTGCTGTGATAATACCTCCAGCAAACAAAGTTTTTGGAGGTATATAGGAATCACTCTGGCCTACTGTCTGTCCAAGTTTCTTGTTGGGGTTGTTCGTCTAATAAGATTTGTTTTAGCAACATCTTTTCCCAGGGAAGAGTGCTGTTGTGTGTTATTGGTACACAAATGGCCTGAAAACACATGGTTAGGTTGTCTCATTATGATATGGTCGAAACACTACAGGTAAATAGTGTTTTATCTTTCCCACTTGCAGACACATCAAGACTGATCTGCAGCAGATGGTTTTTTTTAAACATTGTGGCAAAAGGAGAAATTTATCATGATGGGCAATTTTTTCCTTTTGTCACAATGTTTTCAACTGTATGTAAAATTATTCATTCTTTTGTTTTATTTTCACCTTGATATTTTCAAAGTTGTCTGTTGCAGATTTGTTGTACGTGGGAAAGGGTTAAAAACAAATAGTTTGATCATATTTTACAGATACAACACCCTGAAGATGCAGAAAAAATTGATCAGTTTATAGAGAAGTTAAAAGAGTTGAAAAAGTGTGAATCGCCATTCCATGTGGTAAGTTGATTTCAAATTGAATTTTCTTTCTTTATAATGTAAATTGAAGTTGCACAAATGCAACTGGTCAAACAGAAAACAGTGTGCAATGGCAATTTAATCCAATGTTCAATTTTGAACCAGAATTAAACAGTTACAGTGAAGAAAAGAACATATTTTTCTAATATGGCTGTGTTTGTAATTTATTTTTCTTGTGATTCATGACCATATAATCTTTAAATTTGTTGGAATAATGAGATGAACTATGCATACTTGTAGTTTGATATCTAAGTTAAGGTTAATTGAACTTTTTTGTGAAGGACAACGATCATATCCAAATTCAGTTTTAATGTGTGTGTAAATATAAAAACTTTAATATAGAATTGTTCTCCAAATCTGACCGTCATTTTTCATGAACAATTTCAATTAATCATTGCTAAAATGTTTGTAAAAATGATTTCACCTGTACTTTTCAAAAAATATATGCAAAACCAAATAGGTGAGCATTAATTTAAGATTGGATACCAATTTTTACTTCCTATAGAGTATCGCTTGAAAGAGTTAATATATTTCTATTTCTCTGAAAGCCTTATGGTACCTAACAAACAAAAATGATTTTTTTTGTTTTCTCTGTATTGACTTGCAAGCCCCATTTACAACAATATTGATATAAACTAAAGTAAGCTGCAGGTCTTTTGATGCTTTTGCTGTCGATGCCATATCATCAGCAATCTATTAAGTGATAATAACAATGTCATAAAACGAAATTATTTCAATTATTTAAATAAATACTAGCTTTTTGGTTCTCAGCCTTTTCCTTGTCTTAATGCTACTGATATATTGAAAACATCAGAATAAGAATTGCAGTGTTTCACACAAGATTTAACCATTGCTTACATAGCCCTAAAACATTATCAACAATCCATCTGCAACAATTGTACCATTGTGTACCATTGTGTATTTGTATATCAAGTTGAATGGTTTCTTAAGATCTATAAAGTCTATAAAAGACATAATATAAGCGTGTTTTATCAACTAAAAAATCTACTGGAGTATTTGTGTTCTAGGAAGCTACGGTTATCAACTTGCTGCAAAGATAATTATGGCGCTTCCTGTTATAACATGTTATGGTTATTTGCTTTGAAAGGAACTGATAATGAAATTAAAAAATCTGGAAAAATTGAATTACAATTTCGAAACACAGTTTTAGCATTGCTGAAAAAGGTGTAATTTCTCCTTTCCTTATGTTTTCAAAATATGTCCATTGCTAATGTAACAAATGTCATCTTAACAGGAAAAAATCTACTGGAGTATTTGTGTTCTAGGAAGCTACGGTTATCAACTTGCTGCAAAGATAATTATGGCGCTTCCTGTTATAACATGTTATGGTTATTTGCTTTGAAAGGAACTGATAATGAAATTAAAAAATCTGGAAAATTTGAATTACAATTTCGAAACACAGTTTTAGCATTGCTGAAAAAGGTGTAATTTCTCCTTTCCTTATGTTTTCAAAATATGTCCATTGCTAATGTAACAAATGTCATCTTAACAGGGAACAGGTTCGGGTTAATTGTTTTTACCTTTCTTATTTTAGGTCATAGATGATCCAAGTGGGAACAGTTTTATTGAAAATCCATATCCTTTATAGTGCACTATAACTTAATCGCTTGCTGCTAAAGGTTTGACCAATGAATTATGTTTTTGAATGAATTATTAATTAATAAAAAGCACAGAGTTAATTAACCCTTTCCCACATACAACAAATCTGCAGCAGACGACTTTGAAATTATCAAGTCCAAAATATAGAAAATCTCTATAAATGATAGTATGGTTTTAAATAGAGTTGAAATCATTGTGGCCAATGGAGAAAGTGCTCATTATGAGTAATTTCTCCTTTTGCCACAATGATTTCAAAAGTCGTCAGCTGCAGAGGCATCAGAAAGCATTTATATGTGGGAAAGGGTTAATCCTTTCCTTGATTCAGCAGTCAAAACAATTTTGTGGAAGAAACACATTGCAGAAATTCACAGTTTAAAATGGTACTTTTGTTTAACACTTTCCGACATACAGCAAATCTGCAGCAGACGACATTACAATGTCAACTCAAAAATATGGAAATATAATTACTGAATGAAGTTAAAAACACTGTGGCAAAAGGAGGAATTGCTCAAAACAAGCAATTCCTCCTTTTGCCACAGTGTTTTTAAAAGTTATCTGCTGCAGATGCGTCAAAATGCAAAATAAATATTGGATGAATTTTATCAAATCCTATTACTTTTTGACTGCACCTTGTATAATCAAGATACAGAGAGGAACACATTGTTTTTAATGAATTATTTTTCTCTCAACAATATTTATAAAAGACATCTGCTGCAAAGATGTCACATATAGTCTGTATAATATCAACATACAATCAGCTTCCTTGACAAGAACACTTTAGCTCCCCAAGAAGACCTGGCATTAACACTTACCCACTACAAAAGAACACCGGCTCAGAATGAAGCACTTGGTTTGCCTGTAAGTTTTAAAAATCATTTTTTACTCAATTTGAACATATTCCCCTCAATCGAAACAACTTTTGAAAACTTTTGGGGGGAAATATTCATGATGACCTTGTGAATCATGTGCCTTGAAAACCAACATGCTTTAGTCTGTGACAAGTGTAGTGTAAGATCTGCTGTCTACTCATGCTATCTTATCCAAGTTTACATTGATTGTCAGACATATCTTGAAATTTTCTATGACTTATTAGCAATCAGTGCAGATTGATTCAGATCAGCGTGCTCAAAAAGTAGATTTGAGCTTTTATGATTACCCTATGTCCCTCATTTGTTCTGCAAAACAACCCTCTACAAAAATTGTTCAAGACATAATAAGTGACCTTTACATAAATTGTTCAAGCCAAGTTTATTTGAAGTCAAAATAGTTCATTCCTTAGATGAAAAAAATTCAAAAATTGTTCAACCCAGATTGTTTAATTGAAATTTATTGCCAACAGGTAGATTAACCCTTTCCCTCATATAGATGCTTTCTGACGCCTCTGCAGCAGACGGCTATTTGAAAACATAGAGACAAAAGAAGAAATTGCACAAAACGTGCAATTTATCCTTTTGCCACAATGTTTTCCACTTTTAGCCATAGGTTATCCATTCAATTATAAATATTATTTTTTGGCAAAACATGTTCAAAGTCGTCTGCTGCAGAATTGTCGTATGAGAGAAAGGGTTAAGAATTGATTGATTGATTGATTGATTGATTGGGGTTTAACGCCGTTTTTAACAATTTCTCAGTCATATCACGTCGGCCAGTTCACCTACTCATGCATTTCCTGGTTTTCTAACACCAGTACTCCACACAACAATCTTCCCAAGCAACTGGCTTCTTTTCCACATAGACTTAGCCCATTGGTGGAAGACGAATGACGCATGTCGCATTGACTTTTGTCAATCATCAGAAAGAAAGTTGGCCGAGCCGGGATTCGAACTCACAACCCCTGGATTGACAGCCCGCGTCGCTACCGACTGAGCTACCAGGGCTCGGCAAGGGTTAAGAAAAAGGGTAAAATTAACAAAACTTGAAATTGTTTCTCCTCAGTAATAATTTGTCTGATTTTAACATTATTTGGCAGAAATATTTGTTACATGACCATCTGCATTAAATGACCAAGCAATATTGATGGCTTAAAAAACATTGTTACCAGGTGGCATCAGAAAGGGGCTGAGATGACAAAAACTTGAAAATTCTTCTAAAATTTATTTTCCTGTGAAACCACTGGTTTACATCGATAATTAGTTGTCAGAAATGTTACTCGTCCATAGTACTCAGATACCGGGCCATATGGTTAGTGTGTGTTTCTGAAAATATTTCTTTTTTAGATCACCTAGAGCCAAGGCTCAAGGTGAGCTATTCTGATCACTTTTGTCCGGCGTCCGGCGTTAACTTTTAGCTTTAAACATCATCTCCTTCTAAACATCAGGACCAATTTCATCCAAACTTCACAGGAATGTTCCATTGGTGGCCCTCTTTCAAAATTGTTCAAAGATTTAAATTCCATTGAGAACTTTGGTTGCTGTGGCATAAGAAAGGGGGCAAAATGTCCAAACTTTAAAAATCTTCTCCTCTGAATCTGCATGTCAGATTCCAATATAGTTTGGTAGAAATGTTCCTTGGGTGACCCTCTACAAAGATTGTTCAAGGCATACTGTTTGGTTGAAAAACATGGCATTCAGGAGGCATCAGAAAAGGGGCAAAATGACAAAATTTGGAAATTCAATTTTTAACTCGACTATTCGAAGAATATGAGAGCTATACTACTCACCCTGGCGTCGGCGTCGGCGTCGGCGTCCACGTCACACTTTGGTTAAGGTTTTTGCATGCAAGTTCTAAAATACTACATGTATTGCATTGAAACTTTCTACAACCCTACCAAACTATCACACCAATGTAGATTATCAAGTTAGATAACTCTGTCCTGCATTTTATGCAAGTTATGGCCCTTTTTTACTTAGAAATTCTGGTTAAAGTTTTGCGTGCAACTAAAGTAAGAGTCCATATCTCAGTATTTACTTGATGCATTGCATTGAAACTGTCTACAACCCTACCCAACTATCCCACCTGTGTAGATTATCAAGTAAGATAACTCTATCCTGCACTTTATGCAAGTTATGGCCCTTTTTTTACTTAGAAATTCTGGTTAAAGTTTTGCGTGCAACTAAATTAAGAGTCCATATCTCAGTATTTACTTGATGCATTGCATTGAAACTTTTTACAACTCTACCCAACTATCACACCTATGTAGATTATCAAGTAAGATAACTCTATCCTGCACTTTATGCAAGTTATGGCCCTTTATTTACTTAGAAATTCTGGTTAAAGTTTTGCGTGCAACTGAATTAAGAGTCCATATCTCAGTATATACTTGATGCATTGCATTGAACCTTTATACAACAACCCTACCCAACTATCACACCTATGTAGATTATCAAGTTAGATAACTGTATCCTGCATTTTATGCAAGTTATGGCCCTTTTTTTACTTAGAAATTCTGGTTAAAGTTCTGCGTGCAACTAAATTAAGAGTCCATATCTCAGTATTTACTTGATGCATTGCATTGAAACTTTCTACAACCCTACCCAACTATTACACCTGTGTAGATTATCAAGTATGATAACTCTATTCTGCATTTTATGCAAATTATGGTCCTTTTTTTTCTTAGAAATTCTGGTTAAAGTTTTGCGTGCAACTAAATTAAGAGTCCACGTCTCAGTAAATACTTGATGCATTGCATTGAAACTTTCTACAACCCTACCCAAGTATCACACTTATGTAGATTATCAAGTATGATAACTCTATCCTGCATTTTATGCAAGTTATGGCCTTTTTGGACTTAGAAATTCTGGTTAAAGTTTTGCATGCAACTACATAAAGAGACCATCTCTTAGTAACTACTTGATGCATTGCATTGAAACTTTATACAGCCCTTACCAACCATCACATCTATGTAAACAATCAAGTATGATTACTCTATCCAGCATTTTATGCAAGTTATGGACCTTTTTTGGACTTAGAAATTCTGGTTAAAGTTTTGCAACTACATTTAGAGTGTAATCTCAGTTACAACTTGAAAAATTGCATTGAAACTTTATACAACCTTTCCCAATTGCACAACTATAAACACAACCAATTAAGATAACTCTATCCTGTATATGGTGCAAATTGTTGCCGTTTTTTTACTTAGAAATTATGGTTAAAGGTTTGCGTTAAACTACATTAAGAGTCAATATCTTAGTAACTACTTGATGCATTCAATTGAAAGGTTATACAACCCTTTCTAACCATCACACCTATGAAAATAATCATGTTAAATAACACTATCCAGCATATAATGCAAATTATCACCCACTAAGAAATTGTGGTTAATGTTTTGCATGCAACTACATTAGAGTCCATTATCTCAGTAACTTAAATAAGCGGTGGAATAGTCGAGCGCGCTGTCCTCCGACAGCTCTTGTTTTAAATTCTTGTCTGATATTAAGAAAATTGAATAGGAATCTTACTTATTTATTCAAGCCGTATTGATTGGTTACAAAATCATAGCAACCTCACGTCATCACAAAAGGGGTAAATTGAACTTTTAGCTACAAATGACAACTCCTACCATTCCACTCGACCAATTTCAACGTTACTTCACAGGAATGTTCCATTGATGGTCCTCTTTCAAAATCATTCAAAGACTTACATTCTATGTAGAACTTTTGTTGCTGCGGCATCAGAAATTGAGAAAAATACCAAAACTTTAAAAACCTCCATCTCCATAATCCATTTGTCCGATTCCAAGATAATTTGGCAGAAATGTTCTTTGGGTGGCTCTCTACAAAAAACTGTTCAAGCCATATGATTTCGTTGACAAACAGGGCAGCAAAGCGGCATCATTCTTATTAAAGGGCTTTTACTGATAAACTATTTCTTTAACTGAGTGTCCACTCCCTGCAGTTTCATTTGAACTCCTAATCAAATTTTCACAAATATTTGCAGTTAAATCTTTGCTTCTAATTAACATTCAGGTGATCGCTTTAGGGCCATCTTGGCCCTCTTGTTTCATATAACCATTTATTTTTTCAACTGTAATAAAATTTTAATTTTTTTATGTGTTTAGTTTTAACCTTCAGAATATCTTGAGGTAAAGCGTTAAAACACATTATCCATCCGGTGTATCTCATATTTTGTAGTGTGAAAGTTATTTTGTTTGCCATTGTCTAAATTGTATGAATATTTCATAGAGGGAGAGCCGGATTTCGAATGGTGTATCACTAAAAGTGTTAGCTCTAGTTTTGTCTGAGAATCAAGTTGTTTCAACCCTCTAGTTTCATTTTGTGATAGGACTTGAGGGTATATCTTATTAAATCTAATCAAAAGTGTCTTTGAACATTTTCAGCCTTTTGATGATTTGGACAAAGAGACAGAATTTAATTGCAAAGATGAAGTCCTCACATTTCCAACCAACTGTCCCAGCTGTAATGCACCATGTCCCACACACATGAAGGTGTTAGGTAGGTTTGGGTTTAAGTTTATTTGGACTCTGTGAACTTATTATTTTAATGTAAACTTATTTAACATTTAGCTTATATTCATTATTGATTACATTTGATATCTCCTTCCTGGAGGCATAATCAGTACTGACACTATTGTGTGGAAAAAACCACAAAGGTAGAACCAAATCATCAAGGGATTTGAGCCTAGGATCTTCGGCACGATAGGTCGACACTCTTACCACAGCACCAGTGTCTTCAACTGTCTTCCACAAACTTTTTTATTTTTGCAGCCAAGCTCAAAGAAGTATGATGTAAAAATAGCAGTTATGAGTCGTGAGTGCCTGACACACAGGTTGCACAAAGGCTAATTAGTACCTTTGGACTTGCCCTTTCCCACATGCTACAAATCTTCAGAAGACAACTTTGAAAACACATTGACAAAAATCCGGAAAAACTTTATAAATGAGAGTTAAACTATTAAATAGAGTTGAAAGCATTGTGGCAAAAGGAGAAATTGCTTGTTTTGAACAATTTCTCCTTTTGCCACAATATTTTCAAAAGCCATCTGGCGTGGGAAAGGGTTAATAAAACAAATTACACAGCTTGGTAACACACCTGAACATGATTTGCTGTAAGAGAGCTATTGTGATCACTTGACTGTCCAGCGTTAGGATTGAACAACTTCTTTAAACGACTTCTCTTTCTTAATGACTGGGTCAATTAGATATCTAATGTGGATATAAAAAAAAGATCATCTGACAAATTAGAAAATGTTGTGAGAAACGGAGAATTGGCTTATTATTTATCATTTTGCCACTAAAGCTGTCTGCTTCAGGGTGTCAGAAACTGTCTCTTTTAGGAAAAGAGTGAATATTGTGATATTTATTTTCAGACATCCCTCATTTCAAAGAAGTTGTAATAATGGCCTCCAACTGTGATTCATGTGGACTCAAGGAAACTGAGGTTAAAAGTGGAGGAGGAGTTGAACCCAAGGGCAAAAAGATAACATTGAATCTGACAGATGTTAGTGACATGAGTAGAGATGTGCTGAAGGTGAGTTGATGCAACAATTGTAGATAAGTCTTTCCTTCATATGAAATCCTATGACTCGACATCTGCTTTGAAAAAGTCTGGGAAAAATCAGTCAAGATCTAGAAACATGCAGCCATCAATAGTTGGCAAATCTGCAGCTATAAAAAGAGTTGTATCATAATTTGGCTTCCCAACCTTTTGTAATGAGTTCTCAAAAGAATCCTCTCAGTCACATGATTCTAGTGAGCACCACAACATAGGGTAATGTTGAGTTATAAAGGAGATATTAGGTCAAAGACAAGTTAATCCTTTTTCAACATGTAGGCGCTTTCCGACGACTCGGCAGCAGTGCCACAGTGTTCAACTCTTTTCAGTATTCACTGTTCCATTTTTAAAGATTTTCTATATTTTTGTCCAGATGTTTGCTGTCGTCTGCTGCATATTTATTGTATGAGGGAAAAAGGTTAACTCCTCCCAGTAAATGTATCTTCCAGGGCTACGCAAAACCGATAAATTGCCGGTTTAAACCGATTTTGAACTCGGCGGACCGTTTTCAATCTTAAAACTAGTAACTAAATCGGTCCAGAAATTTTTATAAATTAAAACTAATATAAAATTGGTCCAGGAATTTCTATAAAGCTAACTATATAACACCTCCGCTACAGGTCACTTTGTAAACAGAGTCGTCTGTACACCTTCGAGATAGTCACTTACCGTGACGTAAACAGGATTATCGATCCAATTAACTTTGACAATCGTGTAAACTGATAGATAATACCTGATGAATGGATGACGGAATTACCCAAGAAAATCCCATTGAATGCATGCGGTAATAATTTCATGCATCTGATACTATCTTCTATTGCTTTGTTTTAACAGGGTGAATGGTGTCTGGTGTCCGTTCCAGCGTTAGACTTCAGTACCACCATGTCCAGTATGCCTGGCAAGTTTACGACACTAGAGGGACTCATGGATGATTTATGTAATCAGGTGTGTAAAGTATCTTTAGCTCTCCCAGACTTTGTCCAAGAGGAGATTATGTTGTGTGCACTGTTGTCATCATTTGTAGCGGCAGCATTAGTTATATGTTTAACCCTTTCCCACTTGCAGAAGCATTTGCAGCAGACGATTTTTGAAAACATTGTGGCAAAAGGAGAAATTGCTCATGATGAGCAATTTCCCCTTTTGCCACAATGTTTTCAACTCTTTTTAATGAGTGGGCGGAGCTTGTTTTCCTTATATGTATTATAGTGAAAACTTAAAAAAATCTTCTTGCACTAAATCACTTGCCCAATTTAAAAATATTTGGCACAAACGTTCCATGTTTGATCCTCTGCCAAGGTTGTTAAATTTATTCTGATCCGTTGAAAAACATGCCCACCAGAGAGGTTGCTTGTTTTCCTTATATGTATAATAGAGTAAAAACTTTGAAAACTATTTTAAATCAGGTGAGCCATATAGGCCATCATGGCCCTCTTGTTACAGATTTTAAGTATACAGACATTGTTCACACTCCTGCTACATATACTTGCTTTCATTCACTATTAAGATTTGGGTGACTTCACATGAAAACTGACCTTAGAATGTTTAACCCTTTCCCACATACAGAAAATCTGCAGCAGACGACTTTAAACTTGTCAAGTCCAAAATGTAGAAGATCTCTAATAATGATGGAATAATTATTGAAAAAAGTTGAAAACTTTGTGGCAAAAGGAGAAATTGCTAATTTTAATACAAGTTCTCCTTTTGTCACAATGTTTTCTAAAGTCGTCTGCTGTAGATGTGTCAAAATGCGTCTACAGGTGGGAAAGGCTTGAACATAAATGATAATTAAAATCAACCTAGGCCATAGCTAGTGCAGGTGTTACATGTGTTCCTTGAAATATTCTGCTGGTCTTAACCATTTCCAGAAGATTCCATGATGCTTTTTAACTCTTTCCAACATACAGCAAAGCTTCAGCAGACGACTTTAAAAACAGATTGGCAACAATTTTAACTATTGAAAAGAGTTCACAACATTGTGGCAAAAGGAGAAATTGCTCATCATGAGCAATCTATTTGTCTCAATGTTTTCAAAAATTGTCTGCTGCAAAGGTGTCAGAAAGCGTCTGTTTGACGGAAAGGGTTAACAAGACGTGGACAGGGGAGATTTTATTCAGTCCGCACCATTAACAAGGCTGATCTGGTCCTTCACTGGTTGCAATGTCTAGAAGTTAGGTTTTCCTAAACTTGACAATTCTTAATTGATCTTTATGTTATTTGAAGATACTTTCATATTGTGAAACTAGATGGAACTTACTTTATAGTGAATCAAAAACATTTGGGCAAGATAAAAAAAACATAAAGAGAAAAGGATAAATTATAGATGCAATGTAGTTATCAAGTAGATTTTATATTCTGCAGATAAAAAGATTTGATCCGTTTTTGATGGGTGACAGTTCCTCAGTAAGTAAAAGGGCAAAGATTGCAGCCTTCTGTGAGAAAATTGATAAGGTAAATTTCTTTATAAGACATTTATTTCATTGCCTTGGCCCTTTATCTGCTTTTCATTAACTATCTCAATCGTCTTTTTTAGTAGACTACTTTTGAAAAGATTGAATTTGTACTTTTTTGCATTTTATTTTTTTACAATGTAGTTCTTGTGTCCCTAAAAGGGATCACTCTTCTGTCTATCTGCCTCTGTCTGTCTGTCTGTCCATTGCATTTTGCAGTTATTGTTTTTGAGTTCCTCTTCAAAATTGCTCTAGTTTTAATGAAGAATGCATATATACAAAATTACAAAGCATATTTAAAGCATATTTAAAGGAATCTGTTTAAAGAACTGTATGGAACCTTGCGTAGCCAGTGTAAATTGAACTGCATCATGATTAATATACTAGAACTTTTAAATTAAGGTCAGAATAAGATTTATGCCTAATTTATAAATGTACATGCATCTTCTGAGAAAAAGTTAGAATTGTAACCCTACTAGTTCTATGCTTTTATAACAATAAATGGTGTCAAACAGGAGAGTAATTATAAGCTCCAAATCGCCTCGCATAGCTTATAACGTTTTCACTCACCTATCAGACACATTACTGTGAAAGTTCAATTTACACAGAGAATAACTGAATATACCTATAAAATTGGAAAACATGTGCCTTTTTAAGTTAACCCTTTCCAACATACAGCAAATTTGCAGCAGACGACTTTGAAAATATCTAGGCAAAAAAGGCGTCAGAAAGTGTCTGTATGTGGGAAAGGGTTAAGGAAAGTGTAATGGGTAAATTAACTCTTTCGATCAAGCAAAACAATTGCAGCAGACGACTTTAAAAACATTTACCGGTAGTTAAAAATGTCAAAACTCTCTATTACTGAAATTGTTATTATTGAATTGAGTTGAAAACATTGTGGCAAAGGGAGCCAATGCACAATTTCAACTTTTGACACAAACTTTTCAATAGTCATCTGCTACATATTTGTATGTAAGTGGGAAAGGACTAATTGGTAATGTATTAATTACAGGGTTGTATGACAATCCATGTTAACGTAATTTAATCCTAATTTCAGATCAAGTCCGGGGAACAGTTAAATATAAAGATTATACTGGATGATCCGACTGGCAACAGTTATTTGCAGGTAAATAATTGTTATTTACTCCCTGTTTCCCTGATACAAAAGATTTCTGATGCCTTATTCATCAGGTGACTTTTGCCTTTAAACCATTTACCGGTAGTTTTAAATGTAAAAACTCTCTCACTGAAATTGTTATACACATTCATTAACCATGACCACAATAATGGCCGTTTCCTTTGTGACAAGGTTTAAAGTGGGGCATTGTGTCCTATGGAAATATTTCTAGTTTATCAATTAACATTTTCCCTCATACGACAATTCTGCAGCAGACGACATTGAACGTATTTTGTCAAAAAATAGAAAATCTCCATAATTGAATGGATAACCTATGACACAAAGTGGAAAACATTGTGGTAAAATGAGAAATTGCACGTTTTGTGAAATTTCTTCTTTTGCCACTATGTTTTCAAAAAGCCGTCTGATTCAGAGACGTCGGAAAGAGTCTATATGAGGGAAAGGGTTAAAACAAAAAACAACAGCATCACATTGCTTGACAAGACATTATTTTATTGTTTTACACTATTTTGGAACAACCCCTGTACATGATGAACTGCTATTATAATCAGAAAACTTCTAGACAAATGATACCATGATAATTATTTTCAATGATTGGTTTCAGAATCTTTATGCCCCAGATCCTGATCCGGAAATGACAGTTGAAATCTACGATAGAACAGATGAACAGAATGATGATCTTGGAATTAATGATATGATAACAGAAAACTACTAACAAAAGTGATAGGATAAAGCGTTTGGGGTTGGCATTCTGCTTCAACTCTTTTCTTGTTGCAGATGACTTTTAACGCCACTTTAAAAACATGGCAAAAAAAAAAGTTACTCATTTTAAGCTCATCTGAACACAACGTGCTCATGGTGGCCTTTTGTGACTGCATGATGTTCGTTGTTTGTATGTGCAGACGTTTGGACATTCAAAACTTTTCTTTAACCCTTTGCCTCATACGACAATTCTGCAGCAGACGACTTTGAACATTATTTGTCAAAAAATAGAAAATCTCTATAATTGAATGGATAACCTATGACTAAAAGTGGAAAACATTGTGGCAAAAGGAGAAATTGCTTGTTTTGAGCAATTTCTTCTTTTGTCACTATGTTTTATAAAAGCTGTCTGCTGCAGAGGCGTAAGAAAGCGTCTATATGAGGGAAAGGGTTAAAAGACATCTCCCAAACCACTGTTTGGATTTTGACTTGCCAGAAATGATCCTCTTTCAAAGTTATTCAGAAAGTTAAATCCATTGTATAACTAGGTCACAGGAGCTAAAATAAATTTTTAAATCTTGTTATGCAAAAGTACTGGCCTGATTTAAAAATAATATTTTCATATATGTTCCTTGGGTGACCCTCTACCAAGAGTGTTCATATTATTCTTATCTGTTTAAAAATATGTACTTTGAAACAAATATGAAGCAGATGACTCAAAACCTGAGCAAATATTTGTATATTTATATGTATATATGGTGATATTTTTGTGCAAAAGTATAAGCCAGCCATGGGACGGGATGTGCTTACTTTATGTTTACATGTCCATAGTAAAAACTTACAGGACCGATTAGAAAATAAATTTGGCACAAATGTTCCTTGGGTGACTTTCTTTCAAGATTGTTCAAGTTATTGAAAAACATGGCTGTTTTGTGTAGCTCATTTTCTTTATATGTACTAAGTAAATACTTTTGAAACAATGTATTAGGTCATAGGTTGAATCCGAATCAAATGCAAATATAATACACCCAATTTCCATTGTTTCATGTATGGTATACATGTGTTTCATCTGTGATCTTATTTCTTTTGGAATGAAACTGTAAAATTAAACTTGCCTTATTATTATATTGTTTATTTCGTAGTTGGTTTTTTTAGCTCACGAAGTGCTCAAGGTGAGCTATTGTGATCAAATATTGTCTGGCGTCCGTCTGTCGTCAACAATTGCCTTGTTAACACTCTACAGGCTACATTTTGCATCCTATCTTCATGAAAGTTTATCTGAACAGTTATCTCCATCAAATCTTGCACAATTTCGAAACTGGGCCATATGAGGTCAAAAACTAGGTCACTATGTCAAATTGAAGTAAAATCTTGTTAACACTCTGGTGGCCGCTTTTTTAACTTGAGCATGTTGAAACTTTATCAGAATGTTTGTTTTGATGATATGTTTAAATATAGGTCATGTCAGGTCGAAAAATAGGTCACTAGGTCAAATTGAAGGAAAATCTGGTTAACACTCTAGAGGCCGCAATTTTTGCTTCAGCAGATTGATATTTGTCAAAATGTTTGTCTTAATCATATCTAGGTCAAGTTCTAATATGGGTAATATAGGTCCATAGGCTAAATTGAAGGGAAATCTTCTTAACACTCTGGAGGCTGCATTTTTAACTGGAGCATGTTGAATCTTTGTCAAAAAGTTTGTCTTGATGATATGTAGGCCAAATTCGAATTTGGGTCATGTCTGTTCAAAAACTAGGTCACAAGGCCAAAATGAAGTAAATTCTTGTTAACACTAGAAATTGCTCAAAACAAACAATTTTTCCTTTTGCCACAATGTTTTCAACTTTTTTCAGTAATTATACCTACAATTCTAGAGATTTTTCATATTTTTGAGTAGAAATTTTCAAATTTATCTACTGTATGTGGGAAAGGGTTAAAGACAGGATTGATGTGAAGTTATCTTAATTCATTGAACATGGCGCAATGAAAGAAGAAGTGTTCCTCATTCTCAATATATCTCTGACATTTTGGACAGAAGCGTTTATCATAAGGTATATTGGTAGATGTATTTAAGGAAGATCTTGGGTTAATTCTGCATGGCGAGGGTAAATAAAACCAAATAGTTAGTTAGCAATGATAAGACCCAAGATCACAGGTTACACTGCATCGATGCGCCCAGTACTGCTCCATTGATTAGAATCCATACATAGACGACCGGACAAGAAGGCTGCAAATTGTTCTGGTGGGTTTCGCGATTAGACATCAATAGGCATCGCATTATCTGACGCGTAACTGTTGGGTTCACGGAGAACAGAAACCCAGCTCACTATTTTCCACAAAGTTATATGCATGAAATGCAATACTTATCCTGCTTGTCTTTGCAGAATTTTATGTACTACACTTAAATATTGACTTATAACATGTAAAGCAGAACACCAGACTAGTTCACCATCATTTATTCGGACAGGCTCCACGGTTAGACTTATTAAACTAACCGAAATATAGATATTATCTTTATTTTTATCAACACCTGTTTAAAGGAGGATACCCATTCTGTACGCGACTATATGGAATAAAATTTCGAAATCGTTGACAGACGTGTGTCTTGGTGTTCAATTAGGTAGGTCATACACAGTAAATGGGGCTAGCAATACGTCAGTAAAACATGCAGGATGCTCAGCAAAGATTAAGTTGATATCACTGCGCAGGCTGATCTGGGTCGATACATTACGCAGAGTCTGTCATGTTTGTTTTCTATTGGATCGGCTCATATAATGATTACACTGGTGTTTTTTTTAGCTCACCTGAGCTTTTGCTCAAGGTGAGTTATTGTGATCGCCTTTTGTCCAGCGTGTGTCGGCCGTCGTGCGTCGGCTTCTTCTCCTCAGTAACCAGTGGGTCAATTGGGATGAAACTTCACAGATGACAGTTGAAATATTTGAGTCGTCTGCTTTGAAGATGTGGGGGGAAAAAGTCAGGAGAAAGGGGAATGTTCTCCGGTTGCCACTATTGTTTAAATGCAGTGAATGCATCGAATGTTCTCTAGCTTTATCAGGTACACTGTATGTGATTGATTAAGCTGACATGTGACAGTTATTCATTATCTCGTTGAATTCCTGCAAACGGTGGCATAATCACTAACTGTTGATAAGCTCTTTTATAGTTATGAATGGACTAGTCTTGGCAGTATACTGATACATGGGTAGTGAACGATGTAGACCAAACATGAAAAGGAATAATGTGCAGTCTGAATTGTGTCTGCATTGTGTGCAATTGTAGTACAGCATAACATAATACACACACAAGTCACGTGCATCGGGATAAGGGTTAAATATGCGACAATTAATACTAGGTCAAGAAACTATACGTGGCAAATAAGCTGGCGTGCTCAGTCCTGCACACATATTTTAAAACAAGTGTGACGATTTGGTTATTCACAAAAGCGCCGTCGCCTAGCTTTTATCAGGGACACTATATTACATTCCTGCTTTTACTAAGTGATTTCTGAGTCATTCATTAATCACTATTTTCGAACCCTTGATATTCGTAAACCTTGAGCATTGCCGCTTGGAATAGACACACTTACATACACCTTATAAAGTGATAGGTATTTTGAATGCAAGGATTTTAAGAGGTCGCAGAAAACTGTTCATGAGGAATGGGATGATTTCACAAATGGTCGGTAACATCAAGGAATCGGGTTTTCCGCGTCTTTAGACGCTTTCTGACGCCTCTGCAGCAGACGACATTTGAAAACATTGTGGCAAAAGGAGAAATTGCTCGTGTTGAGCAATTTACCTTTTGCCAAACATATATATTCAAATCTATTCACTAATTATAATTGCATGCATAGAGATATTTCATATTCTATTATCGCTGTTTTCAAAGTCGTCTGCTACAGATTTGTTGTATTTGGGAAAGGGTTAATTGTGATCAGAGGGACGTGCTGGACTGCAATAACTTTTTTCGGCGATAGACGATTAACGTGGGTTTTGACCTAGATGTTAAACAAATGATCTAGCTTGTAGACCAATTAGTGGTGTATTAAATGAATAATGTCGAAGAAATAAAGGAAATGAAACGTTTTGATTGGTTCATAGTTAAGTTGGCGATACCACGAGAGGCACTTATAAGGTGAAGTTTTAAAATGAAATGTTCTGCATACTGAGCTTTAATTGTTTTCCTTAAGTGAAAGGTTTGTGGCTATTTTTTTCTCTCTTTCATTCATATCAAAACCAAAGTATATAAATAAAACAAATATTACATATTTAACGTTGTTTTCTGTCATTCTAATAAGTAAGACAAAATATCAAATAATATGCGCATGTTCCATTTCTTAGTGTTTACTCATATTGATCGCCGTTTATCTTTTTTAAAGATATTTCTTGTTACATATGTATGCATTTGTGAATTTCTAATAATCCTTTGCCCTACATATTCTTTCACGAAGAATGACAATGCTACGTAATATCTAAAGTTGATGTGTTGCTACTAAAGATGCTTCTTAATGGATTTTAATTATGAAAAAAATAAATCGGGATTGAAAGTACAATAACATTGTCAAAAAAATGCACCTGGCTTCCGCCATTAGTTTTAGTATTGACCGAACATGAATAACGCGGTGGAAAAGGGCCTATAAGACGTATAATTCATAGATGCAGTTCTTTTTTGTACTTGTCGAATTGCATGTCATATTCATCTGTTAAATATTTGACAACATTTAACTATTTTGTCCTTAATAACCGAAACTCAGGTGATAGTAAAAGCACTAAACATGTGTCTGTACAGGGATTATGCTTGCATTCGTCACGTGTCTGTACAATCTGCCATTTGTTAACAAGGTAGGATTTAATCAGCTTACGTAATCGGAGCTTACATGTCTTAAAAGACATGTGTGGCTGTTTCTGTGAGAAATAAGTTTCAAATGCGAAAATACATCAAATCAAAGTACTAAAAGTACTCAAATGCGGGGATGTTGGCTCTAGAGTGTTAACAAGATTTTCCTTCAATTTGACCTACTGACCTACTTTTTGGCCAAACATGACCCATGTTAGAACTTGATCTATATATCATCAAGAAAAACATTCTGATAAAGTTTCAACATGCTCAAGCTAAAAATGCAGTATCTAGAGTGTTAACAAGATTTTCCTTCAGTTTGGCCTAGTGATCTAGTTTTTAACCCGGCATGAACCATATTCAAACTTGACCTAGATATCATTTAGATATAATTCTGACCAAATTTTAAGCTGCTGTAGCCAAAAAAGATGCTTCTACAGAGTTAACAATATGTTCCTTCAATTTGGCCTAGTGACCAAGTTTCTGAACCAATGTGACCCATATTCGAACTTGACCTGTATATCATTAATACAAACATTCTGACGAACTGCTGAAGCAAACATTGCGGCCTCTAGAGTGTTAACAAGATTTTCCTTCAATTTGACCTAGTGACCTACTTTTTTACCCATCATGACCAATGTTCGAACTTGACCTACATATCATTAAGACAAACATTCTGATTAAATTTCAAAATGCTCAAGTTGAAAATAAGGCCTTTAGAGTGTTAACACGATTTCCATTCAAATTGGCTTAGTGACCTAGTTTTTGACCGGGCTTGACCCATATTCGAACTTGGCCTAGATATCATATAGATAAACATTCTGACCAAATTTCAAGCTGCCTTAGTAAATAATGCGGCTTCTACATTGTTAACAAGACTTTCCTTCAATTTGGCTTAGTGACCTTGTTTCTGACCCAATATGACCCATATTTCGAAATTGACCTAGAAATCATTATCACAAACATTCTGACAAAATTTCAAACTGCGGCCTCTTTAGTGTTAACAAGCTTTTCCTACAATTTGACCTAGTGACCTACTTTTTGACCCGACATGGCTCATGTTCGAACTTGACTTACATCATCAAGACACATTCTGATAAAGTTTCAACATGCTCAACTTGAAAATGTGGCCTCTAGAGTGTTAACACGAGGTTTTTGATCTACCCGCTTTCAAGCTACTCGTTTTCCATATATTTAAAAGAAACATTTAAGATCCTTATGTCTAACTTAAATTTCTAAAGTATGTATACAACTTTATGGATTAAAACTTTACATTGTGTACGTTTACTTTGTATATATGTGCATACTGTTTATCTTCTTGTGAAACGTATTTAACTGATCCCTGGACAATCAAGTAAAAAATTCCATTTTGAAAAAAAACCAACAGAGTGCAGCACAACAACTTTACACTTCCTGGAAGCTGGGCATGACAATATACGGAGGTATTCAGAATAGCTGAATCCCCCGCATAAAAAACGACATTTGGTTTGACTCAAGATTGTTCACACTTTTGCATGATGAAAGGATCAAGACTTTCGTATCTCAATATCAAGATTATGATCCCATTTTGTGGTATAGGATCATTTTTAGCAGAAACAAATAAATACATTGTTTTATGTTTCTGTGTTTAGTGACCATGCCAACACGATGTTTAAGTGATAGACACACTTGTCTCCGGGCCCCGTATTTGCTACGAGGCTTCTGGCAGGGGAGCCCTACGCTGCTGGCCCGGGAACATGTGCACCGGGTCCCGTATTTGCTACGAGGCTTGTGGCAGAGGAGCACTCCGCAGCTGGCCCGGGAATATGTGCTCCGGGCCCGCAGTCGCTACGACCCGCGTCCACAGCCAAGTACTAGCCTTGTGTCAGGGTAGCTCTCCGCAGCCTACCCCTCTCTGAGCGTTTTCGTTTCTCACAATGGAGTGGAACGGCGTGTTTCTCTTCCCCGGAGACAACTGACAGAGCGTTACGTACAACATCCCAAGTGTCATTCAATCGCAAACGGTGTACATACCCGGTCCTACACTGTGGATATATTACCCTAATAAAGAATGTAAATGAACATAACTCATACGTGTTTTATACTTTATTTTTCTCATTCGCTCGCTCCAAAGCTTCTTTTAAAAATGCGCAAAACTTGCCAGCAAATGTGGTCAATAAACGGAAGAATACAGCTGTTTTATAAGGTTTTAGGGCAAGATTAAAAAGGACGTAGAGGTAGCAGTCCTGGATCCGCTCCAGTAAATCTACAAGAAGGTTTGCTATACCAGGAACTACCTCACTGGCCATAGGCCAATATGTAATTGTTAAAATTATTTTTGAAATTACATATACAATGTATAGCTCTCTCGAACTCTGGATCAGGGTCGTATAAATTGCATGTTCTTAATTCCTTATCGTATGTTGTGGGTTCTCAGAGAGACGTCTCAGTGAGTAATTACAGAGACAAAATTGAGCCGTCCCGCGAGAAAACCAACATTGTTGACTCTTCGTAAAGTATCGACCCGGATCAGCCTAAGAATGCCGCGCAGGATAAGCCGGACAGACACTTTTCGCCTCCTGTGGATTTACTGTTTCAGGAATCATTTCTCTATACCTCTATCCATCTGAGACGGAATGATCTTCGTCGATACAAATTTATAATTACGCAGAGTCCATTATGTTGGTTTTCTCGCGGGACGGCTCAAATAAAGACATGTCTTTTGTCTCTGAGTCCAATTCCACCAACCTGACTTGGCACTGAGTAATACCAGGGACTATTAATAGTATTGATAGTATAAGGAGTCCTTGGTAATACTTAAATTAATGCTTAAATTAAAAGCATATTTTATTATTTTTGTTTTCCTTATAACAATGCCTAAATATCTAATTATTAGACAGCAAGGTGACGATTTACATCAAGTTATGCATGTACTTAAATACATTCCTACACTCATATTTAACAAACGTTAAGGGAAACAAAGTGATGGAATCTGCTTTTAAGTATAGAAGTATTTATAATCCCTAAGTAAGGTTAGTGGAATCAGGGTATTTCAAATAGTATTATTACTATTTGAAAAACCATGGTGGAATTGGACCCTGGTTATTGAGGGGCAAATATGCCTAGGCTACTTCTTTGAGAGGGATAGAGATACTATGTTTTTTCTCCAATAATTTTTTTTTCTGTAAAGAAAATGTCTTATTTGTTGTCTTATTCATATGTGCCCCGTAGCCTTATTTGTTTATAACATTATAAATTTTATATTCATACCTATACATTAGGGTATCTACAAACAATTAATGAAATGTGTACACATTTATCTTGGCTTAAATTTGATTTTGATGTTGTTACTAATTTAAATAATAGTTTTCATTCATATCATTTCAATGTTTATTAATCTTATTCATACGAATCACAAGGTAAATATCCTTGTATTGCTTAAAGTGAGGTAATTTGAAGTATACAACAGTCTTCAAAGGGATAAATATGTCAGCGTATTACCGTCTACAGTTGTTTGTGGATTTAAATGTTCTTTTTTCTTATTTCTACATGAACAACGAAAAATTGCGGCTTCTCTTTGACTCCTTGCGTCTTGTATTTATTTATAATCATTTTCGAATTTCGTCAAGAGATTTTGTCCGTTCTCATTATTATTTGTTTAGAATTTCGCATGTAAAGGAAATCTGAAAAGACTAGATAAAAGAATAAGCATTTTTTTTTCTTTGGGTTTATATAATTACTGAAACAGAACTCAAAGCCAGACTCGTATTAAATAAACCTTTTATTTATTTAGAAATTACTTTTAAGTCATTCAATCTTCAATGTTAAAAGAAATTTGGAGTCGAAAGATTACGTAAAACTATAACAAATTGAGGGAATTTGATAGTAATTGTTATCATAATTATAGTATATTATAATAATTATATCCTTTTTAGTTTTTTGCCTTTTTGACCCGATACCAAATTTCAGTGGTTACCTCCCTTATTGAATTTTATTTCCCGCCATCATGACCGGTGCATTTTGGGAACACGTGAAATTTCCAAAATGGCCGATAAAGAAGATGTCGAGCCGACAGCGGCTGAGGATATCGTTGTTACTAAGTACAAGATGGCCGGAGATATGGTTAACGGTAATTTAACATAAGAACTCGCACTATCTCTAACGTTAACGTTCTTCTGTTGTTATCTAGTAAGTTTTAAGTGAGAGTTGACCGAAAATGTGTCAACAGAACTTCTTCACGTGTTTTGATACTATTGCACAATGACGGTTTGGTTGCCAACTAGATACAAGTTGTTTTTGCAACATAATTTTAAGATACCGTTACTTTTTACATGAGTTAATTAAGGATTGACTCTTATTTTTCGTGCGTTCATGCAGTATGAACGTCGGACGCGATTTTGCAAATCCATGAAGCGCGCTAGCGCTTCTTGGGAAATTTGCAAAATCGCGGCCGAGCGTTCATACTGCATGAACGCACGAAAAATAAGAGTCAATCCTTATATTTACATTTTCCACTTTTCATTACTTTATTTTATTCGACCTTAAAGTGTTCGCGAACAAGTCTTTAATAACAATGAAGAAATGTTACCGCCAACGTACGTTTGTTTAAATGAACAGCTGATATTTGTAACGTCGTAATATCATTGGTTAAATGACGTCACGCTATTGAAATAAACAATGACGTCAGAGGTCATGAAAGGTCGAGCGGTTCATGCAAAATGAACAGAATTTATTTGTACAGAAAATCAAGTGCGAATGTAAATATATACATATAAACTTTAAGTTAAATCAGTAACGAAATGACACATTTGTCATAACTTAATAATGAAACAAATCTGCGACCATCGAAAACCACAAACATACTGATTCACAAAAAAAGTCTTCATAAATCGAGTCAGCCACTGGTTTATGACTGATTAGCTTTATCCATATTTAATATGTTGACAAAAAAATGTTCCATGACGATAGTGATTAAATGATTAAATGGTGGGTTATCAAAAACCTCCACACACATGTCGGGGGGGGGGGGGGGGGTTTTACTGGTCTCTCTTTGAGCCAAAAACAAAAGAGTTTGTGCCTTCTTTAGTTCGTCTGTTTTTGAGCCAGGATCGAGTCTCACTAATTCAAATATTAAAATAATCTTTCAATTCTTAACCTTGTAAACTATCGAAAAACAATAGTCAGCAGTCTGGATAAAGGGCATTTTTATTGTAAAATCCTTATGACACGAAAACCCTATGTTGTGGGTACTTGAAAGATTCGTCTTATTCAAACTATTTTATTATTATATATTTTTTTCTCTAACATAAACAGTTTTGCACTACTGTGATATATTTCAGTATGGTTCTTTTCATTCTCTTTGCAAACAATTTCGGGAGGATCATAAAGTCGCTGCTTCTTCGGTCTGTCTCGCTTTTTTCCAGGCTATTTCTCATGTTAAACTTTTAAGATCTATTCAGATACATACTAAGGGTAACTTCAGGGCCTTTTTACCTTATATAAGTGACGCCGATATTCGGTGTCTTCCCAATTGAATTGGAAAAAAATATTTCCCAAAATCTAAAATAAAAAATTAATGAAGTGTAATAATCATTTGGGTAACACTATTAACAGATATATTTGTCTTGTTTAAGGTAATATGATTGTTTTATTGCATTACATAAAGCAAAAGTCTTAAATTATTGTAAAAAGGACTATTTATATAGTGTTGGTCCATCGGTTACATTTTTACAATCGATTATCGGTTACAATCGCTTTGCCTCATTCGATTAGACATCGATTATATGATCGGTTCATACAGTATTGTATTTAGCAAGCCCCAATGTTCTCAATGCTTCTTATTATTTATATTTGATAAAAAATATACCGGCTTAATGTCTTGTCTTAACTAGGTTATATCATTTTATTGCCAAGAAAACACTTTGTTTCGATCTCAAGTTGTTGTATTTACATGCAAGCCCACCAAACATGAGTTTTCAAACATGACTGCGAGAGTAATCTCCCTTGTGGAAGCGAAAAATATGAAGCGAATATAAATCGAGCATAAATGAAGCAAAAAAGGTGAATCGATTGTTGTAAAATGCAATTGATTATCACCAACGTGATGCATATCCGATCAATTTTCGATTATAATCGATCATCGGCCCAACACTATATTTATATATGCATATGTTATATGTCTAATTTTTCCCAATTTGGGCGAAAATCGTGCTACAATTTCCCAAAATGAAAGGCTAAGGCCTCTTCCCAATTTCTGGAAAAAAGGCCCTGAAAGAGTGTGAAATGTTTGGTCGTGCGCTTGAATTACGTGGTTGTCAAGGCGGAAGCTTCACACATGTATTCTACAATCGATTTTAAGTCACGCCCATATTCATACATCACAAACACTTACAACAATTATTCATTAAAAACTACCAGGTTCTCGTGCATCACATGACTTGTTTGTCATGCAGAAACAGCATTTGGCAATGGAATGTACGTGACAGAACATATAGCTTTTATTTTATTGGCTAAAGTACTGCATCTTATTTTCTATTGAATCTATAACAAATGGGACCTGAAGTGATAGCAGCCTTCAAAGATGAGGGCTATTAATCTAGGGGTAAAGAGTTGACAACATTTCAGCCGTTCTTTCCAATGATTGACAAAAGTCATTATGAATATGATGAACCTTAGGCCTAGATAAATTGATTGTGTGGTTCCGGTTTCCCGACCGACCCTAATTATTCAGCCCGACCCTAAAACATTTTTTCATGTTTAAAAAAAAAAAAAAAGGTAACGAAAATGCGCGGGACGAAAATAATTAATACGAAAATGTTCGGGACGAACAAAAATGGTACGAAAATAGCGGTGAATGGTTTCCGGTTTTATCGCTACGAGTAGTTTTAAGAACGTAGTTGATACAAAAAGCTGTGCATGCTGTGTGGTTTATAAAACATAGTGTATTAAAACACTAAATACTACTAGCAAAGTTAGTTATTCCTTTTGCAAACCCATTGTAAAAGCTACAGAAGTACTAGTTTTTAATGAAGCAGTGCACCATCACCCTGTAATTTAATATATTAAAGAATGACAAACTTGGCATTTGAATCCAACACAGAATGCAAACAGTTTTCCATTTATAACACATTCAGAAAGTTTTTACTTTGTATATGAACAGAATTTCTATTCAATCAATCAAACTGATAAGCATTCTTTATATATATTAACATGAATGCTACATCTTAAATAGCAAGCTTGTCAAGTGTTTTCTTTATACCGTATTATGCAGTGTTAAACAGGGAACAACAAATGTTAATATATAGTTAAAAGAAAGAACAATACCACGGTCCACCAACAGATATGAAGTACATAAAAAAAACTGAGGCCTAGTCAACATGAGGTTATACATTCAAACATATATAGTATACTAGCTAAAACATTCACCAAGCACTACTAATAGTATTACAAGTTCTGGTTGAAATATTACTTTCATGCACAACAGTTTTATCTGAGGATGAGACTGTTGTACCAGATACAGAACAAGTAGCTGTCAACTTAATCGAAGAACCATTATTTGGTGATTATAGCATGTGCACAACACAAAATGACAGATCTGTTGTTACATGTGGAATGTCAGAAGCCTAGGTTGCTATATTATTTACTGCAAGTACAAACTAACTGAAAGACAAGCAGTATCCCTTTCCATTTTATTAAGTGAGTATGAATACAGTTGTGGTGACCCAATAACCCCACCAAGACAATGATAACCTTCTTGGTAAGGTATAGTGACACACAGTGATTTGCAGTGTTTAACACCTATTGAAATTCCAGTATATGGTAGTGGTCTTGGAAGGCAGGATCTATGTTCACACTATGGTTTAGAAGGTGGCATTGAAAATTGTGAGCACTTGTAAATCCTTGTCCTGCAGTTCACAAGATACTATTTTATGATACCTCACAATCTGACTACACTTAACAGCATCTACAATTATCACATATCCGGAGCAGATAGTTTAAGAGCTATCTTGTCAGGATCTGCAATGTTTGACATTTGATTGGGATTCCAATATTAAAAACCAATCTTTTAAATGTGTTTGTCCAAATATTACAGTTTTAATAAACTTGTAAGAGTTAAGCCTACAAACAAATGTATGATGTGTTTTATTTGTACTTCATATTAATTATATCCATGTGCACTTTTGGTCAGAAACACTCAACCCACACTATTTAAAGCAAAACAAGAATGGTAAAATGGGCTATTTCACTGGGTATCTGAACAAAAAGCAACTCAACAAGTTTGTAAGTAAGCAACTTTATTTCAGTAATTTGTTTAAAATATAACATTATCTACATTAGAATGCAGTAAAACCAGACAAAACTGGACACTGTGCGCAGGCTGAGAGAAAAAAATGTTTTGAAAAAATAAAATAATTTCCCTACCTACCTACCCTATTTTTTTTCAGCATGAAATAGGAACCACACAATCAATTTATCATGGCCTTATTTGTTTTCTGGCCTAAAGCTTCTGTGGTAAGGTAGGCAAGTTGCCTCGGAAGAATGTTTTTAAGGAGTACAAGTGATTGATTTCAATTGTTATGCATTAACCCTTTTCTCACATACAAGTTACAACAAATCTGCAGCAGACACCTTTGAAAGTATAAAGGCAAGCACACAGAAAAGCTCTAAATGTAGGTACATTTAAAATTACTGAAAAAAGTTGAAAACATTGTGGCAAAAGTAGAAACTGCTTGTTTTGAGCAATTTCTACTTTTGTCGAAATGTTTTCAAAAGTTTCTGCTGCAGAGGTAGCATGCCCACGGAGTTCCTAGATTGTGGGTACATGTTCCCACTGCGTTTGCAAATTTGGGGTACAAAAGTAATAATTAGGGGTGCAGATATTATAAACAAGGAAATGTTGATTCTTTTTAGTTCACCTGTCACGTAGCGACAAGGTGAGCTTTTGTGATCGTCCGTCGTCTGTCCACAATTTCTTGTGAACATGATAAAGTCTTCATTTATTATCCAATGTTTACCAAACTTATTCAGTAGCTCTAATCCGTGAGAGCTCGATTTCTTTCGAAAACCATTATGGCCCTTTATAAATTGGCAAAATTGCTATAATTGACCTTGTGAACAAGTTAGTCATCATTTATTATCCGATATTTACCAAACTTATTCAGTAGCTAAGATATATTCATGACTTTTTGACCTTCTTTCTTATATTTGTTGAGCAATTAAATTAGGACCCTAAAACACTTATTCATGTGAGCAATATAGGGCCATCATGGCCCTCTTGTTTATTATCTCTCTCTCCACATTCAAAGAAACCAAAACTTAACAAATAGACTAGTTAAACAGAAAGTACAAATTAATTATCAAAGAAGACAAGTATGAGCAATGACTCCCTCTCCCACAGTGTGTTTAAAATGTGTCTGTTATAGGTGTATCGGTAGTAGACAACAAGAACATATATCTGCAGCAATCCCATTTTAAATACACGGCAAAGTAAAGCATGCCAATATGAATTCGCAAATACCACTTTAATTATGACGTGTAATATGTAAAAACAACTAACTAACGTCACTATCAAATGTCTGCCATAAAAAGCGTGTCGTAATTATACGTCTAGTTTAGGGCTTGTTTCACTTTATTATGTCTCCCCCTGTATACAGGGGAGATATATTGTTTTTGTCCTGGGCGTCTGTCTGTCCGTCTGTCCGAAATCGTGTCCGCTCCATATCTCCAAGACGGCTTGAAGGATTTTCATGAAACTTGTGTCAGATGTTCACCTCATGAAGGCGATGTGCAGAACCCATGTCCCGACCATACAGGTTCAATGTCAAGGTCAGACTTGAAGGTCAAAGGTTTGAGCCTTAATCTCGTGTCCGCTCCATATCTCCAAAACGGCTTGAAGAATTTTCATGAAACTTGTGTCAGATGTTCACCTCACGAAGGCGATGTGCAGAACCCATGTTCCGACCATACCGGTTCAAGGTCAAGGTCAGGCTTGAAGGTCAAAGGTTTGAGCCTGTTTTTCGTGTCCGCTCCATATCTCCAAAACGCCTTGAAGGATTTTCATGAAACTTGTGTCAGATGTTCACCTCATCAAGGTGATGTGCAGAACCCATTGTCTGCTTTATAGGTTGGAATGTTTTGAGAGATTTTGACAGATATTTGAGGGGGAGACATCTGTTTTTTCAAAAACAATTCTAGTTTATATTAAATTTCAATTTTTAAATGAAATAGGACCAAATAATGACTAGGCTCTTTTAAATTGGGACATTTTCTTTTATTTCAATATCTTCACAGGGGTGTAGAAATGGGCCGGGAGCTGGTAAAATTACCCGGTAACTTCAGCATCTTCACCCGGCTATTTTCCCCGCAGCAACGAAAATAAAATCTGTTAATTTTTGCCGATTGGGAAAGTGGCATTCAGAAATCTATTCCAAGATAAATACCACATGTTATCGCGTCAATAGTTTATTAAAACATGTCCAGTTTAAGCTTCAGAATTCGCGATAGAGAGCAAGAGAGCAGATAACAAATCCAATTCTGTAAACCGGATATGTTTACATAAAAGATGTGCACGCACTTATGGGTTATTCCCAATAGAGCTATTTATAACACCGATTACTGTCGGCGCCATTCCACCGTTTATATAAGAGGCCGATCTTCATGATTTGAAAAAGCCATATTTGTTCACAATATTGTGAAATAAATTCACATAACAAACGATGAAATGTACGCTTGCATTTGTGAATTTCCTTTTTATTGGGTAGATTGAACAATCGTTACTTTTCTGACACCCGCACCCTCAGTTTTATTCGGTTGTTTCGGTTTTTGTCCCTACGCGTCAAATGAGTCAATGCTTTCATTAAAACCTAGATTCTGATTGGATATGATTTTATTTACAGCCAATGATTATACGCCTTATGTAATGATTTCGGCTGATGTCAAAATTAACTACCCGGTTCTTATAATTCAAAACAAACCATGTCACGTAATTGAAAGTTCTACGTCAAGCGTTTAAAAAAGGCGTCCAACACATCACAGAAAACATTGCTTGATTATTTTCAATCTAAAAATGGTCTGGCTTCGGTTATCAATACGGAAACGACGTTGACCGTGGCGATGCTGGTGATTCGACAGAGCAAACCTTGTCTGAATCGGCCCATAATATTGACCCTGTTGATCATCCCATTTCTACCACAAATATTTCTTCGTATTTCGCCGAGACTAAGTGACCAGTGTTCTCCCCAGGCCCTTATGGCGTATCGGGCCCGCTACAGCTTAAAAAAAATAACCATTTAGCGCTACGCCTTGAAATTGCCGCTACAGCTTAATTCCCAAAGCGATACACCTTAAAAATACTGTGATATTGGGTAAAATCAAAAAATGAATTTAAGGGATAAGGGTTTAATTTCACACCGCTGACTGTTGGCAGAGATAAAGGGTTGTTGAATCCGTCCCAGTCCAGTACACAAGTATTATCAAACCACCATCGCTGCAGGCAATTCCCCTCCATCTTTAGATAAGAGTAGGTCACGTGCCATCAGATTGACCCACTTCGATATTTAGGCCAATCACTATCGAGAATGCGTAGTATACCCCACCCACTCCCAGAATTGACAGTCGATCATGCCTTCATGCAAATAAATACTATTTTTCATTTCTTGCAGCTTAGGGAAAAATAATTTCAACAAACAACTTGACAACAAACTATGATATGATTAAAGAATGTCCCTATATTAATTTAAATGTTCAAAGATTGTGTTTTTGTTTACACGAATCCATAGGAAATTATTTTTTGATTGCCGATTTTTTGCCATAAAGATCTATCAAATTCACAGTCAGCTGTCAAAAAAGACTTACCTATAAAACTAAATACTTTTTTTGTCCATTTTAGTTCATTTATTTTACCGAAGATAAAACAATAATGAAGACTGAAGGAGAAAATACATATTGTAATGGGTTTTCGTGCATTTTCTTCTTTCTGAAAATCGGAAATGTCATTCAAGAAAGTATTACCTACACTCATTCTAATTTGTTTGAAAATTGTCATTGTGAAAGTTTAGTGCACTAAATGTGTCTTGATAATACAATACAATATACTACATAATATTTTATTTACTGGTGTTTAAAATGAAAGCACTGACAGACAATATCAGAAATTATTCCTGCACCCACAATGCATGTGGTTTGAGAACATGATATATGGGAATGTAATGAATCATGACCAAGTCAATCTTTTTGATAAATTTGTTTATGCTGGATAGATTATGACACATGACTAAAGAAGATAGCATAATATATCTTATAAAATACCTACTGGTTTCAAAGTGTAATGGTAGAAAATGAAACAATTATGAACATTATTGAGAAAGGAGCTTTTTGTGACAATTTGCTTCTTTTCCAATATTTTTTTTGAAACTCTATTTCATCAATTTCTCACAATGTTTTGAAATAAGCAATAGTCCAATTGATCTTGAGGGGTCGTTCTTTCTTGTGAAATTCAGATAGAAATGTGTGTGTATTGTCAGTTTCCACCTTATCCACTCTTGAAGATTAAAATTTCCTTTCACCATTCCATCATTCAAAAAAATGAATACTCTTATATTTTATATTCATACACTGATTTGCTCAAGACTGCATTGGATTCCAAGTTAATTTCATTCTTTTATTTGCTCAGGAAATTGAATTTAGGGCTTTCTATTTCAAGTAAACCCAGGAGCTTCCGGGGGCTTTGCCCCCTGGTCCCCCACAAGGGCCCTGCCCTTGACCCGTAAGGGCGCCGAGCGGCCCCCCTCAACCCCCGGCAAAACCCACTACAGCTTCAAAATTGTCTGGGGAGAACCCTGAAGTCCCTAGAACCAGAACCAGGGAAGTTTCAACCCCAACCTCTGACCCATTTCCGACATCAAACTCTTCTGATTTTAATACTGAAGGTTACACAAATGGTTGAAAATAGTGAATATGTTCTATATACACTATTTTATTCAACTGTTCGGCCATAGGCCTTTCTTCATGTTATAGTTTACAAAGATCGCACACTAGTATGTTATGTCCATCTTGAAAGTTTAAGAACATTTTGAAAACTACAAAATGCCCCTTTTACCCTAATTGGGGGAGGACCCCGCCTACTTTAGGGATATGCCCTGCTACTTAAATTCATTTCTACACCCCTGTCTTCACTTAAAGTTAATCGGTTGGAAGAAGCTTGTTGTTGTCTGTTTTACGTTGACCATTTTGCCTGCACATACAATTTTTTATGTAATCGCGATTCCCAAACCCAAATCTCAATTTCTCGATAATGAGCTGTGCACTGATTGGCTGTTTACGTCATAATGTGACTTACTGATCATGTGACCAGTTTGTACATTGATTATTGGCGTGTCGAAGTTGAACAATGCCTACTGATTGTTCAATCCGTATAATATATTTAGAACAGTCGAGATGTGATGAAATAATCCGATATGTTTCCGATATAGATGGCCATCTACAAATGGTTGATTCAGCCGGATCGTATAGTTTCATAGTTGAAAGGCTTGAAGCCGAAAATTGAAAGGCAACAGAGAAATAGAGTAGAGTGTCTTATTTCTTCATGTTAATTTTACGTGCATGCTGATTATTTTATGTGTTTCACGCAACATTTTGCGTGAATGGGCATGCTGAGAGGCATCAGAAAATCGTCTGTATGTGGGAAAGGGTTAAGAGATGTTCGGCATTAGTGATGCTAATGCAGAGCTTAAAGGAACAACAGGTTGCTTGGTCTTTTCTGTTTAATTTTACCTAGTCCTTGAGGATTTCAATTTCTGCTTAGTCAGCAAATGTCATCCACTATGCTGGCTATCTACTTCAGAGGGCTTATTAAATGTGATGGCATTTATGGTTCATCGATAGCAAGAGAAATATCTGAATACTTTAGGAAACTAATGTTGTTTTGGAATTGGATAATTTCAAATAATATTATATTGTATTATTCAACATGTTTTTCAGGCATCTTAAAACAAGTTATTGGGAAGTGTGTAGAAGGAGCAACAGTGCTAAGTGTATGTGAATTTGGGGATGAACGATTGATTGAAGAAACTAACAAAGTATTCAAGAAAGACAAAGAAATAAAGAAAGGTAATCAAATTATATTTGGACAGAGAACTTGATATTCCTTTTGTAACAGCTAATGTAAAGCCTTTCTAGCTTAGTTCTTAATCCTTTCCCACAAAGAGCAAATCTGCAGCAGGGAACTTTGAAAAAAACAACTACAAAAATATGGAAAATCTCAATAAGTGAACCTAATTTATTCTCCTTTGGCTTTGTTTTCAAAAATCATCTGCATGTGGGTAATGATTATAAAAATAAGAAGAAATTATTGATTGAAGCTCAAATAAAAAAAATGTAATTTTCAAGAAAATTGACAAAAGTCATTGCAGTCAGAATTGTTTAACTTGAACCACTTTGATTAAATGTTTATGTTGAATGCAGCCACTGGCTGTGGAAACATATTGTTATGTAGAACTTGTAGAAGTAACTGTAAACCATGATTGTCCAAACACCAAAAGGTAGGTGATCTTTCAGTCAATTATTTAAAGCTTGGGTAATACCGTTGAGCAAGCATGTACTTATTGTAACAATCAATGAAACAATTACAATGATTCAGATTGTTTGAAAAAATTGAACATCTCTGAGCTCTAGACAAGTGGCGCTTTGAATGTTCTAAAATCCTTATTTGACCCTCTAACAGTATGTTGTTGGTACTCAAAATAATTGTCTCAGTGAGATGATTCTTTTGTGTACGAACAACATATGGCTTACTTTAATAATAAGAGAGATATTCTTATTTCTGTACTCGATCAAACTATATAATTGCAATTATATTCCAGAAAGATTTAATGAATTTTTTTAACTAAGTTGTCTAACTCTTTTTATACGCCCGTTTTAAAAAAAAAAACGGATCGTATTATAGTTTCACCTGCGGCGTGCGGGCGGTGTCCAGTATGTTGTCAGCTTAATAACTTTAGAAGCCTTTGTCCAATCATCACCTAATTTGGTCAGAATGTGTATTGGGATAATATCTTGGAAAAGTTCGATAACTAGCCATATCGCTTTAGTCAATCTAGAGTTATCGCCCTTTAATTATAGAAATTGCCCAAAATTGGTTTTGTCAGCTCAATAACTTTAGAAGCCTTTGTCCAATCATCACCAAATTTAGTCAGAATGTGAATTGGCATAATATCTCGGACAAGTTTGATAACTAGCCATATCGCTTTAATCAATCAAGAGTTATCGCCCTTTTATTAAAGAAATTACCTAAAATTGGTCTTGTCAGCTCAATAACTTTAGAAGTCTTTGTCCAATCATCACCAAATTTATTCAGAATATTTATTGGCATAATATCTCAGACAAGTTCGATAACTAGCCATATCGCTTCAGTCAATCAAGAGTTATCGCCCCTTTTATTAAAGAAATTACCTAAAATTGGGATTGTCAGCTCAATAACTTTAGAAGCCTTTGTCCAATCTTCACCAAATTTGGTCAGAATGTGTATTGGCATAATATCTCTGACAAGTTCGATAACTAGCTATATCGCTTAAGTCAATCAAGAGTTATCGCCCTTTAATTATAGAAATTGCCTAAAATTGGTCTTGTCAGCCTAATAAGTAGTAATAACTTTAGAAGCCTTTGTCCAATCATCACCAAATTTGGTCAGAATGTGTATTGACATAATATCTTGGACAAGTTTGATCACTTACCACGTTATCTTAGTCACTACACACTTATGTCCCTCGAAATGGCCAAAACTGTACTAACAGTGTCTGCTCTCTAAATTTGCCTGATGTACAACCAATTATCACTATACTTAATTGGTCTCAAAAAAACAGGATGGGCGTATTTTGTGACATTTGGCGATCTTGTTTCCCATAAATTTGGTTAACACTGTTCTAATATTCACTATGTTAAGAAAACGTTATAAAATGGTCTGATTTATGGTTTCATCCTAGGTTGAAGCCAAACACCAATTTCTTTCCTGGAAACATGAGTTCGACTTCATCTGGGGGAAAAATGGCAAATCCAAACTTGAACTGTCATATGTCCTCCCAAGTGGAGTTCCGTAGAGGACAATAAGTCCTGCACTTTGTCCTTCCACCAAACCTGTGGACATATCTCCTATCCCATTGGGGATAGCATTAACTTGTAGGTGAAATATTAGAAATATCTAAAAATTAAAGTTAAATTTTGAACAGAGTAGAAATCATTGTGAGATAAAGAAAAAAATACTCGTTTTGAGCAAGATAACCTTTTCTTACAATTTGTACTCAAAATCGTCTGCTATGGAGGTTTCAAAATCAGTCATGTTGGTTAGACAACTGAGATTTTAATCCAATTTTGAATTCTGAGTAAAGAAATTGGCCAGAAGTGTTGTATAATTATTTTACATACATGTGTTACTTTGTTTAATTGAAGGTATTGCATTTCCAACCTGTGTCTCGGTGAACAACTGTGTGTGTCACTTTTCTCCTCTCAAGAGTGATCCAGATATAACATTAAAGAATGGAGACATGGTCAAAATGTAAGAGCATTTCATCTATCTATTATGTATTGGCATGCACTTCCTTTTGAAATGTTCTGAAGGAAAATAACAGTTGGTGAATTAAAGAAAGCAACTTTATGGTTAACATATAAAGAACCTGCTGAAATTATTTTGTTTGGAGCCTGTTAAAGAGGTGTCCAAAGTAAAATTGTCCTTAAACAAACAAAAATGGAAGATATATCCGGTAAGAAAGAATACATTGGTGTTTTTTTTTTTAGGAAATAGTGTTCAATTCTTGCTTTAACCCTTTCCCCCTTGCAGACGTCTTTTGATGCAATTGCAGCAGATGACTGATAAAAATAAGAGATTTTACATATTTTTTTACTTTGGTATTTTCAAAGTCATCTGCTACAGGTTTGTTGTATGTGGGAAAGGGTTAAATGGAAATTTACTTTTATATAATATATATAACTTATATAATACAGGACAGATAAGTATGGTCAATGGCCAGTATAATAAGTTCTGGATGTGACAGTGACTTCACTGACTTGGTCTTTGGAAACTACTCAATTTGATTATGTCTTTAAAAAAAATCTGTCTACTATCAATAAATGGGCATGTTGTCACATATTTTCTTTTCCTTAATCATTCCCCACTTGCTGACTCATTTTGATGTATATGCAGCAATAGACTTTCATGCTTACCAACCCTACAGATTCAATCGTGAGTCTCACGATTTGAATGGGGTAACCTCACGTGAGGTAAAAACAATTTTCTTTTTTTTTTTAAACCATGAAGATATAAATGTACTGAAAGTTGCAACAACCATTTTGTAACATCCAATTCTAAACAAATTGTCACTACTTTAAGGCACTTTCTTTCAAAAAGTTCAAAAGAATGAGTGTCTGTCAACTAAATAATTTCTCCCTGTAGTTGTCAATTTGATTAACAGATTCCATTGGTATCCAGTTTTTCATTCAAAAGTATGTCTAATTTAAATGTGGTTAAGATTTTTACTTTCTTGGATGCACTATGAAAAGTCATTGACACACCAGACAACTTGCTTGATTTGCAAAAAAAACACAATTAAAAGGTTTTATTAATATCAATGCATGCATTTGAAAACATGCCAAAATAATACTTAAATGCTAACATACAGTTGAAAATATTCTGTTAAATAGAAATCATTCTCAAAATCGAGTCTTATTTTATTCTTTTCCTATAAATATTGAAAGTATCGTCTCCTGCATAGTTGTCTTAATTCCATTCTGTCGTGAAAATTTCTACTGTTAAATTCATCACGCTGAAAATCTCCCCCTTCAAACCCCAATCTCCCACTTTGAGATCATGAAACTCCCCCTTGAGAATGAGAAAAGGTTGGTATTAAAGCATGGACTTTAACCCTTTCCCTCATATAGTTGCTTTCTGACGCCACTGCAGCAGACGGCTTTTTGAAAACATAGTGACAAAAAAAGAAATGTTTTCCACTTTTAGTCATAGGTTATCCATTCAATTATAGAGATTTTCTATTTCTTGACAAAATATGTCCAAAGTCGTCTGCTGCAGAATTGTCGTATGAGGGAAAGGGTTAAAACATTGCGACATTGAAATGGAGAAATTACTCATTATTTTTACCAATGTGGTTTAATGTGGTCTGCTTCAGATTTGTTGTATGTTGGAAAGGGTTAAAACTTGAACTTGAGGTTAAATTAAGATTACTTTAATGTATGATTATCTTTATTTACAGTGACCTTGGAGCTCACATAGATGGCTTTATTGCTGTTGTGGCCCACACACTGGTCATTGGTGCTTCAGCTGTAAGTCGTCTTAAAGTACATATACTGTGTAAAATATATGATACAGTTGTATCTGGAGTAGTTTTGATGAGAAGGAAAGGGATTAATTGCTAATTTTTGTGAATTTCACCTTTTTACTTCAATGTGTTTAGAATATGTCTGTTGCAGAAGTGTCAATTCTCAGAATCAGGAAAAGGGTACATATCTTGAGTTTGAAAGCCAATCGACTACCGTAGATAGAATTAAATAGCTTTAATGGGAATGACCATGTTTAAACATTAAACAGGCATAATAGCAGTGAACTAATTACTTCATCATTATACCCCCGCAAACGTAGTTTGAAGGGGGTATACTGGAATCAGCCTGTCCGTCGGTCTGTCCGCAAAATCTGTTCCGTTGTACTCCTCCTTCAGTTTCTACCTGATTTACTTGATACTTGGCATAAATGTTAATCAGGAGTAGTAGATGTGCAAGATGCAAATTTCATGTCCCTGTGACCTTCACCTTGACCTCTGACCTTGAAATAGGTTTTTAGATCACCTGAGCCGAAGGCTCAAGGTGAGCTATTCTGATCACTTTTTGTCCGTCGTCCGTCCGGCGTTAACTTTTAGCTTTAAACATCATCTCCTCCCAAACTCCAAGGACAATATCCGTGAAACATCACAGGACTGTTCCTCTGGTTGGCCTCTTTCAAAGTTGTTCAAAGATTTAAATTCCATTGAGAACTTTGGTTGCTGCGGCATCAGAAAGGGGGCAAAAGGTCCAAACTTTAAAAATCTTCTCCTCCGAATCTGCCTGTCAGATTCAAATATAATTTGGTAGAAATGTTCATTGGGTGACTGACCCTCTATAAAAATTGTTCAAGCCATACTGATTGGTAAAAAAACATGGCAGTCAGGCGGCATCAAAAAAGGGGCAAAATGACAAAATTTGAAAATTCCATTTTTATGCAAATGCTTGTCTGATTTTAAGAAAATATAATACGAATCTTACTATTATGATCCTCTATTTAATTTGTTTAAGCCGTTTTGATTGGTTACACAATCATAGCAACCAGGCGTCATCACAAAAGGGGTAAATTGAACTTTTAGCTACAAATGACAACCATCTCCTAACATTCCAATAGACCAATTACCACAAAACATCACAGGAATGTTCCTTTGGTGGTCCTCTTTCAAAATTGTTTAAAGATTAAAATTCCAATGAGAACTTTGGTTGCTGCGGCATCAGAAAGGGGACAAAATGTCCAAACTTTAAAAATCTTCTCCTCCGAATCTGCCTGTCAGATTCAAATATAATTTGGTAGAAATGTTCCTTGGGTGACCCTCTATAAAAATTGTTCAAGCCATACTGATTGGTCGAAAAACATCACAGGAAAGTTCCTTTGGTGGTCCTCTTTCAAAATTGTTCAAAGATTTAAATTCCATTGAGAACTTTGGTTGCTGCGGCATCAGAAAGTGAGAAAAATACCCAAATTTTAAAATCCTTTTCCTCCATAATCTACTTGTGCGATTGCAAGATAATTTGGTAGAAATGTTTCTTAAGTGACGCTCTAAATAAACTGTTGAAGCCATATTGATTTCGTTGAAAAACGGGGCAGCATGGCGGCATCGGGAAAGGTTCAAAATGACAAAATCTTTATAATTCCATTCTTATTAAAGTTCTTGTTAGATTTCAAGATATAAATGGCCTTTACTGATAAGCTGTTTCTTGAAGTGTCCACTCCTTTCAGTTTCATTTGCACTCCCTGATAAAATTTTCCAGATATTTGCAGATAAATATTTGCTACTAATTTACTATCAATTAGGTGATCGATTTAGGGCCATCTTGGCCCTCTTGTTTTTTTGTTAAAATCTAATCTCTTGTACCCCTCCTTCAGTTTCAACCTGATTTACTTGATACTTGGCATAAATGTTAATCAGGAGTAGTAGATGTGCAAGACGCAAATTTCATGTCCCTGTGACCTTCACCTCTGACCTTGAAATAGGATTTTTTTTCTTAAAATCTAATCTGGTGCGACATACTCCTTCAATTTCAACCGAATTTACTTGAAACATGGCAAAATGGAGCCGTTTTGTGTGGCATCAGCCTGTCGGTCGGGCGGGCGGGCGGTCGGTCCAGATAAAAGGAGCGTTTTGTATTTGATATCATCTTAGTATTTCTTTTTGATACTGATATTCAAATTGTCTGAGTCAAAGATAATACTGTGAGATATAATATGTGTCAGGGGTTGGGGCGGGGGTATTAATCACCTTTAGTGATAGTTCTAGTTTATAATGTAAATATTTCATGTAGTGGTTACTCATTTCTAATCTGGTTAACATTGTTTCAGGATAACAAAATAAAAGGACGCCAAGCAGATGTGATGATTGCTGCCTACAATGCAGCTGAAGTAGCTTTACGTCTAGTGAAAGCAGGAAATGAGGTAAAAACACAAACCTTTATCTTACAACAAAGCTCTAAATAAAGGTCATTTTTATTGTTCTATAATCCTTATTTGACTCTCAAACCCATTGTTGTTGGTACTCAAAAGAATTATCCCACTTAGATGACATTGAGTATCCACAACATAGGGTTTGGTTGAGAACCAGTCTACCCTTTATCTAGTCCTGTTACAACCAACAGTGAGTTCACTTAAATGATACTTGAGTTATTATTGTTTATGATATCAAATCTATTTCTTTAATATGCAGCTACTTTGCAGTAGCTGTAATTTGGTGGATGGATCACTGCAGTTAGTTATAAGAACAGTTAACAGAATAAATTACAATTATTTTGATTTGATTGAAATATATAATAGGTGTAATTATGCAAGACTTTTCTTCTGACACTTCTTTTCATCCTTGTAGGTTCTTCAGGGTAAAGGAGTTATTTGTATGAATACAATTTGTCTGTCCAAGATTTAATCCCTGTCGATAGAAGGGATTGCACGTGGTGATTTACCACATGGGTAGTAGATCTGTCGGAGTTAAAAATGAACCCTTTTCCACATGCAACAAAACTGCCATCAGGTGACTTTGAAAACATTGAGTAAACTATGTTAGAACTCTCTACAAATGAAAGAACATTTCTTAAATAAAATGAAACATATTGTGGTAGAAGGAGAAATTGCTCATTCTGAGCAACTTCTCCTACAGTCACAATGATTTCTGAAGTCGCCTACTGCAGACGCGTCAGAATGCGTCTGTACTGTATCTGGAAAAGGTCAAGATAAGGTGCCATATGACTGAAATACCGCTAATACTACAATATCAATATGAATAGAAATAAAAGTTATCATAAGCTTTTAAAGATTCTTACTAATTTTGAGCTTTTGTAATTTGCAGAACTATACAGTAACAGATGCTATTCAAAAGACAGCCGAATCATATAAATGTAAACCAATTGAAGGTAAATTTATTATACATGTGTATCTAATGATTATTGCATGATTTGGTGAAAGTTTTAAGAAGAAACACCTGATAGGACTGTGACCTTAAGGAATCTACATCTAGTTGTTGCAAAGCTACACAGAACATGTTACAAGTCTTTGTTAATGTCATCATTTTCTCATTAACAATTATTAGCATTAGCAACATATGTAAGTTCAGTTCAGCCTGTGTAAGCACTCGATCTGATCAGGCTATGCACTGTTTGCTATTGCTATCAAAACACTGACATCACTTGGAATTTAATATGACAATATGAAGTGCAAATTTCGGATGGCCCTATTACCAATAGTGAAGCTCCTAGTCTAGTTCAGAAATTCTGGAACCTTTCTTGTCCTGTGTCACAGTCTGTTTTCCCGGACTGATTTCACTGTAGAAGGCTCTATGTTTTACCAACTAACTGTCTTTTAAATACATTGAAAACAATGAAAAGTATGATAGCTTCAAACTTGGTATGTGCTTAAAGGGCAATAAGGAGATATTGCACTTTATGAAACTTGTTGAATCCCTATGCTGAACATTGACTTGACATAAGTCTCGGATGTTTAACCCTTTCCCACATGTGGCAAATTTGAAGCAGACCACTTTAAAAACATTAAAAAACCTGAAAAATCTCCATAAAAGATAGCTTATTTGTTAAATAAAGTTGAAAATCAGAAATTGCTCATCAAGCAATTTCACCTATGGCCACAATATTTTCAAAAGTCTGCTGCTATTGTGTCAAAATGCATCTGCAGGTGGGAAAGGGTTAAAGAAATAAAATCAATGGTTTTCTGACAATAAGATGTTCCAATTGATGTACATTACAGGAATGTTATCACACATGCTTAAAAGACATGTTATAGATGGTGAAAAGGCAATCATTCAAAATCCTACAGAAAATCACAGGTACGTGTTTAGTCTTGCCAAATTTCATGGATTATTATACCCCGCAAAAGGCAGATGGGATATTGGTTAGACATCGTCCATCCGTCTATACTCTATAGCCATATTAAATGCATGGTTGAAGAGATGTTATTAAAACTTAACTTTAATAAGAAAATGATACAGGGCAAGTTATCAGGGTTGGAGGACCAAATGACAGTCTAGTGAACAGCTTGTTCAGTCCAGCTACATCCCTATAATTAAAATGCTACATTTATTGTTTATTTACAAGTTTGTTTACCCTTGCACTCAGTGATACAGCCGTTTGCAATTTTGGACTTGAGCATGGTGAAATTTTGTCAGAATGATTGTCTTGATGAAATTTAAGCAAAGTTTGAATATTGGTCATGTTTAGTTTGGTCTGTAGGAAAAATTGAGGGGAAATCTTGTTAGAACTCTAGTATTAGCTTACCTGTCTGCAAAATGAGTTATTGTGACGGCTCTCTTGTTAAAACTTTTTTTTACCATCATAGTGAAATGTCAGATCTCTGGCAAGTATCACTAAGATTGTCTCAAAAACACCAGAGTTATGATCAATTGAATTATATATTGGATATGAAATTTAATTTCAATTACATGGCAAAGAAAATAACCTACTGTAAAATAACTAATTAAGATTAATAAAGTGTGTACCTTTTTCTGTCCCTAGAATCAATTTTATTGTATATGTACTGTATATAAGGATTTTTATTATAAGTAACTTGTGAAAAATCTACAGGCCACATTGAAAGGAATGGAAAACACCTTTTTAGCTCACCTATGCACAAAATGCAAGGTGAGCTTTTGTGATCGCTCACCGTCCGTCGTCCGTCCGTTCACATTTTCCTACAAACGACTTCTCCTCCTAAACCAATTAACCAAATTCAAAATAATTTTACAGGAATGTTTCTTGGGTGGATCTCTTTCAAACTTGTTCAAAGAATTCTATTCCATGCAGAACTTTGGCTGCCACGGCAACAAAAAAGGGGGAAATTAACCAAAACTTAAAAAATCTTCTTGTCCAAAAGTACTGGCCCGATTTAAAAATTATTTTGCACAAATGTTCCTTGGGGTACCTTCTACCAAGATTGTTCAAATATTTCCGATCCGTTGAAAAACATGGCCGCCAGGGGGCGGAGCTTATTTCCCTTATATGTGCATTGTTAAAACTTTAAAAATCTTCTTGTCCAAATGTTCCTTGGGGCACCCTTTACCAAGATTGTTCAAATATTTCCAATCCGTTGAAAAACATGGCCGCCAGGGCGGAGCTTGTTTTCCTAATATGTGCATTGTTAAAACTTTAAAAATCTTTTTGTCCAAAAGTGTTGGCCCGATTTGAAAATTATTTCCCACAAATGTTCCTTGGGGCACCCTTTACAAAGATTGTTCAAATATTTCCGATTCGTTGAAAAACATGGCCGCCAGTGGGCGGAGCTTGTTTTCCTTATATGTGCATTGTTAAAACTTTAAAAATCTTCTTGTCCAAAAGTACTGGCCCGATTTGAAAATTATTTTGCACAAATGTTCCTTGGGGTACCCTTTGACAAGATTGTTCAAATATTTCCGATCCGTTGAAAAACATGGCCGCCAGGGGGCGGAGCTTGTTCATAGACTCATATAGGGAAAAACCTTTAAAAATCTTCTTGTCTAAGAGTAGAGGGCCCCGGCCTTTGATATTTGGTATGTAGCATCGTCTAGTGGACCTCTACCAAGATTGTTCAAATTATAGCCCTGGGGTAAAAAATGACCCCATCCTGGGGGGTCACTTGTTTTACATATACTCATATAGGGGAAAAACTTAAAAAATCTTCTTGTCTAAAAATAGAGGGCCCAGGCCTTTGATATTTGGTATGTAGCATCATCTAGTGGACCTCTACCAAGATTGTTCAAATTAAAGATAGCCATGGGGTCAAAAATGACCCCTCCCCTGGGGGGTCACTTGTTTCATATAGACTTGTATAGGGGAAAAACTTAAAAAAATCTTCTTGTCTAAAAGTAGAGGGCCCAGGCCTTTAATATTGGGTATGTAGCATCATCTAGCGGACCTCTACCAAGATCTTGTCTAAAAGTTTAATATTTGAAATCTAACTTCATCGAGTGGACTTCTACCAAGATTGGTCAAATTATTATAGCCCTGGTGTCAAACATGGCTCCACCCTGGGGATCACTTGTTTTACATAGACTTGTTAAGGTAAACACTTTAAAAGTATTCTTGTCCATTTACCATGAATGGTGCCCCTCTACTAAGACTTCAAATTATTTTGATAGGATGATAAAGATGGCCACCAGGGGGTGTTGCTTGTTTTCCGTATATATGTATAGACAAAGAACAATGAAAACTTTTTAAGTTTGATTTATTCAGGTGAGCGATATAGGACCATCATGGTCCTCTTGTTTTTTTCTCCAATTCCTCCCTGTTCATTGCAGTCTGATGGCTAAACTGTAAACATGACTAGATTGATGGCACTTTCTTCCTTGCTATCTGTGCATTGCACTGCATCTTCAAAGTTTGATCTATGCCTTTGGTTAGAGACGTCATTTGTTTTAACAGAGTGGTAGTTTTTGCAGGTGTTTGTGCCAAGTGCTTGGTATTTGTAAGTCGAGCCCTGGTAGTGACGTGTGCTGTTAATCCAGGGGTTGTGAGTTTGAACCCCAGCTCCGCCAACATTTTTTCCGTTGTTTGACGAAAGTCATTGTGACAAGCTTCATTCGTCTTCCACCAATGGTCTAACAGTCTATGTGGAAAAGCAGCCAGTTGCTTGGAAGGATTGTTGTGTGGATTACTAGTGTGAGAAAGCCAGGAAACACATGAATAGGTGAACTGGCCGCCGTAATATGACTGACGAATTGTTGAAAACGGCGTTAAACATCAAACAATCATTGGTATTTGTAAATTGCAACTTAATATTTTGAAGATGAGGGCTGTTCATTGTTGTTTTCCTTTTGAGCTTGCAATAAATTGTATAGGTCATGAGACGTTTTTCCCCTGACTTGAAACCTTAAAGGGCTCGAGATCCTATAAGCGTCTATATGAATACCGTGTGTAAATATGCTTGTAATCAAAGATTCTTCTATGATACATAAACACTTGAAAACAATTCGACGAGAAGGCACAAAAGTTGCAAATTCTGTATGACTATAATTACGTTTGATTTTCTCTTGTATTTATGTATTCTCAATGAGATTTAATCAGTTCATGTAAGGAATCATAGATGTAGGTTGCTAGAATTATCGCATTTTTTTACAGAAAAGATCATGAAAAGTGTGAATTTGAGGTACATGAAGTGTATGCTGTTGATGTTCTTGTAAGCACAGGTGAAGGAAAGGTAAGTGCTTTTCAATACTAATGTGACTTGGTTGTAAGTCAATCTGTTTCACATGATACAACCGGAATTACAATATTGCAGAAAGCATGTTGCTGTCAGAAAAAGGGATAACAAGAGAAATCTTTTTGAATGTAAAGGGTTAGTGATGTTGTACAAACTTCATACAAATGAAAACATTGATCTTATTCAGACTCCAGGAAAAGGGCTTTATTTCATAAGCTCAATTTGTTATTGTGTCACCTGCGTAGCATGGTAGGCACTTAGGGATTACTTTTTGTTTTGTCCGGTGTCTGTCTGTCTGTTGTCACACTTTTTCGTCACGTTTTCAAATAACTTTTTTTCTACTCAAAGGATTGGATTGAAACTTCTGACAAATGTTTACATCAATCTTTGTGATGGGTTCACAAAAGGGGGATAATCCAAATATTTTTAAATGTTTATTGGAAAACCCTGATAGTTTTAGGTTTTCTTAACCCTTTCCCACATACAGCAAATCAGTAGCTTTGCAAGCATGATGGCCAATATTTTGAAAAATTCTTTAAATAAAAGTATGAAAATTGAATAGATTTGAAAACATTGTGGAAAATATATAAATTATTTATACCATTTCCTGTTTTGCTACAATCCTTTTAAAATGTGTCTATAAATTGGAAAAGCCTGATAAAATAATTAAATTGTATTAAAGTATTATTTGCTGATTGTTTTGGGTTTTTTTCCAGGCAAAGGAAATGGATACTCGAACGACTGTATACAAAAAGAAAGATCTAGTATATCAACTCAAAATGAAAGCATCTAGACGTAAGTAGGTTTATATAAAAGTCCACCTTCAGACGTATTATCATGGAAATACCTTTGAACAGCAAAGTGAACTTGTATACTAATTGATTGTTTTTTTTATATGGATACAGTTTCTTTTGGATTTGAGTATATTTTATCAAAACAGACTACCAAATTTGAGTGGACGAATTTAGCAAAGGCAAGCCGATTTTAGTCTGCCAAGTTGGAGTTGCTTCCCCTGAATTTCTACTCAATATTGTTTTATAATAAATTTATGTTGAAGGACGATTTCCTCACGTTTAAGCCCATTTGATTCTATGGTTTTTAACTTTTGACTATAAAAAGCATAGAAGATAAAAACTTGGAAGATTCTGAATGATCAAAAAACGACCTGTGCGAAGAAGCCTGCAATAATTGCAGTCTTTTGCAGAAAATATTGTGTCCAAAAAAATTAGAAACTGCAGAAAATTCTACCCAGGTAAAGTCAAAAACATGTCATGGCCGTCAAAATAGGTACATTGTCCCGAAGTTAAATATGTCTAACCTCACCCCTCCATATATGCACTAGAATGCACCTCAAGCTAACCATTCCTAATTATTTAAGGGGAGGCACTAGAAAGGTCGCCAATGATTATCTTGTGTATATTTAAATGCATAATTAATATCTTGGCAAAATTTCCAATCAAGACTCTCAAAAAATTATTGTCCCTTAATTAGTGAAACTTTACCAAATTACTTTTGTCCCCTCTAACTTAATTAAGCAAGCCTTTTATATTTATAGTGAAAATTTAAAAAATCTTCTTGAAATATTCCTTGGGTGAACTTCTACCAAGATTGTTCAAAATATTCTGATCAGTTGAAAAAGAGAAGGCGACAGGGCAGGGCAGGGTTTCATTTCTCGCTTATATGTACAGAGTAAACACTTTGAAAATCTATTAAACCAGATGAGTGATATAGAACCATCATGGGTCTAGGAATCACTTCAAAAGAAAAGATTTTATTATGTCCTTTTTTTTTTCAGAATTTTTAAGTGAAACAGAAAAGAAGTTTAATTTGCTGCCTTTTACCCTCAGGTAAGATACTTTATTTGTCCTGTGAGCTTTATGAAGCCTCTGCATTAGACGACCTTTGAAATCATTTTGCAAAAGATGTTTTTAACTTGTTTCAGAAGGTTAAATCACACCACATCAATATTTGCGGTGTTTTTAAGCTTAATGTTCATTATATTTGGAAATTTGCAGTTGTCCTGACCGCCATGTGCTGACATCACAATAATCACGTTCCACAGCGAATATTTAATGCGAAATGACGCGCTTTTTTAGAATATTGTACCTGAGCAATGTTTGTTGGGGTTGGCATTTAATCATTTTTCTTCCAAAAATAATATTATTCATAAAAAATACGGTATTTAGACCGTGTTTTAAATCGTTGTTTGATTAATCTGTCACAGCAGAATGTTGCAAATTGTGACGTCGGCGCATGGCGGTCAGGACAACTGCAAATTTCCAAATATAATGAACATTAAGCTTAAAACCCCGACGTATTTGTCGGTTGGCAAATATTGATGGATCACGAGAAAAATCATTTATGAACATGTCTCTCCCTGGGACCAGGTCGTTCTAGACGTTTTTCTGCGGAAATTATAGCCCGAATCGAGCGAGGGGGTAAAATGCCGTAGCACACCTTGTCATTATTATTACACTATATGGACGTATAGAGGGGATTTTTATAGTAAAACATGCAGGAATCCCCAAATTAACATTACAATCATTTTTATCAAAGCGTATAGACAATATAGAGAGACTTTTTGAGTATTTTAACAAGGTATTGTGTGATTTTTGCATTTTTTGCTGTTATAGAAATTCGGACGCCTGTGATTAAATCTCTAACCCCTCATTGTTGATGTTCAAAATAATAATAACTATATCTTGGCCTGTTGAATAAAAAGGACCCTAATCCAATTTTTTTCTCAATTTAATTACTGTGATATTGTCCCCCTTTGGTATTGAAGTATGAGCTTTTATGCAGGTACTGTTAAGGACTTGAACCTTCTCCCAACATGAAATCTTTGTCCAAGATCTAAGTCTGCATATTTATATAATGCCCGTCTGCTAATGTTTATATCTTATCATAACTATAGTGTGTATTTCCAAATATTTGCAACTGTAATTACCCAAACCTTTTAGTATCTGATACAATTCAGTCACTAATTTTTACATGGTGCCATAATCAAGATGCGTTAAATATTTTTGGTGCACACAATGAGTGAATTGATGTTGCATATTTATCCTTTAGTCTCTTCAAATAACCCTCATTTCTTTATTTTTTTTGTGAATCAACTCTTTGAAAAATAACTAATTGCTATCACAATAAGTCATATTTCCTTTGTATTGTTTGGATGTGAATTTAATATTTAATGTGCTCTCAAATGATGGACACTCTTTTAATTTGTTTATGATTCAGGTTATTTGATGAAGAAAAGAAAGCAAAGATGGGAGTGGTAGAATGTGTCAAGCATGATCTGGTCCAACCTTTTACAGTGTTGTATGAAAAAGCTGGTAAGCTGTTGGGGCGTTTTAGTTTTACTTACAATGTGTAGAGCTTCAAGAACAACTTGATGTAGAAATGTACCAGACATAACCATATGTCTACAACATTTCAACATTGAATTTTGACTTGGCTGTAAATTTGAGATTTATAAACATGATGGGCTTTTAGTGCGAGGTGAGCTTTTGTGATCATTTGTCGTCATCCGTCTGTTAACAATTTCCTACAAATTACTTCTCCTACTAAACCAATGAACTGATTTCAAAATAACTTCACAGAAATGTTCCTTAGGTGGTCCTCATTTGAACGTGTACAAATAATTTAATTCTAAGTAAAACTTTGGTCGCCGCGGCATCAGAAAAGGGGAAAATTGCCAAAACTTTAAAAATCTTCTTTTCCAAAAGTACTGGCTCGATTTGAAAATAATTTTGCAAAAATGTTCCTTGGGGCCTCTACCAAGATTGTTAAAAAATTTCCGATATGTTGAAAAACATGGATGTCAGGGGGCGGAACTTGTTTTCCTTATATGTGCATTGTAAAATCTTTAAAAATCTTCTTGTCAAGAAGAACTGGTCCAAATTAAAGATGATTTGGCACATATGTTCCTTGGGGGACCTTCTACCAAAATTGTCCAAATTAATCCGATCCATTGAAAAACATGGCCGCCAGGGGCGGGGCTTGTTTTTCATTCATGTGCATTGTTATATCTTTAAAAATCTTCTTGTCCAAAAGCACCTGCCCGATTTAAAAATTATTTGGCACAAATGTTCCTTGGGTGACCTACCAAGGTTGTTCAAGTTAATCCGATCCATTGAAAAACATGGCCACCATGGGGTTGCTTGTTTTCCTTATATGTATAGAGTAAAAACTTTGAATACTATTGAAGTTTTATTAAATCAGGTGAGCGACATAGGGCCATCATGACGGAGCTTGTTTTCGTTAAACGTGCATTGTAAAAACTTTGAAAATCTTCTTGTCCGAAAGTACTGGCCCATTTCAAAAATAATGTGGCACAAATGTTCCTCTTCAAAGATTGTTCCAATTATTCAGATCGGTTCAAAAACATGGGGCTTGTTTTCCTTATATATGCATTGTAAAAACTTAATAAAAAATAATGTGGCACAAATGTTCATTAAGGGACCCTCTACCAAGATTGCTCAAATTATTCGGATACAATGATAAAAAATATATGGACTCTAGGGGACGGGGTTTGTTTTCCTTATATGTGAATTATAAAAACTTATTTAATTAAATCAGGTGAGCGTTAAAGGACCATCATGGTTCTCTTGTTACGCATTTACAGCAGGAAACTTTTTGAAAACATTGTGGCATAATGAGCATTTTTTTTTTTTTTTTTGAAACAATGGATTCAACTAAAGAGAATTGTTCTTGACAATTTCAAAGTCGTCTGCTGCAGATTTGTTGTATGTGGGAAAGGGTTGATATCACTTGATTTAATTACATTAAGTTTGGCATATTACAGCACAAGTTTGCTTAATTCTTTGACAATTGTTGTAGCTACAACTATTTTATTGATTGCCTGATTGCAAGCCGTTAACTTTTGTGTCCTTTTCATAACAGGGGAGAATGTAGCTCAGTTTAAGTTTACTGTGGTTTTGATGCCTAATGGTCCATTGAAGATAACCGGTCTACCTTTTGATTCGGATATCTATGAGACTGAGTTCACTGTGGAGGATGAGGAACTTAAGGTAATCATCTTTTAAATTCCATCCGTAACCCATTAACTTCAATCAACTTTTGAAAACATAATAGGAAAAGTAGTCCTTTCTAATTTCTAATTATGTCTCCCCCATTACATGGGGGTGACATATTGTTTTTGCCCGTTCCGTCCGTCCTTCCGTCTGTCACACTTGTTTCCGCTCAATAACTGAAGAACGCTTGTGCGTAGGAACTTCATACTTGGTATGCAGGTTGGTCATGACCAGTAGCTGACCCCTATTGATTTTGATAACAGAAGGTCAAAGGTCAAGGTCATGGTGACCTTGTGAGGTAAAAAATGGTTTCCGCTCAATAAATGAAGAACGCTTTGGCTGAGGAACTCCATACTTGGTATGCAGGTTGGCCATGCCTAGTAGAAGACCCCTATTGATTTTGAGGTCAGTACGTCTAAAGTCAAGGTCACAGTGACCATGAGCTTGAAAGGTCACAGTGACAATGAGCTGATAAATAGTTTTTGCTTGGGCCCAGGAACTTCATACTTGATGTGCAGGTTGGTCACCACCAGCAAATGACCCCTATTAATTTTAAGGTCATTAGGTCAAAGGTCAAGGTCACATCCGTCACACTTGTTTCCGCTCAATAACTGAAGAACGCTTGGGCAAAGGATCTTCATACTTGGTATGCAGGTTGGTCATGACCAGTAGATGACTCCTATTGATTTTGATGTCAGAAGGTCAAAGGTCATGGTGACCTTGTGAGGTAACAAATGGTTTCCACTCAATAACTGAAGAACGCTTGGGTCGAGGAACTCCATACTTGGTATGCAGGTTGGCCATGCCCAGTAGAAGACCCTATTAATTTTAAGGTCAAGGTCACAGTGACCTTGAGCTGAAAGGTCACAGTGACAATGAGCTGAAACATTGTTTTTGCTTAATAACTGTAGAATGCTTTGGCCATGGAAGTTAATACTTGGTGTGCAGGTTGGTCACCACCAGTAGATGACCCCTATTGATTTTGAGGTCACTAGCTTAAAGGTCAAGGTCATGGTAACCTTCAGCTGAAAAATGGTTTCCTCTCAATAACTAAAGAATGCTTATGTTGAGGAACTTCATACCTGGTGTGCAGGTTGGTCCTAACCAGTAAATGATCTTTATTGAATTTGTTTGATTTTGAGGTCACAAGGTCAAATGTCGAAGGTCACGGTAACCTTCAGCTGAAAAATGTGTTTTACTCAATAACTCAAGAACGCTTATACCCAGGAACTTGATACTTGGTGTGCAGCTTGGTCCTAACCTGTAGATGACCCCTATTGATTTTGGTGTCAGTAGGTCAAAGGTAAAGGTCGCGGTGACCTTTGGCTGAAAAATGGTTTCCGCTCAATAACTGAAGATTGCTTGGGCCCAGGAACTTCATACTTGGTGTGCAGGTTGGTCACCAGCAGCAAATGACCCCTATTGATTTTGAGGTCACTAGGTCAAAGACCAAGGTCATGGTAACCCTCAGCTGAAAAATGGTTTCCGCTCAATAACTGAGGATTGTCACTGTTGCTTCATCTCCGGTCCAAAACTAAAAAATTCATCTCCATCATTTCTTTTCCTCCCCTACGACCACACAAATGGGGAGACAAGCGCTTTTTCAAAAAAGCAATCTCTAGTTATCATTTGTCTTCAATCAGCATTTTCATGTGTTATCATATTCCTTACAACAGAGATCAATTATGCTTGCCTAGTATTGTTTATACATCAATATAAAAGGATAATACTGTTACCATGCCGGTTAAAATGAAATGCATTTATACTGGTGATAACAGCATAAATATGATGAATGCCAAATAAATCGATGTAGGCCTTTATATAGCCTTGAAATTGGTTTTCATTCTTACAGAATTTACTGGCCGAGTCCACATCTAGAAAAGCTGCCAAGAAGAAGAAGAAGAAGGCCAATAAGCAAGTAGCAGAACAGACCCAACAGGTAGCAGAAGTGACTCCGCAGGAAGCAGAAAAGCCCCAGCAGGCTACTAGTGAAGATTAAGATGTGCTAAATCATCCTTTGTTTGAATTGTTTGTGATCCTTGTACAGGAACAATGAATTAAATCAGAAATAAAACGGGGGATATTGACAAATCTAGAAATGTTGTTTTCACTTGGAAATAATGCTGGGTTGGTACAAATTAACCCTTTCTCACATAAAACAAATCGGCAGCAGATGACTTTGAAAACAAGTTGTCAAATGAGAATGAAATGCATTCTTAAATTTGAAGATTGTGTGAAGAAACAATAAAATAGATTTCCCTCTGTCTCATTGATTACGATATTTCAACTTATTTATAGGGGAACAAAATCACTTTAAATTTCTTTGCTGTTGAAATTTTGGACGGTATGAACAAGATATTAGATCTTTGCCTTTTCAAAAAATTATTTATATATAAAGAGAGAGAGAGCGATTTACCGCTGTGTTGCTACTAATATCCAATGCATACTATTCCAGCAATCTGTTTGATTTTGATGTGCTATAATGCTTAACAACCTATATACATGTATGTCATTTCATCATCACTAAAACACCAAACAATGACATTAATGAATTAATATGATGAAGTTAAAGATACTTTCTCCAGATAATTTTTAGTCTTTGTACCTTTGTAGATGTTTTTTTGTAGGAAGTTATATCTAAGCCCCTTAATGTTTGCAGACAGTGAAGGTTCCTTTGAATGTGCACTAAAAAGAGTCATTGCTGTTAGAATTTTGCGGCATATTTATACAGCATGATAATCTTATAAAGATTACATCCACTTAATATGTATGGTGTTAAAAACGCTAAAATGTTGATTCCTATTGTAGTATTATCAAGTTTTCTGGAACCTACATGCATACTGATAATAAACCTGAAATTAAGCTAAACGAATATGATTTACTGACACACTGAACCATTTTTAAATGCTTAAGTTGATTCACTACAAAACGGCAGACATGAAGCATTAAACGGTAGGATGTACTCTTCTTTATATGCGATTCATTCATGAAAAAGGGCTGTAACCTGCATATACAGAAATTTAATTACAATCGTTTTAGACGAAGTAATGCACACGTATTGTGTACAATTAAATGAATTTTCATAGCTTAAGCCTGGGGTTTGTTTGAAATATATAAATGAAATTTGAGTCATGGAAATAAAAGTTAGAAATCAAAGATTCTCTTTTTCATTGTTAGCTGACCTAGTGCGGGTTGAGCTATAGTGACAACTCAAAGTACTGGGGGCTTATTTTACTTATTGTGCAGTTGCATCAGCACCAGTGCATATATTGGTTGTGAAAAAACTATCACTGGTTCAATGGGCTTGCACATGTGCCATGTTAATCGTCTTGATAGCGCATGCCCCGTATTTTACTGTCAGCTCTCGGATATTTCCGTAGCAGTTCGTCACTGGACTCGTTCTTGTTCGAGTTTGCAATAGAATATTAAGATAAGTGAGTCCATTTATATGCGAGTAGTTTTTAGCTCTACTGGCTGAAAACCAGTCGAACTTATGTCATGGCGATTGTCCGTCGTGCGTCCGTTAATTATTTGCTTCAAACGACTTCTCCCTAACCACTTGGCCAATTAGGTTAGCTCTACTGGCTGAAAACCAGTCAAACTTATGTCATGGCGATTGTCTGTCGTGCGTCCGTTAATTATTTGCTTCAAACGACTTCTCCTTAACCACTTGGCCAATTAGGATGAAACTTCATAGGATCCATGCACAATTCTGGTTTCCATGGCAACCGAAAGAAAAAATAGTGTAAACTTTAAAAATCTTCTCCGAAAGAGTGGCTGATTTCCAAAAAAAAATGTAGAAATGTTCCTTGGGTGACCCTCTATCAGATTCCTTGAAGCCAAATTGATTGGACGAAAAACATGGCGGCCAGTGGGCGGGGCTATTTTGCCTTATATGGCTATAATGAAAACTTGCAAGAACTCCTGAAAGTGTGAGGCCGATTTTCAAATAATTGAAATGTTCCTTGGGTGACTCTTTATCAGATTCCTTCAAGCCAAGTTGATTGGTCAAAAACATGGCTGCCAGGGGGCATTGCTTTTTTGCCTTACATGGCTATAGTGAAAACTTAAAAAATATTCTCCTCCGAAAGTGTTGGCCAATTTTCAAATAATTTTGTAGAAATGTCTTGGGGCGACTCTTTATCAAATTCCTTCAAGCCAAGTTCATTGGTCAAAAAACATGGCCGCCAGGGGGTGGGGCTATTTTGCCTTATATGGCTATAATAAAAACTTGTGAAATCTTCTCCGACGAAAGTGTTTGGCCAATTTTCAAATAATGTTGTTGAAATGTTCATTGGGAGACCGACCCTCTGTCAGATTCCTCCAAGCCATATTGATTGGTCGAAAAACATTGCCGCCAGGAAGCGAGGCTATTTTGCCTTGTATGGCTATAGTGAAAACTTAAAAATCTTCTTCGAAAGTGTCAGACCGATTTTCAAATAAGTTTGTAGAAATGTTCCTTGGGTGAGCCTCTGATCAGATTCCTTCAAGCCATGTTGACACAGGGCCGGGGTATTTTGCCTTATATGGCTTTAGTGAAAACTTAAAAAATGTTCTCCTCCGAAAGAGTTTAGCCGACTTACAAATAATATTGTAAAAACAAATATTCCTAGGGTGACCCTCTATCAGATTCCTTCAAGCCATGTTGATTGGTCGAAAGTTATCCCCGACAGGGGGCGGGGCTTATATGGCTAAAGTGAAACAAGAAATATCTTTAAAAAAGATAAACGTCGATCAATATGAGAAAACACTAAGAAATGGAACATTCGCATATGATACAGAAAACGATAACGTTAAATATGCAATATTTGGTTTATAAATGTTTTAGTTCATATATATACTTTGGTTTTGATATGAATGAGAGAGAAACAAAAAGGAAGCTTGCCCCTGCCGTGAAGAGAACCACAGACCTTTCAGTTGACAATCCATGTCAACATCCATTACACTAGCGCAACATCACTTAAAATGCGTTCAAGACCGAGAATAAATCACATGACTGGAAATTACGCGAGGCTCCCAAGAGGTGTATTATGTAACACAGTTATAAGTTTCAATTGACGATAAATAACTGAAACTTTATCATGTTTCAAAAATAATTAATATTTTGCTCTTAAATATTATATTTCATACGTTTTCACTGATTTTTTTCACTGAAATTTATTTCGATTAAAGTTTAGTATGCAGAACATTTCATTTTAAAACTTCACCTGATTGGTGCCTCTCGAAGGATCGCCAACTTAACTACGAACCAATCAAAACGTTTCATTTCCTTTATTTCTTCGACATTATTCATTAAATACAACATTTGATTGGCCTACAATCTAGATCATTTGTTTAACATCTAGGTCAAAACTGAGGTTATACGCTAAAGAATAAAATAAGGTGAGCGATCCAGGGCCATCACGGCCCTCTTGTTTCAATTAGTGTTGATATATCTTTGCCTCAAGCGGAACTGTTGAAGCTACATCCAATTGAAAGATGGGAGCTATGATAATTTTGCATGAAGCCATTATTATAATTTGAACGGCTGAAATCGTATCCTGCTGTCATGCCCAATTCATCAAAATTCAAGGGGTCTATTTCTACTATAGTTATATATTGTCTACAAAAGAATCTATAATATTTCCCCTTATGTCTAGTTGTAGCTAATGATAACGTTTTTAAGAGTCCTCTTAAAATTTGTTTCAAATTTTGAAATTATTTCTCGTGATGGATCACTTAACCGTCTAGAAAACTAGTAAAAGCCAAGAGGAATCCTAAAATATCATTGCCGCTGGAAGGTGTGTCAGTTTTGCACTATTCTCCGATATTCTATACTACTAGCCTGGCTTTTGAAAGATCACATACGTGATCATAGTGTAACTTGTACAAAATAATCAATCTCATTTCGGTTTCCTAACGAATTCACAATTCTATATTGTCACTTTCCTTGAAACGAACGATTTTCGAAAACATTGTTGAGAAAGCTACACCCTTTCCTACGTGCAACACATCTGCAGCAGACGACTGTAAACATTTAATTCGGAATAATGATTGAATAAAGTTTTAAACGGGGCAAAAGGTCCCATTTTTTTTTGGCCAGAATGTTTTTCAAAAGCGCAGAGAAGTAAGTTAAAGAACGGCGCATTTCGAACCGGGCGTCCCTTGATTCGATATATGCTCGTGTTGGAATGCCCATATGCGACTTGAGCATGTTGAAACTGTCAGAATGTTTGTCTTGATGCTTTCTAGGCGAAGGTCAAAGTTGAGTCATGTCTGGGTAAAAGCTAGGTTACTAGGTCAATCTTGAGACTACTTGTTCGTCAAATTACTTTATTGATGAACAGGGCCACTAATGCCATCTTGTTATCTTTCACATCAATTGAATGATGCAGGTTCACCATGATTCACTTTGCTGTGGGATATCATGTATTTGTTTATCTGGCATGTATCTAGGCCAATTTACATTAAAGATTTTATTTTAAGAAGACTGTTTAGATCATATGCGCTGAAGGCGATCTATTCTGACCACTCTCTGTTCGTCGTTAGCTTTGAGCTACGAACGACATTTCCTAAGCCACTGAACCGATTTCACCAAAAGGGGGATGCCAAAACAAATTCAGTCCTGCGAAAACATTCTTCTGACTTAAAACAGTTTAACAAAAATGTTCCTTTAGTGACACTCCACAGCGTTATTGATTGGTTATAGAAACATAACTAACATAATTAATTGTAATGGTCAAACATACACATACACGCATGTGCTTAATTAACAACCCAGTCTATTTGGATTAACAGAGTAATTGAAATTTGGTCACTTTACTCTTTATAATAGTTTAATATTAGTATAAGTATGTTATAATTCGATAACAGTCTTGTTCAAACATATACTTATTTACTTAGTGTTAAACCAGAGTATTCATGTTTATATGTGAGTGGGTACGCATAACATTAATTCCATAATAATGATGTTGTATGACGAAAAACTGTATACATGTAGTTAAAGTCTTAAGTTCTTCTACTCTGTATCTACTGAATCGTTTGACAGATAGCCTCTACAAAAATTATTCGAGTCATAGTTGACTGGTTAAAAAACACGTCCATTTGGCAGCAACAGAAAGGGGGTTAAATGAAAAGAAAAATTCGAACTGTTCTTCTCTAAAACTGCTTCTCTAATTTGAAATTGATCTTGCGGAAATGTTCTACATGTGACCTGAACAAATATTGATTGGTAGAAACGTATGGCTGCCAGGGAATGCGATGTGAGCTATTGTATTCACTGTCCAGCAGCGTCGTCTGTCCACATTTTCTCCTTCACCAATCGACCAATTTCTATAGCTCGTATAGATCTGATGAGTGAATATAACAGGTCGTCTAAGATTGACGTTTGCATCAGCCACTCAGAATTCACTTAATCGTTATCAAGCCTTTATCTTGTTTATTTGTATGGGTTAACTCCCCTGTTGACCATCACGCCTTTATCTTGTTTATTTGTATGGGCTGTAATGGTCGCCGTGCGATTCATTCAACGGAAAAACGAAAACCTGCTCGTGAAGATTGAAATGTAGAGGGTCAATTTGAAACTACATTTCATCCAATATACGTACAGCGAAGTAATTTAGTTCATTGAAAACTATTTAACTCATATTAACCCTTTCCAACAAACAAACGCTTTCTGACGCTTCTGCAGCAGACACATTTTGAAATAAGTGACAGAAGGATAAATTGCACATAATGAGCAATTTCTCCTTTTGCCGCATTGTTTTTGTCTCTAACAAAAGGATTAAAACTTAAATGTATGGAGATGTTTCACATTTTTGCCAATATGTTTTCAAAATCGTCTAATGCAGGAGAGCGATATAGGACAATTATGATCCATATGTTACGTAGCGATATAAGTACATTTTATTTATTACCAGCCACCGATTACATGGCGGTATAAGTGCATTTATTTTAATACCAGCCCCTTTTTGGATTTGCGGAAGAAATATATATCAGCTGAGATTACCAGCAATATTTTAGATTGAAAGAATAAGAACATTTATTTGATTACCAGCCACATTTAACAATGGTGGGACAAAGTACATTTATTTGATTACCAGACAGTCTACATTGACATGACAAAGAAACTGGTGGTTTTCCGTGCGCATGCGTGTAACACTCTGGCGTTAACGTTCTCCCTGGTAACAACTGTCTTGTTTGCTGTGTCGATCATTCCCGCCAACTTCAACTGTCAAAAATATAAGATGGTTCATTCTTGTTCTGATACTGGCTCAAAACAAGCAATTTCTCATTCCCCACTATGGACAGGGAGTGGTATATTTATTGAGTCTTTTCTAGACCTTGTGTCTTCCGCATTTTCCCAGCCTTTAACCGGCTTGAAATATAACTGCTAACCGACTGAGTCGTGCAATTGTTTATTTTGGGTCACATTCCCATGAACTTTCTGGGATTTACTTCACCTGTTCCAATCGCAACGTCTTTTTTAACTCTTTGACGCTCATGAATGTGATTTGTTATTCTACGATGTCTGCACTGGCGTCAGAATAAACCTCAATTAAACCAGTTGTAATGGTAATTTACCAAGAAAATGCCGTAATAAAGCAAATGTTTAAAGCAGTAGCAAACAATTTCCAAACGTAGCTGTTCCTCACATGTATTGGCATTTATTTAACCATCACCTTGAGGAATATATTTACTTAGAATCATGGGATTGGTTTTTAAAAAAGAACACTTAGGTATAACAATATTTATAAATAAATATCTTCATGCTTAATCGCATGTAGGAAAGTCGGCATGACTTTATGCAGTTAGAAAGGGGTAAATACAAAATGTCGCACCGAACCCGAACATCAGGACGTTGAGATCAGCGAATATTTGGATCTCCGCACAGTCGTTCAGGAATCTTTAGCTCATAAAGAATGGTTGCAATTAAACACGACTTTGCAACTGAATGGCCGTCTGCACAAACAAAACATAAGGCAACCACTCACTGAATGGCCGTCTGCACAAACAAAACATAAGGCAACCACGCACTGGATGGCCGTCTGCACAAACACAACATAAGGCAACCACTCACTGAATAGCCGTCTGCACAAACACAACATAGGGCAACCACGCACTGAATGGCCGTCTGCACAAACAAAACATAAGGCAACCACTCACTGAATGGCCGTCTGCACAAACAAAACAAGGCAACCACGCACTGAATGGCCGTCTGCACAAACAAAACATAAGGCAACCACGCACTGAATGGCCGTCTGCACAAACAAAACATAAGGCAACCACTCACTGAATGGCCGTTTGCACAAACAAAACATAAGGCAACCACTCACTGAATGGCCGTCTGCACACACAAAACATAAGGCAACCACGCACTGAATGGCCGTCTGCACAAACAAAACATAAGGCAACCACGCACTGAATGGCCGTCTGCACAAACAAAACATAAGGCAACCACTCACTGAATGGCCATCTGCACAAACAAAACATAAGGCAACCACGCACTGAATGGCCGTCTGCACAAACAAAACATAAGGCAACCACTCACTGAATGGCCGTCTGCACAAACAAAACATGAGGCAGCCACTCACTGAATGGCCGTCTGCACAAACAAAACATAAGGCAGCCACTCACTGAATGGTCGTCTGCACAAACAAAACATGAGGCAACCACGCACTGAATGGCCGTTTGCACAAACAAAACATAAGGCAGTCAATTTAGACAATCTATAATTTGATTTAATTAGACATATTTCTGCCTTAACTAACTGTATTGTGTAGTGAAGATTCAGCTACATTTGTCTCATATATTTTTGCTTTGTTTAGCAGGGCGTAGCAATACTTGTCGCGTTACAAACTGTATCGTAGTGCGAGTTATAGTTACCTCTAAAGATTTAAGCCAGAGTATTGTTACAAACTGTATCGTAGTGCGAGTTATAGTTACCTCTAAATATTTAATGCCAGAGTCGCGTTACAAACTGTATCGTAGTGCGAGTTATAGTTACCTCTAAAGATTTAATGCCAGAGTCGCGTTACAAACTGTATCGTAGTGCGAGTTATAGTTGAATTATAGTTACCTCTAAAGATTTAATGCCAATGTCTGTGTGTACCGCGATTCTTTCATCGTCCGTCAACGAGAAAATGTAACAATTAAGTCCGACAGAAATCACGAACTTGTGCTGCAAAAACAAAAACGGAGTAGCTGTACACATACAACACTTGTGCATTTGCTGAGAAAGGCAAATTGTGGTTGACTAAAATGATATGGCGCCCGGAAGATAGAGGGAGGAAGGTAGTCTGCTGCAGAGGCGTCCCCAAAACTTCTGTTTATTCATTTTCACATATATAGGTGCTTTCTGATGCATCTGCAGCAGACGATATTTGAAAGCATTGTTCAAAAAGGAGAAAATGCTAAAAAAAATAGAGCAATTTCTCCTTTTGCCACAATGTTTTCATCTCATTTCAATAATTCAACTAATTTAAAGTGGTTTTTAATGTTTTGCATATACGATTTTTAAAGTGCTTTTGGTTGCAGATTTATTGTCATAAGAAAAGGAACAAGGGCACCGCAAAGCGGATGCATCCCCTCGGTATTACATTTAACAATATGGCCAATGACCTGGATATTAATGTTATGTACCAGAAAACTAATGTTATTTGTCCTTGCCTTAATTAAATTGTTATTAATGTTATGTACCAGAGAACTAAGTGTAATTTGTCCTTGTCTCCTTGACCTTTAACCTATGACCTTGAAAATAAATAGGCCATATGCTAACTGTATACTAAGTTTAGTTAAGATCGGTCGAAGGATGTTCAGTGTAGAGTGGTCACAAGGTTGTTGATATGGGAAAATAGTCCAATTATTCTGACCTTGACCTTTAACCTATGCCCTTGAAAATAAATAGGCTTCTAGACCTTGCCATATACTAACTGTATACCAACTTTGGTTAAGATCGGTCGAAGGATGTTTAGTGTAGAGTGGTCACAAGGTTGTTGATATGGGAAAATAGTCAGTCCAATTTTGACCTTGACCGTTAACCTATGACCTTGAAAACTAAGAGAACTAAGTGTAATTTGTCCTTGTCTCCGTATTTGGCCTTTGCCAAATGACCCCGCCTTTACCCGTTGACATTAACAATCACTAGGCTTCTAGACCTTGCTATATACTAACTGTATGGCAAGTTTGGTTAATATCGGTTGAAGGATGTTCAGTGTAGATTGGTCACAAGGTTGTAACGGAGGGACGCGCGAATGAACGAACAAACGGACAGCCCCGTTACTATATCCCCTCGCAAACTTCGTTAGCCGAGGGGATAATAAGCGAAGAAAGGGATGCTTACCGTATGAGGTTCATATATGAACGTGAAAGTCTCATGCTCGCTGGGCTCATGTGTTGGCTTTGTTCTGTGTGTGGTCGTAGTTTCACTATACTGCGAAAACAGTAGGAACACGAATTAAGCCATTTCACATGAAAACCGACATTCGGAGACTTTGCGAGTAGTTGAGATAATACTTATCGACCAGCTCATTAAATCAGAGTATACCCCTTTTCGCCAGCTAGCTTTGCTTAGTTTATTTGTTTGAATTGTGTTTACGCCGCCCTCAACCGTATTTCAGTTATATCATAGTGGTTCCTGGTCAAGTCACCATTACAACTGGTTAGTTTTTATGTTATCCCAGAAATCCTCTGCGCTTGCGCTAAGGATGGAAATATTTACTACCATTTACTTATTATTAGTCTTTGAAATGACCCGGCCCATAAAAGAACCTCCAACTTCCGCTCTCGTGGCGCCCGAATTAACATAACAGAGGCAGTTAGCTGACTGTGCAGGCAGGAATCCGCCATGACGGTCGATTGGTATTTAAAAGCCTCGGGATTTGGAACCGGGTGCCCGTGTTCGATACCCAGTCATGGTGTAGTGCCCCTGGACAAGGCACAATTATTAACCTAGTACTGGTTTGTTTATCCAGGGATCATGAAAAAATGGACTGTCGACGCGATATAACTGAAATACTGTTAAAAATGGCGTAAACCCCCAATAAACCAAAACAAAAACTATGCTGGCGCCCTAGAAGCGTAGGAAGATACAGTTCTGGCTGAAACCATTTTCATATTTACCTTTAATTCCCCAAAACCTCCGAATGTGGCTTTTCGTGTTACGTCGCTATATTTATGAAGTAGGACTAATCATAAATTCTTGATAAATTCTTGATACAGATTAAAAGCGATTCTATTATTACCTGTCTGCAACTGCACTGAACTCTAGGTAAAAGTATGTTTTTTTCACATTCTTAAATCATTATTTGAACTCCGTGTCCTATGCTGTGAGTATTTAGTGAAACGATTATTTCGAGTATCCAAACCATATGTTTAATTTTGAAATAGGGGAGTGCGAAATAAAGACCTGTTAACTCCTCCTGATCGCAAACCTCTTTTATATACACCTCGTAGAAAGCGAGACACGGGAAAATGATGTTTAACCCTTTCCAAATACGATTAATCTGAAACATGCAAAACTTCTAAAAATCAAAGTATAATTATTGAATAGATTTAAAATCATTGTAGCAAGATGAGAAATAGATCATTATGAGCAATTTCTTCTTTTGCTACACTGATTTCCAACGTCGCCGCTTCAGAAGCCGTCAAAATGCGTCTACACGTGGAAAATAATAGTCATTTAACGGTGCTCCATGGAAACAAACCATAGCGTAATTATTATAACTTCAGAAAAAGATCTTCCTGTGCGACCATTCTATCGGATCCAATAAGACACTGTTTTTCGGAAGTTTATTGAAACCTTCAAATGCATATTGGCCAAAATTGCAGACCGCAAAAGTATTAATGTTGGATTGTGTAGAGCGCCACTCATATGAACTTATATGTACTCACCACAACAGCCGTGAATAAACAGACACATATAACCAAACGGAGCATCTTTCCTGGTCAGTTGAATTCTAAACTGTATGACTTCTGAACTATCGTGATGCGACTGTCCTAGTTTTAAAGATAAGAGACAAGTACATTCCACCTTGCTTTTAAAAGTTTTAATACGAAAGCTCAGACGTAACATAACGATAAAAACGTTTACTTTATTTTAATGTGTTCCATCAAAACTGTCTTTTCTTTTGGAAAATAGGAATGTTTTCCCTGGACTGTTCGTTTTCTCAATGCATTGATAGAATGATTTACTCACGAAGGAATGTTTTCCTCGGAATCTTCGTTTTCTCAATCTATCGATAAAATGATTTATCCGCGAAGGAATCTTCGTTTTCTCATTCTGTCGATAAAGTCATTTGATTTCCCGAGATGTTCGTTTTCTTTCCCACAAATAGACGCTTTCTAACGCCTCTTGTAGAGACAACTTTTGAAAAAATTGTGGCAAAAAGTGAAACTGCTCATGATTACTCGTTTTGCCAAAATATTTTCAACCCTATTCGATAGTTATACATTTATTTATATAATATGAATTTTGGACTCGATTCTTTTACATTGTTTTACATATCTGTTTCGTAAGGACCTTATCGATGGTTTCATGCAAAACGGTTGTAACTACATCTTCAATAAGGTATATAGTTACAACCGTTTTGCATGAAACCCTCCTCACTTATCAGAAACTCAGTATATAATGTATTTATAAAGATTTTCCAAGTTGTCTGCGCAGAGTTTAGTATGGGAGAAAGGCTTAATTAAAATAACTGGCAACGAAATACAATCATGATTTAACCCTTTCAGCAGATGACTTCGAAAACATCTAGAAAGTATTATGCGAAATATCTGAAAATGAAGTTATAATTACTGAAAAGAGTTGAAAACGTTGTGGCAAAAGGAGAAATTGTTTTTGTCGGAATGTTTTCAAAAGATGTCTGCAATGCATAGGCGTCAGAAAGCGACTATATACGTGGTAAATGATTAACGTTAAGTAGGCTATATAACGGACCGAGCTTCGTAGATCTTCACCGTTTACTTTGTTCTAACCCCGATGAAATAGTGGCCTTCTACTAAGGCGTCAAATCAGGGACCGCGGTTTCAAATATCTGTTCGGACACCACTTCTTTATATGCGACTTACATGCAAACAGGGGGGTGAAAATTAAAGTGACAAACGATAAATTGGTTTTGAAAATAAAATGCGACCAGTCTAATCGGGACTTTTCCTGTACACCATTCTCAGCTGGAACGTGTTTACAATACTAAGTAATATACCACAACAAGTAGCTTTCCCCTAGTATAACATTTTCGAAAAGAAGTGTACACATGTTTAAGTTTACAACACCATCCCGTGTGTTTCGAACCAGCACATGTTTTCAAAAGTAATCTGCTGAAGAAGATTCAAAATGCGTTTGTATATGGGAAAGGGTTAATAGTTTGAATTTTCATTTGTCATGGTAATCAACTGTGTCAACGCATACTTAAGGTCAACCTTACAGTGGAGCGTTATCGTGATAGTATCCTGTGACCTGTTGTCTTTCTCTGTGTAAGACAGCACATAATTAACATAACGAATATGTAATGCGATGGCCGCGATACAGCCCTGATATGTTAACCATTTTATCAATGGACGAATCGGATCAACGCAACAGATATAGTAATGTTGCTACTGGCAAAACGTTCCGCTCCCCGGAGCAGACTAATCAATTTGATGACAAAACGTGAACGCGCAGCTCTTGATACAAAATCTGATAGTGTTCGAATATACGATGCAACACGTTCTTTTAACTCTTTCAGCGCCAAAGGCAATATTGAGCTTTTTGCAAACAATACAGATTCGGGTGTGTTTGGCTGTGAGTTATAAAAATATTCCAAATATCCTATAACATGAAAATAGCGTCGTCCGAGTTTGAACAAGGAAGAGTCTACTTTAAACAATTCGGCGCTGAAAGGGTTAAGTCAATGAATTTTGTTAATACTAAATGCTTATGAAATTCTTACCTTCTGTTACTTCAAAGACTATGAACTTGTGTTTCTATATTATTTATATATGGACCGCCTCGGTGGTTTAAATAGTAGAGCGTCCGCCTCCGGTGCGGGTTCGATCCCTGGCCGGGTCGTAAAATTGGTAGTAATTGCTTTCCCTCCTTGGCGCTCCGGCTAGAGGGAGAGGTTAGCATTACAACTGACTTGCTGGTTTCAGGATAAATGAACCAGTAGTACCACTGGCAACTTACCCAGGAAACACCATGATATAACTGAAACAAAGCGGGGTAACTATGTTATAATGTCATTGACAACGAGTACCACTGACAACTTACCCAGGAAACACCATGATATAACTGAAACAAAGCGGGGTAACTATGTAATAATGTCATTGACAACGAGTACCACTGGCACACCATGATATAACTGAAACAAAGCGGGGTAACAATGTTATAATGTGATTGACAACGAGTACCACCGACAACTTACCCAGGAAACGCCATTTATAACTGAAACACTAATCGCAGATGGGAACAAAGATCGCTTACACGTCAGCGTTTCTCAATGTTTGTAACTTGATTCAATGATTAAACTTTCACTTTTAGATGTTTTTCATACTTTTGCTTATACTTTTTCAAAGTCGTCGTCTGCTGCCGATTTGTTGTATGTGGGAAAGGGTTAAATCTAACACGAATCAATACTTTAAGAACTTCTCAACTGTTGTACATGCTTTATATCTGATCGTTATCATAATTCACCCATTTTCAAAATTATCTATCGGAGTTCTTTATGGCAAAACAATGTAAACTGATTTGCTAATCGAGACCTTGAACCTTGACAATAATTTGATGATTTGGTCAGATAATGCAAATGTCCACTGCCTAACAATAGGTGTCTGGCATGCCAAAAGAAAGAGAGAAAAAAGGAAAATGTATTATATATATATATATATATATATAGACTATATATATAATAAAGTAAACACTTATTAGCAAGGGGCTCGTCAGAGCCAATTGCTATAGTAGCTAATTTTCAAAACGACGCATCATTTTGAGACTGGAATCTAGACAGGCGTTTTACGATATCGGCATTGAATTACTTCACATCTGTCTTTCTACATCAGCTCTCCGTTTCTGAACACCACCTCGACTTCATATAGATGTATTGGTGGTTGCAGATCGTACATAATGTCAATGAAAGTGGATGATTTGTGGAATATTTTGTTAAAAATGAAATGACTGTTGCCAGCTAATTCCCATGTTGGTCATCTTGTACCGCCAATAGTTCCTGTCTAAAAATCAAAATGCGGTAACTTGTTGACATATGAAGCCGAAAATTGATTTGGTTCGACATTTCTAACCCAAAAGAAATAGCTCGAAAGAAATTTTATGTTAAAATATATGAATTACATGATTAATAATTAAAATGTATTTCTACGCTTTCAACATACTTGATCGCGCGTAGTAAAGTGCATTGGTAATTCCTAAATATTGTAAATCGAATGGAGTAAAGGCAACTTTTCGATTCCGACTCAAAAACAAATTCACATAAATGAGTCCCAATGATAACATATATACTCAAACATTCAAATTATTTAAATGATAATAAAATAAATAGTTGACAAAATATAACATATACGATAACTGTGCAAGTGAGCCTAGGCGTCGTAATTTCCAAAAAATCTTTCGAATAAAATGTATTTTCAGCGGTAACGATAATCAGGAATACTAGAGTATTTCATTTTAGATTCCTAGGTAAATACATCAAATTCTCAACCAAAATTAACCTGAACAACCCCAGCAGACGGAATAAGATAGTCAAATCCCAGTTATAAAACAAATGATTTAAATGACATTTGTTTTTTATCAAGATAAAACGTTTCAATACTAAATATTTCTCTAACTCGTGTATTGGTTTATAATTATGTTATAAATAATATCCATCGAAGTGGCCGCGTAACGTAGCGGTTAGCATGTTCGGCCGTGAAGCGGGAGACTTGGGTTCGATTCCCGCTCAGGGCAGATAAAAATTTTTATAAGAAAAATATAATATTTTTTGTCTTATAAATTGCCGATATCAGTGGTGCAATTGTCATTTAACACCGCTGCAATAAACTCTTTCAAAATGTTGGGATTTAAAATGAATTCAAAAGCAATGCATTTAAAACTATTCACCTATGCGTTGTGAAACACTAAGAAATGATTAAATCGTGGGTGTGATGTTTTACGTTGCTTTTAACAATATTTCAGTCATTGCACTCTGAAGAAAATGTAGATAACACAGGATTTTATTTCTGCTTTGAAAAGTAAAATTGGACTCTCAATATAATTATCATTGTTAGGTTATTGTGATTTTGATATGAAATGTATATGTGTTAATTGCATTAAAAAAAACACGGCTAAAAATCCATTGTAAACCAGGAGGTGTGCTAAGCAGAAACTATCCAGATAGCAGATGCGCATGTGTGTGCCAACTTTTAGTATATCGATAGACCATCATACTGTGTTTGCAGTATTTTGCTTTACTCCTTTATCATTTAATATATGGATATAAAGTGCTAACTAACAAATTGCTAGTGTAAAGTGTTCAAGTTAGACTTTTGGGATCGGTAAATCCATGTCCAAATGTTATCTGCAGTTAGCCCCTTGCTGTGAGCACTTTCAGTGCTTTGATTTTTAAATAGCGTGCCAGGCCCTTATAAATATAACTAGATAATACATCACCTGCATCAGACAATAGTTCTGATTCACACGAGTGTGTGCATCTATGTTTAACCTTTCCCACCATGCAGAAGAAATTTGACGCATCTGCAGCAGACGACTTTCTAGTCCATTGTGGCAAATGGAGAAATTGCTCTATGTTTTTAACTCAATCAAAAATAAACATTAAAATGATATTTTTGAAATTATTTGAAAATCGGGTTCATACTTTCGGAGAACAGTTTTAAAGTTTTCACTTTTGCCATATAAGTCAAAACAGCTCCGCCCTCTGGAGGCCATGTTTTTGTTCTACCAATCAAGATGGCTTGAATGAATCTGATAGAAACATTTCTACAGAATTATTTGGAATCGGCCAACCAGTTTATGCGAAGAGATTGGTTTTTAAAACTTTTTTTCCGGTTACCAAGGAAACCAGAATTTTGAATGGATCCAACACATTTGAATGAATTAAGGAGAGGACATATGAAGTTTCATCCGAATTGGCCCAGTGGTAACAGAGGAGAATACGTTTGAAGCCAAATGTTGACACATGGACGAACGATTCGCCATTATACAAGCTCGACTTATAAAGCTTGGCTTTCAGCCAGTGGAGCTAAAAATGGGAAATGTTCGCCAAAACAACATCGACTATATATATATGACTTTAAGATATTCTTTATATCATACCGCATACGTTAAAAATATGCAAAATATCATATATTTATTTATCTGGAAACCCATATTTCAACCGCAATTGTGTACGTACGACCTACCATTCCTAACTACAGACGCTTTCTGACGCCTCTGTAGTAGACGAATTTGAAATCATTGAGGCAAAATAAAAAGTTTAATGTTTTCAATCTATTTAATAATAAAACTCATTTATGGAGAGATTTCACACTTTTGCGAATATGTTTTTAAAGTTGTCTGTGGGAAAGGGTTAAAACCACGTTATTCAGCTGCGTGTTATAATCAAAATCAATAGATTTGTGGTTTTCAACAGGCCCTGATGTATACGATCTGTGCAGTACATCATATATGACAATGCTTTGATCAAATTTGTGTATACTTTTTACTTATTTACAACAGACAAAAAAATGGAGATTTCGCTCTTGAGGTCACGTAGCCGGGTTAGTATTATACTGTAGCAACTTTATAATAATAAATAATGATTTCCCGAAATTTTGTAAAAGTTGAAGAACAGGAAAAATCTTTCGGCAACTCGCTTAAGTTGGGTTATCAATCAAAACTGTCTGAAAGTCTGACACTGACAGACAGAAAGGGTAAAAGAATGCTAGGACTACGTTTCAGTTACTATTCAAATCTATTTGAATTTTTGTTGACTATGTTTGGTGCCTCTACAGTGCTCAATTTGACCGTGTGACCAAGTTTCAAACATTAACTAGACTTGATGGAAATGAATGGTCTGAGGACCTTTCATAAACATTTGATAACAAATGAGGCCTCTTGGATGTTCAAAGGGGTTAAAGGGGTTTCTTAAACTTTAACTGATGACCCAGTTTTTGACCCAACATAGCCGAGTTTAAAGCTTGACTGAGATTTGATGAATTTTCATGAAGAATGGATATCAAATGTGGCTTCAAGAATGGTCATAATTATGAGTCGCCGGGCAGAAGCCCGCGATTAATATTTTTAATAGCTTTTCGGAAATGACATGGGAGGACGAGGTATTATTAGAAAATCAAAGTGCCAATGGCACTGTAGTGGCGATCGTATGGAAAATCCTGCAAAGTAACAAGCAGTATATCGGTGTAGGGCTTGCTATTTTCAATAATAGTGCACTATAGTAAACTTGACTTACATATTATCAAGAAACAAGAGGGCCATGATGGCCCTGGAATCGCTCACCTGTTTTTTTTTCTCACTTTAGCTATATAAGCCCCGCCCCCTTGGCGGACAAGTTTTTCGACCAATCAACTTGGCTTGAAGGAATCTGATAGAGGGTCATCCAAGGAACATTTCTACAAAATTATTTGAAAATCGGCCTGACACTTTCGGAGAAGATTTTTTAAGTTTTCACTATAGCCATATAAGGCAAAATAGCCCTGCCCCCCTGGCGGCCATGTTTTTTGACCAATCAACATGGCTTGAAGGAATCTGATAGAGGGTCACCCAAGGAACATTTCTACACAATTATTTGAAAATCGGCCTGACACTTATGGAGGAGAAGATTTTTTTAAGTTTTCACTGTAGTCATATAAGGCAAAATAGCCCCGCCCCACCTGGCGGCCATGTTTTTCGACCAATCAACATGGCTTGAAGGAATCTGACAGAGGGTCACCCAAGGAACATTTCTACAAAATTATTTGAAAATCGGCCTGACACTTTCGGAGGAGAAGATTGTTTAAGTTTTCACTATAGCCATATAAGGCAAAATAGCCCCGCCCCCTTGGCGGCCATGTTTTTCGACCAATCAACATGGCTTGAAGGAATCTGAAGAGGGTCATCCAAGGAATATTTCTACAAAATTATTTGAAAATCTGCCAACCAGTTTGGGAGAAGAAGAATTTTGAAGTTTTTTCGATTTCGTTGCCATGGAAACCAGAATTTTGAAGGAATTCTGGTAAGGTCATTGAGAGGATGCTTTCTGTGAAGTTTCATCTAAATTGACCCACTGGTTACTGAGGAGAAGTAGTTGACCGACGACGGACGCCGATCACAATAACTCACCTTGAGGTGAGCTAAAAACATTCTGATAAAAGTTTCAGCATGCTCAAGTTGAAAATGTGGACTCAAGTGTTAACAAGATTTCCCTTCAACTCATATGGCCAAGTTTCGAACTTGTCCAAGATTTGATGGAGATGAATGTTCTGATAATCTTTCATGAAGATTGGATGCAAAATGTAGCCTTTAGAGATTTAACAAGCGCAAATGTTGACGACGCACAACGCCGGACAAAATGTGACCACAATAGCTCACCCTGCGCTTCGTGCACAATTGAACGATTGTGTAAACGTTCATCTAAGAAACATTTCAGACACACTATCTTAAAATTAAAAAGGCACCTTCAAAGAGGATTTTTTTTTAAAGATTTGTTATTTAACATGTCACATGAACATTTTGTGTAGCGAGTGAGCTAAGGCGCGTCTATCGAATCATATTGAGATCAGACAAACAGTTTCAGAAGCAAGTTTTTATTGATGTTTCTGGAAAACTGTTTTAACATCAAATCATCACAGCTTGAATAAATGTAACATATGGAATGGCTTGAATAAATTTGTAGAGGGGACAACATATCGAATATTTCAAATAATCAACAAACTTTCAGAGTAGAAGATTTTTGTTTTTGTTTTTTTCATTTTACCCATTTTATGCTGCCTGATAAAATGTTTTTTCAATCAATGAATATAGCTTGAATACCCTTTTCATAGGGCCATCTTAGCAAAATTTATAACACATTATATTTAAATCAAGACTAGTAGTTTTATAGAAGAATAAATTCAAAGTTTTGTCATCCTACACCCTTTCTGATGTCGAAGCAACCCGATATCTACACGGAATTAATTCTTGAAATGGGACCATTCCTATGAACTTTGGTTGAAATAAGCAGTTGTTTAAGAGGAAATGTTGTTTAGAGTAATTGTTGAAGACATCACTGGACACAAGGTGATCCAGTAGCTAACTGAGCACTTTATGCTCACATGATCTTAACAGTCATACAATTACAGATAAATGATAATGGTATAAATGGTATAAATGAACGAAAACTGAAGGAAATCGATCCCTGCTCTTTGTATCGAGAAACTTTGGACAAGAATAAAGTAAACTAGAATTGTTTTGACAAAAACATATGTCTCCCCCTCAAATATTTGTCAAAATCTCTCAAAACATTCCAACCTATAAAGCAGACAAACAAAAATTTGACCAAGTTGGACAGTACTCAATTTTTAATTACTAATGTTTTGTCTTGACCTGGTACAAAGTGGACATGATTTCAAATGGTTTACAGAAACACATATTTTTACTGCAGCTGTAACATTCAAGACTGAAGTATTCTTCAAAACAGTTAACAACTGTTGCTAAACATAAGCAAGCCGTCTTGGAGATATTGAGTGGACAGGAAATAAAGCCTAAAACCTTTGAGCTTCAAGTGTGACCTTGACCTTGAACCGGTATGGTCGAGACGCGGGTTCTGCACGTCGCCTTGATGAGGTGAACATGTGACCCAAGTTTCATGAAAATTCTTTAAGCTGTTTTGGAGATATGGAGCGGCACAAAATAAAGCCTCAAACCTTTCACCTTCAAGCGTGACCTTGACCTTGACCCAGTATGTTCGAGACGCGGGTTCTGCACGTCGCCTTGATGAGGTGAACATGTGACCAAAGTTTCATGAAAAATTTTTAAGCAGATATGGAGCGGACACAAAATAAAGCCTCAAACATTTGACCTTCAAGCGTGACCTTGACCTTGACCCAGTATGGTCGAGACGCGGGTTCTGCACGTCGCCTTGACGAGGTGAACATCTGACCCAAGTTTCATGAAAATCCTTCAAGCCGTCTGGGAGATATGGAGCGGACACGAAATAAAGCCTCAAACCTTTGACCTTCAAGCGTGACCTTGACCTTGAACCGTTATGGTCGAGACGCGGGTTCTGCACGTCGCCTTGATGAGGTGAACATGTGACCCACGTATCATGAAAATCCTTTAAGGAGATATGGAGTGGACACAAAATAAAGCCTCAAACCTTTGACCTTCAAGCGTGACCTTGACCCAGTATGGTCGAGACGCGGGTTCTGCACGTCGCCTTGATGAGGTGAACATCTGACCCAAGTTTCATGAAAATACTTCAAACCGTCTTGGAGATATGGAGTTGACACAAAATAAAGCCTCAAACCTTTGACCTTCAAACGTGACCTTGACCTTGACCCGGTATGGTCGAGACGCGGGTTATGCACGTCGCCTTGATGAGGTGAACATGTGACCAAAGTTTCATTAAAATCCTTCAAGCCGTCTGGGAGATATGGAGCGGACACAAAATAAAGCCTCAAACCTTTTACCTTCAAGCGTGACCTTGACATTGACCCTATATTGTCGAGACGCAAGTTCTGCACGTCATCTTGATGAGGTGAACATGTGACCCAAGTTTCATGAAAATCCTTCAAGCCGTCTGGGAGATATGGAGCGGACACGAAATAAAGCCTCAAACCTTTGACCTTCAAGCGTGACCTTGACCCTATATTGTCGAGACGCGGGTTCTGCACGTCGCCTTGATGAGGTGAACACGTGACCCAAGTTTCATGAAAATCCTTCAAGCCGTCTTGGAGATATGGAGCGGACACGAAATAAAGCCTCAAACCTTTGACCTTCAAGCGTGACCTTGACCTTGACCCTATATTGTCGAGACGCGGGTTCTGCACGTCGCCTTGATGAGGTGAAGATGTGACCCAAGTTTCATGAAAATCCTTCAAGCCGTCTGGGAGATATGGATCGGACAAGATTTTGGGGACGAACAGACAGACAGACAGACAGACAGACATCAAGGACAAAAACAATATATCTCCCCTGTATACAGGGGGGAGACACAATGATAGAAGACAGATAGAGCCACATTATGTCATTAGCTCTTCTGGCCATCGGCCGATAAAGAAAGAACAAATAAAAATGTTTAATAACTTTGATCTTGGAGATCGTTTATTGAGAGCAGATCATTTACGGCTGCATATCAACTACAAACACAAATACAGTTAGACTGTTACAAACACAAATTCAGTTAGTTCAAATTAAACAAACAAGAGGGCCATGATTATTGTACTTTAAATATTTTGCCACACTGTTTTCAAAAGTTGTCTGCTGAGAGGCATCATAAAGTGTCTGTATGTGGTAAAAGTATAATAATCTTTGTTCATACTACATGTATCTATAATCTGGAATTCAGCCCCTTTAACCCTTTCTCACACACATAAAAAATCTACAACATACAACTAACTAGATAACATGTTAAAAACATCATGGCAAAGGAAGATTCTCCTGTTGTAACGTTTTCATATGCTTAGAAATTATTCTCCATACAAGAGAGGGCCGTGATGGCCCTGTATTGCTCACCCGATTTTTTCTTCTTCACTTTAGCCATATAAGCCCCGCCCCCGGCGGCCATAGTTTCCGACCAATCAACTTGGCTTAAAGGAATCTGATAGAGGGTCACCCTAGGAACATTTCTACAAAATTATTTGAAAATTGGCCCGACACTTTCGGAGGAGAAGATTTTTTAAAATTTCACTATAGCCATATAAGGCAAAATAGCCCCGACCCCTGGCGGCCATGTTTTTCGACCAATCAACATGGCTTGAAGGAATCTGATAGAAGGTTATCCAATGTACATTTCTACAAAATTATTTGAAAATCCGCCAACCAGTTTGGGAGAAAAAGAATTTTGAAGTTTTTTTCATTTCGTTGCCAGGGAAACCAGAATTCTACATGGATACCAAAAATTTGAAGGAATTCTGGTAAGGTTATTGAGAGGATGCTTTCTGCGAAGTTTCATCTCAATTGACCCACTGGTTACTGAGGAGAAGATGTTGACGCACGACGCACGTCGGACAAAATGCAATCACAATAACTCACCTTGATCAAAAGCTCAGGTGAGCTTTTAAAAAGGGTTAATACTATTTCTTTATCAATTCAATAAAGTAAATGTGTATGATGCAAAACATAAGTAATCTGTTAGTAATCTGTAAGTTACTGGTAGTTTTCTTTAGAGTGGTTCTTCCTTCCACTAGGTTTCAATGTCATATGATCTAGAAAGAGAGGGCCATGATCCTGGATTTTTTTTTACTTCAGCCATATAAGCCCCGCCCCCTAGCGGCCATAGTTTTCGACCAATCACCATGGCTTGAACGAATCTGATAGAGAGTCACCCTAGGAATATCTTTACAAAATTATTTGAAAATCAGCCAAACACGTTCGTCAAAGGATGTTTTAAGTTTTCATTAAAGCCATATAAGAAAGAAAAAAAGCCCCTCCCTGTGGAGGCCATGTTTTTCGACCAATCAACATGGTTTTCACTCAAGCCATATAAGGTAAAATAGCCCGCTATGTTTACGACCAATCAACATGGCGAGAAGGAATCTGATAGAGGGTCATCCGAGGAACATTTCTACAGAATTCTGCATGGATCCCAACAATTTGAAGGAATTCTGGTGAGGTCATTGAGAGCATGCTTTCTGTGAAGTTTCATCCAAATTGACCCACTGGTTACTGAGGAGAAGATGTTGACGCACACCGCACGCCGGACAAAAAGGCGATCACAATAACTCAACTTGAGCACTTTGTGCTCAGGTGAGCTAAAACTACATGACCATGTAACTCTCTATTATTCATGTAACTCGGACTATATTGTTCAATATAAAATACACGACCATATGTAACTCTCGACTATATTGTTCAATATAAAATACACGACCACGTAACTCTGACTCTATTGTTCAAGATAAATACACGACCATGTAACTCTGACCATACTTTTCAATAAACAAGAGGGCTATGATGGCCCTGAATCGCTCAACCGATTTTATTTGTGTTCACTTTAGCCATAAAAGCCCCGCCGCCTGGCGGCCATAGTTTATGACCAATCAACATGGCTTGAAGGAATCTGATAGAGGGTCTAGGAACATTTCTACAAACTATTTTGAAAATCGGCCTAACACTTTCGGAGAAGATTTTTAAGGTTTTCACTATAGCCATATAAGGCAAAATAGACCCCCCCTGGTGGCCATGCTTTTCGACCAATCAACATGGCTTGAAGGAATCTGATAGTGGGTCACTTAAGGAACATTTCTTCAAAATTATTTGAAAATCGGTTTGACATTTTCTGAGGAGAAGATTTTTAAAGTTTTCACTCTAGCCATATAAGGCAAAAAAGCGCCGGCCCCTGACGCCATGCTTTTCGACCAATCAACATGACATGAAGGAATCTGATAGAGGGTTATCCAAGGTACATTTCTACAAAATTATTTGAAAATCTGCCAACCAGTTTGGGAGAAGAAGATTTTTAATTTCTTTTCTTTTTTCGTTGCCATTGAAACCAGAATTCTGCATGTATCCCAGACTGTTGAAGGAATTCTGGTGAGGTCATTTAGAGGATACTTTCTGTGAAATTTCATCCAAATTGACCCACTGGTTACTGAGGAGAAGAATTTGACGGACAACGGACAAAAGGCGATCATAATAACTCACCTCGAGCACTTTGTGTGCTCAGGTGAGCTAAAAACAATACATGTACATCCACACAAAGTATACTATTCAAAACAGAATTCATTCATAAGTGAAGGAAGCATTTAATGCTTTTATATATGTATAGGTAGATAAGGAATTCATAAGTATTTTTAATATTTAATGCCATAATACATAAAGGCATGCTGAATATTGAAATATTATGCAGTGTAACTTGAGCATAACTTTTTGTAAAATTAATACTTAATGCCATAATACATAAAGATATGCTGAATATTGAAGGTATTATGCAGTGTTACTCGAGAGGAATTTCATAGATTTGTCATCTTACATCCTTTCTGATGCTGCCTGGTAGCTATTTATTCAACCAATCAACATGACATGAACATTGTTTAGCTATTTTCCTGCTCTTTCTGAGCCACCAGTTATTAATTTAATTTAATAAACAGTTTATACAGAGGATCACTAACGCAACATTCCTATGAAGTTCATTTGAAAGGGGCACTTCGGTTGAGATTCATCCTATTATAAAGATGCATTTTGTAAAAGTTATTAATCAGATCTATGCGAAAATATGAGTTGATTCAAGTACGGAAAATATAACAGAAGCAACATTGTACGAAAATACACTAAAGAAAATTGAAAAAAAAAAAAAGAAATGACACAAATAAATCAACTCTGACAGTTTTGTAGATAACAGATCAGTTCCTTACCCCCATACTTTTCACATATGAACATTTTAATAATGTGAACAGAAAATATTGTAAGAAAAAGAGAATTCCTTTTTCTGCTGGATTTTTTCACCTTCTTTTTGTGACGTAGAAACTAAAGCAGAAATGTTTTTTGAAGAAAATATCTCGTCTGCTCCAGAGGCATCAAATGGCTATTTGCATAAAGGGAAATGTTAGACAGGAAGGTGCAACTGTTCCATTCAACCCTTTCCCACATATGACAAATTTACAGCTTCTAATAACAAGAGGGCCATCATGGCCCTGGATCGCTCACCTGTTTTTTTGTATTTTTTAACTTGAGCCATATAAGCCCCGCCCCCTGGCGGCCATAGTTTTCGACAAATCAACATGGTTTGAAGGAATCTGATAAGAGGGTCAAGGTCACCCTAGGAACATTTCTACAAAATTATTTAAAAAACTGCCAGACAGTTTCGTAGATTTTTTTTTAAGTTTTCACTATAAGGCAAAATTGCCTGTGGTGGCAATGTTTTTGACCCATCAACATGGCTTTGAAGGAATCTGATAGAGGGTCACCCAAGGAACATTTCTACAAAATTATTTGAAAATCGGCCTGATACTTTTGGAGAAGAAGATTTTAAAATTTCCACTATAGCCATATAAGGCAATTTGTTTTTTAAGTTTTCACTATAGCCAAATAAGGCAAAATAGCCCCGGCCCCTGGCGGCCATGTTTTTTGACCAATCAAAATGACTTGAAGGTATCTGATAGACGGTCACCCAAGGAACATTTCTACAAAATTATTTGAAAATCATCGGCCAACCAGTTCGGAGGAGAAGGTTTTTTAAGTTTTCACTGAAGCCATATAAGGCAAAATAGCCCCGCCCTGTGGCGGTTATGTTTTTCGACCAATCAACATGGCTTGAAGAAATCTGATAGGGGGCCATCCAAGAAACATTTCTACAAAATTATTTTGAAAATCTGCCAGCCAGTTTGGGAGAATCTTAAAGAAATCTGCATGGATCCCAACAATTTGAAGGAAGTCCGTTGAGGTCATTGAGAGGATTCTATCTGTGAAGTTTCATCCTAATTCACCCACAGGTTACTGAGGAGAAGAAGTTGACGGACGGCGCACGACAGACAAAAGGCGATCATACAATAGTTCACATTGAGCACTTTGTGCTCAGGTGAGCTCAAAAGAGTTGAACACATTATGACATAAGGAGAGTTTTAAAAAGTTGTCTACTGCAGAGGCATCAGTCATTCTAATAACCAGGTTCCAACTATGTTGAAAACAAGGTTAACTAGAACTATCACTGAAGATGATAAATACCCCCTTGCACCTTGACCTACACCATAACTTAATAAGTAAAAGGGCCATAACTCTGTAAAATAACATGCAATTGTAACCCTTTTAGGATATGCACATCTCCTCTTGATATAGAGGCTTCATGTTATTGAATTCCACCCTGTGGTTTGTAAGAAATAGGCCGGACAAATGACCTTAATAAGTAAAAGGGCCATAACTCTGTAAAATAACATGCAATTGTAAGACCTTTAGGATATGCACATCTCCTCTTGGTATAGAAGCTTCATGTAAAAAGTTATTGAATTCCACCTTGTGGTTTGTAAGAAATAGGCTGGACAAAATATGTCTTCCGGCCGACCGACCGACAGCCCGACACAGTGACTCCTATATACCCCCTCATCTTAAAGAAGGGGGTATAACAAGTTAATGTCGTATTGCAAGCAATACAAATGTCCCCTACCGGACGAGGACAGCACATTGTGTATTGTATGTGCATTTGTTGACAAAAACAGCAATGCACTGCATAAATTTTGGATAGTCCTATCAAACATTAATCATATCGACCTTTGACCTGTAAGTGTGACCTAGACCTTCCAGTTACAGGCCTGTGTCTTGTGTGCCACATGTCATCTCATCATGGTGATCATGACTGTGTGTCCAGTAACTTGGGAATTCTGTGAAGCATGGTTTCTCATTTTGACCTTTGACCTCTAAGTGTGACTTTGACATTTGAGGTACAGGCCTGGGTCTTGTGCATGACACGCCGCCTCATCATGGTGAACGTTTGTGCCAAGTTTCTTCCAAATCCTATGATGCATGGTTAAGATGCGGGTCGGACAAGGTTAGGTGGGACTGACAGACAGACAGACAGACAGACAGAAGGAATCAACCAAACCAGTTTGATCCATAAACCTCATGTCAAACTGACGGACTAACCAAAAATTGCAGTGATTCCTGTATACCCTCAATATCATGAGGGGGATGATTATGCAAACATTGTCGTCAGATCGTCTTCGTACAGGGCGATGATTAGCATTATTCCTGCTCCGAGCAACATTCCCAGCATTTGTAGTAACAGATGGAAGTAAGGGTTCTCGCCTGCTTTAGTATCTACAGATGACAACTCTGGAAGCTGAATAAACAGAAACAACATGTAAGACATTGGATCTTCAACCCCTCTCCTAGCCCTTAAGATAAACCCTTCCCCGAAATAGGTTTTATTGGGATTTAACACAGTTTTTCAACATTATTTCAGTTATATCATGATGAAAAGGTCACTTTTTCATGGTCCCTGGGTAAATAAACAAGTACATGTACTGAGCTAGGAAATGTGATTGTTCAAGAAATCCACCATGACAGTCAAGAGTTGAGATTAAACCCAGGAAGCCTGCTTCTAAATCCTCAGCGTTAACCTCTGGCAGGTTCATCTAACAATTAGGAGACATTTTTGCAAGCCCTGGGTAATAGTTATGGTAATAATGGTTGTTGGGATAGCATAAGAACTGATTTTAAAATCAGTTTTACGGATAAATATGACCTGTTGTACTAGCACTGGTCAATTAACCAGGAAATGCTGTGATATAACTGAACAAGAGGCCAAAGAGGGCCAATATCACTCCACTGCCATTAGGCAAAAATTAAATCTCCAAACAGCCCCGCCTACCCCTGGTGGCCATGTTTTCCTACCAATCACCACGGCTTGAAGGAATCTCATAGCGTCACCAAAGGAACATTTATACCAAATTATTTTCACTAAAGTCAAAATAAGATTAACAGCCCAGCCCCCCTGGCAGCCATATTTATTTAAAGACCAATCAACATGGCTTGGTGGAATCTGATAGAGGGTCACCCAAGGAACATTGCTACAAAATTATTTGAAAAAAATCAACTGGACACTTTCGTCGGAGAAGATTTTTTAAAGTTTTCACTATAGCCATATAAGGCAAAATAGCCCCGCCCTCTGGCAGCAATGTTTTTCGACCAATCAGCATGGCTTGAAGGAATCTGAAAGAGGGTCACCCAAGGAACATTTCCACAAAATTATTTGAAAATTGGCCAAACACTTTCGGAGGAGAAGATTTTTTAAGTTTTCACTATAGCCATATAATGCAAAATAGACCAATCAACATGGCTTGAAAGAATTTGATAGAGGGTCATCCAAGGAACACTATTTGAAAAACGGCCAATCAGTTAAGGAGAAGAATTTAACAAAAAAAAGATTTTTCTTTTTGTTGCCATGGAAACCATAATTTTGCATGGATCCAAAAAGGAATTTAGGAGAGGACATTGAGAGGATGCTTCCTATGAAGATTCATCCCAATTGGCCAAGTGGTTAGGGAGGAGAAGTTGTTTGAAGTAATTCAACATGACATAAGCTCGCCAGTGGAGCTAAAAACTGTTGGAAACAACATAAAACACAGTTCAAGCAGTTAAAACTTATGGGAGTTAAATAAACCTTTTATATACCATTGAATCCAGATTCAAAGATTCAGAAAGCAGACATTGTGAGTGATCAGTGCAAAAAAATGAAGTTTTTGTGAAAACATGGTCGCAAAAGGAGAAATTGCTCATAAAGAACAATTTCTCTTTTTGTTACAATGTTTTGAACTTGATTCAACAATTATATTTCCATATTTTTTGACAAAATGTCATCAAAGTTATCTGCTGCTGATTTTTTGGAACGGCTTTAGCTAACAACATTGTTGAAGAAACATTTCAGGTGATACAGAAACAAAATGACTAATGTACCGATACAAACCAAGTTACATGAACCTACTTCTGGAAATGTTTTAGTTAACCCTTTTCCACATACAACAATCTGCAGCAGACAATTATGAAAACATAGGCAAAAAGATTGAAAATTTCTTCAAATTACTCCATTTGTCATGTTTTCAAAAGTGGTCTGCAGCAGATACGTCAAAAATCATCTGTATGTGGGAATGGTTTAACAGGAAATAACAGTTGAGAAGAATACAATATACTCGTATTTCCATTGAAACTTACCATATCCACTAGAGCTATATATAGAAACATTCCGCCTACAATTGCGAAGACCCACAGACTGGCATTCTGGACATTACCAATAGCAACCCCAATCAACATGCCGAAAAAACAGAGAATAGACGAGACACAGTTGTATATTATGGCTTGTTTAGGGGCCATTCCAGCCCTTAATAACATCGCAAAGTCACCTGAAAGTATAAAATACTCATATATAGTTCTAGGGCATCAACAGGTCAAAAGCTACCTGCATATCCAGTTTGAAGTTGATATCTTGTAAAAGTGAATTTTTCGAAACAGAAACAAAGGTTGACCAATTAGTGCAAAGTGTGACAAACAGATGACAGAGAAGTGATCCCTAAGTGTGTCCTACCTTACAGAAAGCTGGCACAATAACAAATGACGCTCTCCTTCATACATTACATATATACAGGTCACATGATATGGTATTCTTTAAGTTGTCTAATCTTAAAATATTTTGGGAGAAAAAATGTTAAATCGAAAAATGGAAATTTGATAATTCTGATTCACATTGCTGTTCAAAAAAGGAGAAATTGAGCAAATCTTTTTATTTCTTGAACTTCCAGATGATACCACTTTTCCTCAAATGTTTTAAACTCCCCTTTCCCTCATATAGATAAATAGGCAGCAGACATAGTATAAAACTTCATGGCAAAAACATTGAAATTGTCTATAAACAAGAGGGCCATGATGGCCCTAGTTCGCTCACCTTAATTAAATAATGTACTGCAATGCAAAACACATCAAGACAATTATTCTGAATGCAACCTCCAGTGTTAACAATATTTTCCTTCATTTGGCCTAGTGATCTATATTTTTTACCTGATATGACCTATATTCCAACATGGACTAGATTTGTGGCCTCAGGTGTTTGAACAATATTTTCCTTTATTGACCTTGTTTTTGACCCAATATGACCCATAATCGAACTTGACCTATATATCTGATAAAATTTCAAACTTCTGAAGCGAAAAATGCGGCCTCTAGAGTGTTAACAAGATTTTCCTTCAACTTGACCTAGTGACCTACTTTTTGACCCAACATACCCATGTTCGAACTTGACTTACATATCATCAAGACAAACATTCTGATAAAGTTTCATCATACTGAAGTTTAAAATGCAGTATCCAGTGTTAAAAAGATTTCCTTCAATTTGGCCTAGTGACCTAGTTTTTTACCATATTCGAACTTGGCCTAGATACCATTTAGATAAACATTCTGATCAACATTCTGACCAAATTTCAAGCTGCTGTAGCCAAAAAAGCAGCTCCTAGAGTTATCAACTTTCCTTTAATTTGGCCTAGTGACCTAGTTTCTGACCCAATATGACCCATATTCGAACTTGACCTAGATATCTTTAAGACAAACATTCTGACAAAATTTCAAACAAAAAATTGCAGCCTCTAGGGTGTTAACAAGATTTTCCATCAATTTGACCTAGTGACTTAGTGTTTGACCCAACATGAACCATGTTCAAACTAGTTTTTGACCCGGCATGACCCAAAAAATGCGGCTTCTAGTGTCAACAAGATTTTCCTTCAATTTGGCCTAGTGACCTAGTTTCTGACCTAATATGACCCATATTAAAACTTGACCTAGAAATTTTCAAGACAAACATTCTGACAAAATTTTAAACTGCTGAAGTGAAAATTGCGGCCTCTGGAGTGTTAGCAAGATTTTCCTTCAATTTGACCTAGTGACCTACTTTTAACCAGACATGACCCATGTTCGAACTTGACCTACATATTATCAAGACAAACATTCTGATAGTTTCAACATGCTCACTTCGTGAATAGGTGAGCTAAAAAAAGTATAATTATTGAATAGAGCAATTTCTCTTTTTGTCATAATTTTTTTCCAAATTTGTCTTCTACAGAGACGTCAAAAAGCATCTGTATTTAGGAAAGGGTTAAGGCAGACAACAATAAATATATCATGTCAGGTAAAGGGTTAATTCATCTTCTCATGGGTGTTAAAAATAAGAAAAGGATTATATTTCATTGTATCACATATGAACTCATTTGTTGGTTCATTATGTTATCATATTTCAAATAAATGTCCTCGTCTCAATTTAACATAGATTCATATTTCACAATCTATCAAGCCTTACCCCTATCCAACATATAATTGCTTTCAGACGCCTCTGCAGCAGACACTTTTTTACCATATGTTTTTCATTCAAAGTTTATCCCTTTCACACATACAACACATCTGCAGCAAATGACTTTGAAAACATCTAGGCAAAAATATGTTAATTTCCTATAATTGAAAGTATAAAATATGTTAATTTCCTATAATTGAAAGTATAATTATACAAGATTTATGCGTAATTTAATGTCTAGCCGTCATCCACTTCGACCCTAAATATGAAGAAGAGTACTAGATGTATCTTTGATCAAAATTTGAAAGCCCTACAACTTATACTTATTGAGAAAAAGAATAAAACCGAAACTGTAATGTTGATGTTAGACTGTCACCAGAAAAGCAACACCTAAGTCTCGCTTTCACAAGCAAAAGGTGAAATTGACCTTTATAACAAATATAACATTTTGCCACAATGTTTTCAAAAGTTGTCTGCTGCAGATGTTAAATGAGTCTTATAAAGGGGGAAAGAGTTATAGGCTGCAATTTTTCGCAAATAAAAAAAACCTTATTCACAATATACCCCAGTAATTTTGTATCATTTTCCATACCTATTTCATGTGGCAGTTCGTGACAGAACACTGCAACAGAAGTACTGAACCCTCCCGTAATGCTGTTGGCAAAAGCGGCACCGATTGCTAACCCATCGCTAAAATTATGAATTCCGTCACCAAGGATGACCATCCAAGCAATGGCCGATACAGAGTTTGGAACCCCGTCTCTACAGTGTGAATGTCCATGCCCATGACCTTTGGAACTTGGGTTAAGTATAGTCACATCTTCTCCCGCAAAGACTTTGTCCGTGCTGTGGTGATTGTTACCATGCTGGTGACTAATGGATGTAGAGTTTGCAAAACTAATCGTGCAATGCTCCTGGTGAGCCTCGTCTGCATAGCCTTTCAGTGCTGTAATAAAATCATTTTACATCTAGTATGTTAAACCTTTCCCTCATACGACAATTCTGCAGCAGACGACTTTGAACTTGTTTTGTCAAAACATAGAAAATCCCCGTAATTGAATGGATAACCAACGACAAAAAGTGGAAAACATTGTGGCAAAAGGAGAAATTGCACGTTTTGTGCAATTTCTTCTTTTGTCACTATGTTTTCAAAAAGCTGTCTGCTGCAGAGGCATTAGAAAGCCTCTATATTAGGGAAAGGGTTAAAATACAATGTATGATCTAACCCATTTAGCAATTATATATAAATACCACATAATTCTAAAACAAGAGCCATATGATGCAAAACAGCCCAATGTTTTTCAGCCAATTAGCATCGTTTGAAAAAATCTGATAGCGGGTCACCCAAGGAACATTTCTTTCTGAAGTTTCATTATAATTGGCCCAGTGGTTACAGAGGAGCAGTCGTTTAACACAAAAGATTGCGCGCAAACGATCACCGGATAAGTGGCCTTGACCTTAGCTCATTTGACTTAGTCAAAACTTATTTTTACTATATTTACTCAATAGTATAATAACTCTGATATTTTTGTAGTTAAGTACCAACAATTTATATCTGTTTAACCCTTTCCCACATACAAGACCTTTCTGATGCCTCTGCAGCAGATGACCTTTTGAAAACATTATGGCAAAATGAGACAAGAGGGCCATGATGGCCCTATATCGCTCACCTGATTTAATAGAACTTCAATAGTTTTCAAAGTTTTTACTCTTTTTAGGCCAATACTTTTGGACAAGAAGATTTTTAAAGTTTTAACAATGCACATATAAGGAAAACAAGCTCCGCCCCCTGGCGGCCATGTTTTTCAACGGATCAAAAATATTTGAACAATCTTCGTAAAGGGTGCCCAAAGGAACATTTGTGCAAAATAATTTTTAAATCAGGCCAGTACTTTTGGACAAGAAGATTTTTAAAGTTTTAACAATGCACATATAAGGAAAACAAGCTCCGCCCCCTGGCCGCCATGTTTTTCAACGGATTGGAAATATTTGTACAATCTTGGTAAAGGGTGCCCCAAGGAACATTTGTGCAAAATAATTTTTAAATCAGGCCAGTTCTTTTGGACAAGAAGATTTTTAAAGTTTTAACAATGCACATATAAGGAAAACTAGCTCCGCCCCCTGGCGGCCATGCTTTTCAACGAATCGGAAATATTTGAACAATCTTGGTAAAGGGTGCCCTAAGGAACATTTGTGCAAAATAATTTTCAAATTGGGCCAGTACTTTTGGACAAGAAGATTTTTAAAGTTTTAACAATGCACATAAAAGGAAAACAAGCTCCGCCTCCTGGCGGCCATGTTTTTCAACGGATCAAAAATATTTGAACAATCTTGGTAAAGGGTGCACCAAGGAACATTTGTGCAAAATTATTTACAAATCGGCCCAGTACTTTTGGACAAGAAGATTTTTCAAAGTTTAAACAATGCACATGTAAGGAAAACAGGCCATGTTTTTCAACGGATTGGAAATATTTGAACAATCTTGGTAAAGAGTGTCCCAAGGAACATTTGTGCAAAATTATTTTCAAATCGGGCCAGTACTTTTGGACAAGAAGATTTTTAAACTTTTTACAATGCACATATAAGGAAAATAAGCTCCGCCCCCTGGCGGCCATGTTTTTTAACGGATCGGAAATATTTGAACAATCTTGGTAGAGGGTACCCAAAGGAACATTTGTGCAAAATAATTTTCAAAGCGGGCCAGTACTTTTGGACAAGAAGATTTTTTAAGATTTGGCAATTTTCCCCTTTTCTGAGGCCGCAGCAACCAAAGTTCTACTTGGAATTAATTTCTTTGAACAACTTTGAAAGAGGACTACCTAAGGACCATTCCTGTGAAGTTATTTTGAAATCTGTCCATTGGTTTAGTAGGAGAAGTCATTTGTAGGAAATTGTTAACAGACGCTGACGCCGGACGCAGGACGGTCGGTGAGTGATCACAAAAGCTCACCTTGCACTTCGTGCTTAGGTGAGCTAAAAATGATCATAAAAAGCAATTTCTCCTTTTGTCACAATGTTTTTTAACTTTATTCATTAATTTTTCATTCATTAATAGAGGTTTCATATATTTGATTACATATTTTCAGTCGTCTGCTTAACATTTGTTGTATGTGTGTAAGGGTTAAACATGAATGATTTTACAAGTAAACTACTCCCTTTCCTATATGTGAATACTCAAAATACTGAATATGGTCTAACTTATCCCTTCATTAACCATTTACCTGATATGGAAATAGCAGAATTGTTTTCAATGTTATCACCAGATTTTTTTTTTAAAAAAATCTGCAATTGCAACCATAGTTTTCACATCTCACCAAGTTTTTAAAAGTTGTTGACTGCAAAAGCATCTGATGGCATCTAAATAAGGCAAAGTGTTAACCCTTTTTCACATACAGATGCTTTCTGACGCCTCCACAGCAGATGTCGCAATGGTTTCAACTCTATCCAATAAATACACTTCCGATTACTAGATATTCATTGCCTGCTGTAGATTTGTTGTATGTGGAAATGGGTTAATGCAGCAGAATTTCATATTCAACTAGAAATATCACTGAAGGTGATGAATATCCCCAGCTGGTGCCTGACAATATACATGTGTATGAGAAATTCAAGGGGCCACAACTCATTTAAAATAATTCCAGTGCAACACACCGACAATATGCACAACTAGGCCTGGTATCAATCATTCTTGTGAAGTTATATTGAATTCTAAACAAGGGTTGCTAAGAAATAGTGTTCACACTAAATGTCTACAGACCAACTATGTATGAGAAATTCAAGGGGCCAAAAATAATTCCAGTGCAACACGCTGATAATATGCACAACTAGGCTTGGTATCAATCATTATTGTGAAGTTATATTGAATTCTGAACAAGGGTTGCTGAGAAATAGTGTTCACAAGAAATGTCTATAGACCAACTATGTATGAGAAATTCAAGGGGCCATAACTCATTTAAAAATAATTCCAGTGCGACACGCCGACAATATGCACAACTAGGCTTGGTATCAATTATTCTTGTGAAGTTATATTGAATTCTGACCTAGGGTTGCTGAGAAATAGTGTTCACAAGAAATGTCCAGACCAACGGACCGACCGACAAGCGCGACTCCTATATAGCCCCCATATACTACGTATCTGACGTATCTGGGGGTATAATGATGAAAATGTCTATTCAATTAGTTTAGTAAAATGTACATGAATAAAAGATAATAATAATGTCTGGTTACAATAAACAAATCAAAGAGAAAGGCTTGAAAAGGAATGTTTATGAAATAAACTGTAACTAGAGACCTAGTTCTTATCTCAATTCATGTAGTTTTGAGATTGACCAAGTTTACAGACTTATGTTCTGATGCCTTATCTAATGAATACAAGAGAAAGTTGATGCAAGGCATCAATGTCGCCGGAAAAGACTGCATTGATTTATTTATGTATTCTTGACTTTCCTTAGTCTATTCAAACATTAGGAACGTAGTAATGAAAACATTTGCTTATTAATTTTATATACATACCTATACATTAGGGTATCTATAAAAAATTAACGAAATGTGTACACATTTATCTGGCTTAAATTTAATTTTGCTGTTGTTACTTATTTAAATAATAGTATTCATTCATATAATTTCAATGTTTGTCAATCTTATTCGAATCACAAGGTAAATATCCTGGTATTGCTTTAAAGGGAGGTAATTTGAAGAAAACAAAAGTCTTCAAAAGGAGAAATATATCAGCATTACCGTCTACAGTTTAAATTGTTCTATTGTTTGTGGATTTAAAAATGTTCTTTTTTTCTTATTTCTACATGTACAACGAAATATTGCGGCTTCTCTTTGACGCTTTGCGTCAAACATTCGTCTTGTACTTGTCTAAAATAAAATAATATCACTCGCTTTTTCATATCGAAATGCGCATGCGCGAAAATCGATGTTAAAGGTCACGAAACTACACAACAGAATAGGGTCTATATTTAGCTTAGAAACAGTTCCTACTTTAGATATTCATGGATTAACATTATTAAATGAATTCTACACAAATCAAGACATCTCTTTGAACATGAAAACAACATTTAGCAAGTTAAAATTGCTATTAAAAGGAGAATCCGAAATTGACCTCAATGATGACACATAAGAGTCTGCATTAGGGGGTGTTGGTTCACGTCTTGAAGGGACCACTTTTGTCTTCGTAAATAAGACAAAAAACTTAAATGCGAGTGAAATAAAAAACAAGAGGGCCATGATGGCCCTTGAATCGCTCACCTGATTTTTTATTTTTTTTTCACTTTAGCTATATAAGCCTGGCCCCCTGGCAGCCAGTTTCCGACCAATCAACTTGGCTTGAAGGAATCTGATAGAAGGTCACCCTAGGAACATTTCTACAAAATTATTTGAAAGTCGGCCAGATACTTTTGGAGGAGAAGATTTTTTAAGTTTTCACTATAGCCATATAATGCAAAATAGCCCTGCCTACTGGCGGCCATGTTTTTTGACCAATCAACATGGCTTGAAGGAATCTGAAAGTGGGTCATCCAAGGAACATTTCTACAAAATTATTTGAAAATCGGGCCGACACTTTTGGAGAAGAAGATTTTTTAAGTTTGCACTATAGCCATATAAGGCAAAATAGCCCCGCCCCCCCCCCCCCCCCCCCATGGTGGCCATGTTTTTCGACCAATCAACATGGCTTGAAGGAATCTGATAGAGGGTCACTTAAGAAACATTTCTACAAAATTATTTGAAAATCTGCCAACCAATTTGGGAGAAGAAGAATTTTGAAGTTTTTTTCGGTTTCGTTGCCATGGAAACCAGAATTTTGCATGGATCCCAAAAATTTGAAGGAATTCTGGTGAGGTCAATGAGAGGATGCTTTCTGTGAAGTTTCATCCCAATTGACCCACTGGTTACTGAGGAGAAGATGTTGAAGATTTTTTAAGTTTTCACTTTGGCCATATAAGGCAAAATAGCCCCCGCCCCCTGGCGGCCATGTTTTTTGACCAATCAACATGGCTTGAAGGAATCTGATAGAGGATTACCCAAGGAACATGTCTACAAAATTATTTGAAAATCGGCCTGACACTTTTGGAGAAGAAGATTTTTTAAGTTTGCACTATAGCCATATAAGGCAAAATAGCGCCGCCCCCCCCTGGCGGCCATGTTTTTCGACCAATCAACATGGCTTGAAGGAATCTGATAGAGGGTCACCCAAGGAACATGTCTACAAAATTATTTGAAAATCGGCCTGACACTTTTGGAGGAGAAGATTTTTTAAGTTTGCACTATAGCCATATAAGGCAAAATAGCCCCGCCCCCCCTGGCGGCCATGTTTTTCGATCAATCAACATGGCTTGAAGGAATCTGATAGAGGGTCACCCAAGGAACATTTCTACAAAATTATTTGAAAATCGGCCTTACACTTTCGGAGGAGAAGATTTTTTAAGTTTTCACTATAGCCATATAAGGCAAAATAGCCCCGCCCCCCCTGGCGGCCATGTTTTTCCACCAATCAACACGGCTTGAAGGAATCTGATAGAGGGTCATCCAAGGAACATTTCTACAAAATTATTTGAAAATCTGCCAACCGATTTGGGAGAAGAAGAATTTTGAAGATTTTTCGGTTTCGTTGCCATGGAAACCAGAATTTTGCATGGATCCCAAAAATTTGAAGGAATTCTGGTGAGGTCAATGAGAGGATGCTTTCTGTGAAGTTTCATCCAAATTGACCCACTGGTTGCTGAGGAGAAGAAGTTGACGGACGACGCACGACGCACGACGGACGACGGACGACGGACGCCGGACAAAAGGTGATCACAATAACTCACCTTGAGCAAAGCTCAGGTGAGCTAAAAACTGCAAACATTAAAAAATTGGAATATTTATTTCATTTTAGATGTGTCATTTATTAGTGTTCGTAAACAACCACAATTGTAATATGTTCAAATCATCTAGATTTGTTTCTTTCTAATAATAAGCCGCCCTCCCATGTGATTTCCGAAAAGCTATTAAAAATAGAAGTCGCGGGCTTCTGCCCGGCGACTAATGAATTTCTAGTGTGTTCACAAGGTAATTGTGATGTCAATCATGGAAATCGGTACACAATAAATACAATATAGGATGAATGTTACTGAGGCAATCTTAGTGAAACTTGATGTGTCACATTTTCATATGATGGTTAACATTTCTATTTAGTTTTTATCATAATCCATCCAACCATGTCTCAGATATAGCTCCAGACGGACAGATGACAATGTAAACCTATCGGACTTTGGCGGGTGATAATTAGCCAAAACCATTTTGCAGAGGTTTTTTAGGACACATGTACGACTAGATGAAGTCCAGGGAAGATCCTGATCTGGTTGATCCGAGCCAGTCTCTGTAGTTTGAGAACAAAATGTGACTCATATAGAACACTAATAGAAGATGTGACTCATATAGAACACTAAACAAGAGGGCCATGATGGCCCTGGATCGCTCACCTTAATTATACAATGTACTGCAATGCAAAACACATCAAGACAATTATTCTGAATGCAACCTTCACAGTGTTAACAATATTTTCATTCATATATATCATATTCCAACATGGACTAGATATCATCAAGACAACATTCTGACAAAGTTTCAACTTGCTCAAAGTAAAAATGCGGCCTCCGGAGTTTGAACAATATTTTCCTTTATTGACCTAGTTTCTGATCCAATATGACCCATATTCGAACTTGACCTAGATATAATTCCAACAAACATTCTGACCAAATTTCAAGCTGCTGAAGCAACAAGTGTTCACAAGAATTTCCTTTAATTTGATCTAGTGACCTAGTTTTTTACCCAGCATGACCCATATTCAAACTTGGCCTACAAATCATGCTGAAATTAAAAATGCAGTATCCAGTGTTAACAAGATTACCCTTCAATTTGGCCTAGTGACCTAGTTTTTAGCCCGGCATGACCCATATCCGAACATGGCATAGATATCATTTAGACAAACATTCTGACCAAATTTCAAGCTGCTGAAGCAAAAAATGCGGCATCCAAAGTGTTAACAAGATTTTCCTTCAATTTGACCTAGTGACCTAGTTTTTGACCCGGCATAACCATATTCGAACTTGACCTAGATATTTTTAAGACAAAAATTCTGACAAAGTTTCAAGCTGCTGAAGCAAAAAATGCGGCATCCAAAGTGTTAACAAGATTTTCCTTCAATTTGACCTAGTGACCTAGCTTTTGACCCGGCATAACCCATATTCGAACTTGACCTAGATATTTTTAAGACAAACATTTTAACAAAATTTCAAACTGCTGAAGCAAAAATTGCGGCCTCTGGAGTGTTAACGAGATTTTCCTTCAATTTGACCTAGTTTCCTACTTTTTTTGACCCGGCATGACCCATATCCGAACTTGGCCTAGATATCATTTAGACAAACATTCTGACCAAATTTCAAGCTGCTTATGCAAAAAATGCGGCATCCAAAGTGTTAACAAGATTTTCCGTCAATTTGACCTAGTGTCCTAGTTTTTGACCCGGCATGACCCATATTCGAACTTGGCCTAAATATCATTCAGCTCAACATTCTGAACAAATTTCAAGCCGCTGAAGCAAAACATGAGGCTTCTACAGAGTTAAGAAGATTTTCCCTCAATTTGGCCTAGTGACCTAGTTTCTGATCCAATATGACCCATATTTAAACTTGACCTAGATATCTTTTAGACAAACATTCTGACAAAATTTCAAGCTGCTGAAGCAAAAAATGCGGCATCCAAAGTGTTAACAAAATTTTCCTTCAATTTGGCCTTGTGACCTAGTTTTTGACCCAGCATGACCCATATTCGAACTTGGCCTAGATATCATTCAGCTCAACATTCTGAACAAATTTCAAGCCGCTGAAGCAAAACATGCAGCTTCTCAATTTGGCCTAGTGACCTAGTTTGTTTCTGACCCAATATGACCAATATTTGAACTTGACCTAGATGTCTTTAAGATAAACATTCGGACCAAATGTCAAGCTGCTGAAGCAAAATTTGCGGCATCCAAAGTGTTAACAAGATTTTCCTTCAATTTGAACTGGTGACCTAGTTTTTGACCCAGCATAACCCATATTCGAACTTGACCTAGATAGTTTTAAGACAAACATTCTGACAAAATTTTAAACTGCTTAAGCAAAAATTGCGGCCTCTGGAGTGTTAACAAGATTTTCCTTCAATTTGACCTAGTGACCTACTTTTTGATCCGACGGGACCCATGTTCGAACTGGTAAATGTGGCCTCCAGAGTGTAAACAAGATTTCCCTTCAATTCGACCTAGTGACCTAGTTTTTGACCTCATATGGCCCAGTTTCGAACTTGTCCAAGATTTTATGGATATGAACGTTCTGATAAACTTTCATGAAGATTGGATGCAAAATGTAGCTCGTAGAGTGTTAAAAAGCTCAAATGTTGACGACGCACGATGCCGGACAAAATGTAATCACAATAGCTCACCTTGCACTTCGTGCATAGGTGAGCTAAAAATGACCTTGGTATGCTTTTCCTAAGTACAAAAAACCTGCAGCAGACGTTTTTGAAGACATCTATAAACAAGAGGGCCATGATGGCCCTGGATCGCTCACCTTAATTATACAATGTACTGCAATGCAAAACGCATCAAGACAATTATTCTGAATGTAACTTCCACAGTGTTAGCAATATTTTCCTTCGTTTGGCCTATTGATCTATATTTTTTTACCTGATATGACCCATATTCCAACATGGACTAGATATCATCAAGACAACATTCTGACAAAGTTTCAACTTGCTCAAAGTAAAAATGCGGCTTCCGGAGTTTGAACAATATTTTCCTTTATTGACCTAGTTTCTGATCGAATATGACCCATATTCGAACTTGACCTAGATATAATTCAGACAAACATTCTGACCAAATTTCAAGCTGCTGAAGCAAAAAATGCGGCATCCAAAGTGTTCACAAGATTTTCCTTCAATTTGATCTAGTGACCTAGTTTTTGAACCAGCATGACCCATATTCTAACTTGGACTACATATCATCAAGAAAAACATTCTGATAAAGTTTTATCATGCTGAAATTTAAAATGCAGTATCCAGAGTGTTAGCAAGATTACCCTTCAATTTGGCCTAGTGACCTAGTTTTTAACCCGTCATGACCCATATCCGAACTTGGCCTAGATACAAATTTCAAGCCGCTGAAGCAAAACATGCGGCTTCTACAGAGTTAACAAGATTTTCCCTCGATTTGGCCTAGTGACCTAGTTTCTGATCCAATATGACCCATATTTGAACTTGAACTAGATATCTTTAAGACAAACATTCTGACAATATTTCAAGCTGCTGAAGCAAAAAATGTGGCATCCAAAGTGTTCACAAGATTTTCCTTCAATTTGATCTAGTGACCTAGTTTTTGACCCCACATTCGAACTTGGCCTAGATATCATTCAGCTCAACATTCTGAACAAATTTCAAGCCGCTGAAGCAAAACTGATAGAGTTTCAACATGCTCAAGTTGAAAATGTGGCCTCCAGAGTGTTAACAAGATTTCCCTTCAATTCGACCTAGTGACCTAGTTTTTGACCTCATATGGCCCGGTTTCGAACTTGTCCAAGAGTTTATGGAGATGAACGTTCTGATAAACTTTCCTGAAGAATGTAGCCTGTAGAGTGTAAACAAGCTCAAATGTTGACGGACGCGCGACGGACGACGCACGACAGACGCCGGACAAAATGTGATCACTATATATTCTAAAAATAATTTTAAAAAATCTCTATAATAAAAGAATTTATAACTATTGAAAATATTTCAAAACATTGACGCAAATGAAAACAAGAGGCCCAAGAGGGCCAGTATCGCTCCACGGCCATAAGGCAAAAATAAAATCTCCAAACAGCCCTGCCCCGTGGTGGCTATTTTTTTTACCAACCACCATGGCTTAAAGGAATCTTGTAGAGTGTCACCAAAGGAATGTTTCTGCAAAATTATTTGAAAATATGCCTGACGCTTTCGGAGGAGAAGATTTTTTAAGTTTTCACTATGGTCATATAAGTCAAAATAGCCCCGCCCTCTGGCGGCCATGTTTTTCGACCAATCAACATGGCTTGAAGGAATCTGATAGAGGGTCACCCAATGAACATTTCTACAAAATTATTTAACAAGAGGGCCATGATGGCCCTTGAATCGCTCACCTGATTTTTAATTTTTTTTTCACTTTAGCTATATAAGCCTCGCCCCCTGGCAGCCATAGTTTCCGACCAATCAACTTGGCTTGAAGGAATCTGATAGAGGGTCACCCTAGGAACATTTCTACAAAATTATTTGAAAATCGGCCAGATACTTTTGGAGGAGAAGATTTTTTAAGTTTTCACTATAGCCATATAATGCAAAATAGCCCTGCCTACTGGCGGCCATGTTTTTTGACCAATCAACATGGCTTGAAGGAATCTGAAAGTGGGTCATCCAAGGAACATTTCTACAAAATTATTTGAAAATCGGGCCGACACTTTTGGAGAAGAAGATTTTTTAAGTTTGCACTATAACCATATAAGGCAAAATAGCCCCGACCCCCCCTGGCGGCCATGTTTTTCTACCAATCAACATGGCTTGAAGGAATCTGATAGAGGGTCACCCAAGGAACATTTCTACAAAATCATTTGAAAATCAGCCAGACACTTTCGGAGGAGAAGATTTTTTAAGTTTTCACTATAGCCATATAAGGCAAAATAGCCCCGCCCCCCTGGCGGCCATGTTTTTTGACCAATCAACATGGCTTGAAGGAATCTGATAGAGGATCACCCAAGGAACATTTCTACAACATTATTTGAAAATCGGCCTGACACTTTTGGAGGAGAATATTTTTTAAGTTTGCACTATAGCCATATAAGGCAAAATAGCCCCGCCCCCTGGCGGCCATGCTTTTTGACCAATCAACATGGCTTGAAGGAATCTGATAGAGGATCACCCAAGGAACATTTCTACAAAATTATTTGAAAATCGGCCAGACACTTTTGGAGGAGAAGATTTTTTAAGTTTGCACTATATAGCCATATAAGGCAAAACCGCCCCGCCCCCTGGCGGCCATGTTTTTCGACCAATCAACATGGCTTGAAGGAATCTGATAGAAGGTCACCCAAGGAACATTTCTACAAAGTTATTTGAAAATCGGCCTGACACTTTCGGAGGAGAAGATTTTTTAAGTTTTCACTATAGCCATATAAGGACGTCGCGCAAGCTAACCCGGCACATCAACGTAACGTCAAATAACGTTAAAAGTACGTTAAAATCTTAGCGTCGGATAATTTGATACGTTCGTGGTATACTGTTTGACAGTAGGGGCTGTTTTCAATAATTTAAATATATTTCATTTTTTAAAATAAAAAATTAAAATTGCATGTATCACAATAGCAACTATATGGATATTAGAATTCGCCGATGCAGCGAATCTGTCAAATTAATAGTTCCGTTGCACCAATCTAGTTCACTGCATATATATTCAATACTGCGTGCAAGAAAAGTTGATTTATTTCTTTTAATCAAAATTTGATTCAACAGTGTTTGATCTGTTGCTTTGAAATAGTTCCCAGAAATAACTTCATCACCAGCTTCAAAAATACCACCCATTTGTCTTGGTGAGGCTTCTTAACCGTATCACGCTTGACGAAGCTCGCAAAACATAATATGGGTATGACTCATCCTCTATGTTTCTTACGGCCACACTATATCCTGGGTAGACAACCTCTACCAACGATTCGTCTAAACCACTTTCTGTGCCAGATGGTTTTTGTTCAAGGCAATTCATCTGTTGTTGTCTTTTTGGTCCTAGAGTACGACCCGTTTGTTCACTGTTCATACATCGCAATAAAACAGTGTTCACATGCGTAACACGATAAATCACGGACACTAAGAGACCCATCGCACGTGCGATGGTGAATCTTTCTGTTTTCTTTTATAGGTTGAAAATATCTGTCATCTCGAGCTCTATTGATGGTCTCAACTTATCTGAATATGCATTTAGAACATAAGGTTTGTCTTTCGTTTCGAAACCAGTGAACAATACAGGAACAATAAACAAGTTTAAGACGTCAAAATGACCAAGCGTGACAATTTTTCTCCACACAGATAAAGGTCGTAATAAGATATAATATGTCGCTTGTCTTTACTGAAAATTACTGTATCGATAAAAGAGAAAAATAATATTATGTAAATTTAATTATAAGGTTTTAGTTAAGACTACATCTTTAAATTTCGGTATACCGATTTTACGCATTCATAATTAAACAACGTTTTATATAGGAGCGTGACAATTTTTCTCCACACGCCTTTTCCTCATTTTTTTTGAAAAGTATTAAGTCATTTGCTATATAATTCAGTACACAATAATAAAAGAAAAATAATATTGTATATTTGAGATTTCAACCCGGTTGGAGTAAAATTAATATTAAAAACCTACTTGCCATTTCTGCGTTGTTTGTTTTCCGACGTCGTTTTTTCAGATCTTACATGATTTATGTATAATTTATTTGTATTAATTTGCCAAAAAAAGTGACACGCGTTGTTATTTTGTGTTATGATGCTGAATAACATCATCTCCGGAAACTCGTGCAGTGTTTTCCCGGTAAAAAAAGCACGCGAAGTTTATATATCATAGGTGTGAATACCAAAAGAGAGCGTTTGACTGTTACATCTTATACAACGTTTTTTCATGTTTTTTTCCCCGTTTTATGCTGTATTTGAAATTCTGTTAAACTAATGATAATTTTATTAATACCATATTCATCTACGTTTTGTACAGCACATATTGGTATATCATACTTTACATTTATTTCAAAAATTGAATTATCAAGGACTGACCTTGTCCTGTTGGTAGGTGTATTTGACGTTGTACCGGGTTAGCTTGCGCGACGTCAAGGCAAAATAGCCCCGCCCCGCCTGGCGGCCATGTTTTTCGACCAATCAACATGGCTTGAAGGAATCTGATAGAGGGTCATCTAAGGAACATTTCTACAAAATTATTTGAAAATCTGCCAACCAGTTTGGGAGAAGAAGAATTTTGAAGTTTTTTCGGTTTCGTTGCCATGGAAACCAGAATTTTGCATGGATCCCAAAAATTTGAAGGAATTCTGGTGAGGTCATTGAGAGGATGCTTTCTGTGAAGTTTCATCCAAATTGACCCACTGGTTACTGAGGAGAAGAAGTTGACGCACGACGCACGCCGGACAAAAGGCGATCACAATAACTCACCTTGAGCAAAGCTCAGGTGAGCTAAAAATCGGCTGAACACTTTCGGAGAAGAAGATGTTTTAAGTTTTCACTATAGCTATATAACGCAAAAAAGCCCCGCCCCCTGGCCGCCATGTTTTTCGCCCAATCAACATTTCTTGAAGGAATCTAATTAAGGTTCACACAAGGAACATTTCTACAAAATTATTTGAAAATCGGCCTGACACTTTTGGAGGAGAAGATTTTTTAAGTTTGCTCTTTAGCCATATAGGCAAAATAGCCCCGCCCTGTGACGGCCATGATTTTTTACCAATCAACATGGCTTGAAGGAATCTGATAGAGGGTCACCCACGGAACATTTCTACATAATTATTTGAAAATCTGCTGAACACTTTTTGAGAAGAAGATTATTTAAGTTTTCACTATAGCTATATAAGGCAAAAAAGCCCCGCCCCCTGGCGGCCATGTTTTTCGCCCAATCAAAATTTCTTGAAGGAATCTAATAAAGGGTCACCCAAGGAACATTTCTACAAAATTATTTGAAAATCGGCCTGACACTTTCGGAGAAGAAGATTTTTTAAGTTCTCACTATTTTTTTCTTTCGGTTGCCATGGAAACCAGAATTTTGAATGGATCAAAAAAAATTGAAGGAATTTAGTAGAGGACATTGAGAGGATGCTTCCCATGAAGTTTCAACCAAATTGGCCAAGTGGTTAGGGAGAAGAAGTCGTTTAAAGGAAAAAGTTAACGCACGCACGCACGACGGACAATTCGCCATGACATAAGCTCGACTGGCTTTCAGCCAGTGGAGCTAAAAATTGTCACCATCAGCAATTTCTCCTTTTGCTACAATGTTTTCCAAATGTGTCTGCTGCATTGGTATCAGTTAGTGTTTGTATGAAGAAAAGAGGAAAGTGTTATCAAATATATGTTGGGGGTTGTGTTTTTTTATCTGAATTTAACAATCTATTTTGAAATATATTAACCCTTTCCCACATAAAGACAAAAGGGCAATAAATAATAGGCATAGTCTGTCTCAGTTAGAGGGGTTATAAATTTGTATAGAGAACAAGAGGGCCATGATGGCCCTGGAACGCTCACCTGATTATTTTTTTTCACTTTAGCTATATAAGGCCCCGCCCCCTGGCGGCCATAGTAAGGAATCTGATAGAGGGTCACCCTAGGAACATTTCTACAAAATTATTTGAAAATCGGCCCCACAGTTTTGGAGGAGAAGATTTTTTAAGTTTTCACTATAGCCATATAATGCAAAATAGCCCTGCCCACTGGCGGCCACGTTTTTCGACCAATCAACATGGCTTGAAGGAATCTGAAAGTGGGTCACTTAACGAACATTTCTACAAAATTATTTGAAAATCGGCCTGACACTTTCAGAGAAGAAGATTTTTTAAGTTTTCACTATGGCCATATAAGGCAAAAAAGCCCCGCCCCCCCCTGGCGGCCATGTTTTTCAACCAATCAACTTGGCTTGAAGGAATCTCATAGAGGGTCATCCAAGGAACATTTCTACAAAATTATTTGAAAATCGGCCTCACACTTTCGTCGGAGAAGTTTTTTTTAGTTTTCACTATAGCCATATACAGCAAAATATGCTTGAAGGAATCTGATAGAGGGTCATCCAAGGAGCATTTCTACAAAATTATTTGAAAATATGCCAACCAGTTTGGGAGAAGAAGATTTTTTAAGTTTTCACTATTGCCATATAAGGCAAAATAGCCCCCCCCCCCCCCCCCCCCCCCATAGCAGCCATGTTTTTCGACCAATCAACATGGCTTGAAGGAATCTGATAGAGGGTCATCCAAGGAACATTTTTACAAAATTAATTGAAAATCTGCCAACCAGTTTGGGAGAAGAAGAATTTTGAAGTTTTTTTCATTTCGTTGCCATGGAAACCAGAATTCTGCATGGATCCCAAAAATTTGAAGGAAATCTGGTGAGGTCATTGAGAGGATGCTTTCTGTGAAGTTTCATCCCAATTGACCCACTGGTTACTGAGGAGAAATAGTTGACGGACGACGCACGCCGGACAAAAGGCGATCACAATAACTCACCTTGAGCAAAGCTCAGATGAGCTAAAAAACAGCCAAAGGGTAATGTTTGGTATTTTTCGACAAAGGACTGTTTATTTAATGTAACAATAAAATAACTTCAGTGTTTATTTTCATTTACTGTCATGTTTTAAGGTCACATTTCATAGTGTTGGCAACTTTCCAAAACTAATACAAGGCAACTTTTGTTCAATGACTAGACAATTGATTACTTGGTTAACCCAGACCGTGATAAAGGTGACTTGTGATGCCTTTGCAACAGACTACTTTTGTAAACATTACAGAAAAAGAGAAATTGTTCAAAATGAGCAATACATGAATCTCCTTTTTGAACATTACTTTAGGCACAACATATCTGCAGCAGATAACTTTGAAAACATCTGGCAATAATATGAAAAATCTTCAAGTATAATAGTTTAAACAAGTTGTTTGTTTTGTTTGTTTGGAGTTTAACGCCGCTTTCAACAGCTTTGGTCATATCACGGCGGTCAGTGCACCTACCCATGTTTTCCTGGCTTACCCACACCAGTACTTACACAACATTCTTTCGAAGCCACTGACTACTTTCTCACATAGATCACATAGATCAGAGGTGAGAGGGCAATGGAAACATCGCCCGAAAGAACGCCGCCGCAACCGGGTATCGAACCCGTGATCTCCAGATCACGAGTCAGATACGCTACCATTGAGCTACCCGGACGGGCTTAAACAAGTTGAATATAGTATGTGGCAAAGCAAGAAATTAGAGATTGCTTATATATTTCAACAAATATTTGGCAACACACTAGAAATATAGATATGTTCAATGTAATATTCTCATTAAATGAAACAGGAACTATAAGACTAATTTTCTAATTGAAGCTTATAAGCTGAGAAAACAAAATTGGAAAAAGTCATAAACAGAGGCCCAAGAGGGCAGTATCGCTCCACGGCCATAAGGCAAAAATAAAATCTCCAAACAGCCCTGCCCCCGTGGTGGCTATTTTTTTTAACAACCACCATGGCTTAAAGGAATCTTGTAGAGTGTCACCAAAGGAATGTTTCTGCAAATTATTTGAAATATGCTGACACTTTCGGAGGAGAAGATTTTTTAAGTTTTCACTATGGTCATATAAGTCAAAATAGCCCCGCCCTCTGGCGCCATGTTTTTCGACCAATCAACATGCTTGAAGGAATCTGATAGAGGTCACCCAATGAACATTTCTACAAAATTATTTGAAAATCGGCTGAACACTTTCGGAGAAGAAGATGTTTTAAGTTTTCACTATAGCTATATAACGCAAAAAAGCCCCGCCCCCTGGCGGCCATGTTTTTCGCCCAATCAACATTTCTTGAAGGAATCTAATTAGGGTTCACACAAGGAACATTTCTACAAAATTATTTGAAAATCGGCCTGACACTTTTGGAGGAGAAGATTTTTTAAGTTTGCTCTTTAGCCATATAGGCAAAATAGCCCCGCCCTGTGACGACCATGTTTTTTTACCAATCAACATGGCTTGAAGGAATCTGATAGAGGGTCACCCACGGAACATTTCTACATAATTATTTGAAAATCTGCTGAACACTTTTTGAGAAGAAGATTATTTAAGTTTTCACTATAGCTATATAAGGCAAAAAAGCCCCGCCCCCTGGCGGCCATGTTTTTCGCCCAATCAAAATTTCTTGAAGGAATCTAATAAAGGGTCACCCAAGGAACATTTCTACAAAATTATTTGAAAATCGGCCTGACACTTTCGGAGAAGAAGATTTTTTAAGTTCTCACTATTTTTTTCTTTCGGTTGCCATGGAAACCAGAATTTTGAATGGATCAAAAAAAATTGAAGGAATTTAGTAGAGGACATTGAGAGGATGCTTCCCATGAAGTTTCAACCAAATTGGCCAAGTGGTTAGGGAGAAGAAGTCGTTTAAAGGAAAAAGTTAACGCACGCACGCACGCACGCACGACGGACAATTCGCCATGACATAAGCTCGACTGGCTTTCAGCCAGTGGAGCTAAAAATGGCTATTAAAACAATAAGTAAAACAGAGCAATAATTATGTTAGGTTTACATCTTTCCTGTTATTTGATGTTTATAAGAAATATGTCTATATGTGTATATATGTTTATATATTGGCCAGAAGCTGAAATACTCAATTTAAGAAATTGAATTGAAAATAACCCAACAAATTCAACATGCAAAATGCCTACTACATCATGGCGCTTGTATTTTACTCTTTCCCACTTGTAGATGCATACTGACGCCTCTGCTGCAGACATCTTTTGAAAATACTGTGACAAAAAGAGAAAAATCGGCCAAACACTTCCGGAGAAGAAGATTTTTTAAGTTTTCACTCAAGCCATATAAGGCAAAATAGCCTCACCCCCTGGCGGCCATGTTTTTCGACCAAACAACATGGCTTGAAGGAATATGAAAGTGGGTCACTTAAGGAACATTCTGAATGTTTATCTTGAACAATACTGAGAGGTCGTTGACCTTCTCCAGGAGCGAATGTAAAGGTAAAATTTCTGTTTTCAATATCTGCATCATCCAACAATGTATCAATATTGCCAATGTAAAGGACATGTGACAAATAAATGAAGTTTTTATCGTGTTCACAAAGTCAATTATAAAAGGAACCAAGCTCTCATGTATACATCTAGCTATTGTATAAGTTTGGTAAACATCAGATAATACCTGATGACTTTATCTTGTTTACAAGGTCAATTATAACAATTTTGCCAATTTTAAAGGGCTATAATCCGGTCGTGCATGAACAGATCTGGTTTTCGAAAGGAACCGAGCTCTCATGTATATCTAGCTACAGTATAAGTTTGGTAAACATCGGATAATAAATGAGGACTAACTTGTTCACAAGGTCAATTATAGCAATTTTGCAAATTTTAAAGGGCCATAATCCTGTCATGCATGGATGGATCTGGCTGGTTTTCGAAAGGAACCGAGCTTTCATGTATATAAAGCTACTGAATATGTTTGGTAAACATCGGATCATAAATGAAGACTTTATCGTGTTCACAAGAAATTATGGACAGACGACAGGTGATCATAAAAGCTCACCTTGTCACTATGTGACATTTGAGCTAAAAATGGAATTTTCCAATTTTGCCCCTTTTCTGATGCCGCCTGACTGCCATGTTTTTCTACCAATCAGTATTGCTTGAACAATTTTTGAAGAGGGTCACCTAAGAAACATTTCTACTAAATTATATTAGAATCTGACAAGCAGATTAGGAGGAGAAGATTTTCAAAGTTCTCAATGGAATTTAAATCTTTAAACAATTTTGAAAAAGGACCATCAAAGGAGTATTTCCGTGATGTTTTGTGGAAAGTGTTCCTATGGTTCAGGAGGAGATGATGTTTAAATCTAGGGTGATGAAGAAACTTTATAAATGACAGTATAATTATTGAATAGAGTTGAAAACATTGTGGCAAAAGGAAATATCGCTTGTTTTGAGCAATTTCCTCCTTTGTCGCCATGTTTCAAAAGCTGTCTGCTGCATTACAAAAACATTTTACCCTTTCCCATATACAACAAATTTGCAGCAGACAACATCAAAAACATCTAGACATTATTATGGAAATTCTTCATGAAAGGAAGTATAATTATTAAATATAGATGAATATATGGTGGCAAAAGGAGAAATTGCTCATTTTGAGAAATTTCTCCTTTTGCCACAAAGTTTTCATAGGTTGTCTTCTCCAGAGGCTGTATGTGGGAAAGGGTTATTTAACAGGGACTTTCAAACTACAAATTAATCCAAGTTTCAAAACTCCAGCTTTTTAAAACGTGGTGGGAGAAAATGGACCTTTTAGATCATTATACTTATTGGGTCCGTTATATAATTATTCTTGTATCCATTAACTTAATTAGCTAAAAATGGAATTTGTAAATTTTACAATTGATTGTTTACATATTCATTTGTAATATGACAAAGAAGTTGTAGTGAAATATATTAGTTTGTTATTGCTAAATCCATTACCTCATACATGTACAACAAATTAACAGCAGACGACTTTGAAAACATCTAGGCAAATTTACGGAAAATCTCTATAAGCTTGATTAATGAAATTTCCCCTATTGTCACAATGTTTTCAAATATAGTCTGCAGCAGAAGTATCAAAATGCATCTAGCCGTCTACATATGGGAAAGGGTTGTTAAACTGAAGAAATTGCTGATATGAGCATTTTCTCCTTTTCGGACAATTCTGAAACTGATATGCTGCAGGGTGGTCTGTACAATGAGGGCAAGAATTTAAAGTCAATGCAATATTACAGAGGACTAGATAAGAGGGAGTGAACAGGTCTTTTCCCCTTTTCCCCACATTATTTCTCTTATTACTCAACAAAATCCTATATTGTAGTTACTCAAAAAAATCGTCTCACAGACACGATTCTTTTGAGTACCCACAACATAGGCTTTGAATGTCAAATAATGATTTTAGAACAAGAAAAATGCCCCTTATCTAGTGCTCTGAGATTAGTTGTAATTAATATGTTCAATAAAGCAGGGGTCCCCTTTAATTTTCAAACTGAACATTTCAAGGTCTGAAAATATGACTTGATAGTTTCATTTGACTTATTGATTTTCAATCCAAATTGAAATCTCACTGGTTTCTGCTATACAATTTTAATCACAAAACACAGAAACTCCACTAACTCGTGATCATGTAAAACATGCTGTCCATTAGAACACTAACACATCTTGGCTCCCTTTGCAGTTCTAAAAAAAGAGCCAAAATTCCCTTCTAATTTAAAGTTCTCCCCGAAAAACACAACTTTGTGTACATGTGCAGCCAAAATTCAGCCTGCAATTAAACAAACTGTGATCTTGGTCTTTAATATGTGTAATGCATCTAGTAACACAACCCTAGGCTTTAAACACATTTTAAAACTCTAGCAGCTTTTCAGTTTTCAATCAAGGAAGAGCAGGAACTCAACAAGAGGGCTATGAGACCCTGGGTCGTTCACCAAGTGAGCTTGTTAAAGTTAATTGCATGTTATTTTGGTTGTGGTTTTCTCTTTAACATGCATTACATATAAAATAGAAGGATGATAGATTAATTTCTGTATATACAAGGTAAAAGGATGGCTACAATTTTTATATTGAATAAATAAGTACCTTCCTGGCTTTTTAACCAGACTTCTTTTTCTGAAGAATCTAAATAAAATTGAAGATCACTAGTAAAAACATTCTAATAACAAATAAAACTCTTACCAAGTTTCACTTTTTTTTTAAATTAAATATGGAATATAAATAAATGTGTTAGTTTTTTGGAATTTATCTTATTTAATACCTGAAATAGTTACAACTGATATTATCATGGGTGCAAAATGTCAGAGCTAAAATGTTGATTTGCAACTCTTTCCTGTGAGGATAAATCACAGTATCAAACAGAAAGCTAACAAATACTCCTTTTGTTTGATGCTTAATAAAAAAAAAATTCATATTGTCATACTGTGACATCATCAAAACCATCCTTGTTGTGATGTCAATATGCATGAATTCTTATTATTTTGAAACAATAATATTTTGGTCTTTCTTTTTTTAACATGAAATGCATGACACTATGATATCATTGGCAACAAAAATTTATAAGCCAAGACAATTTTCAAAACTTTCACTGTTTATAACCATGAGCGCAAGGGAGTGAACGCCAACGTCAGTGTTTTCTTAGTCAGAAAAAAGAGTATTTCTGACTAATTATTAAAGCCAGAGTAATATGACTTGGTAAAGCCATGTGCAGTGTTCCTAGGAACATGTGTACCAAGTTTCAATTGCAAATGTTGAAAACAAAAATTAATTACGAGGTAAGATTAAAGTTTTGTTATGATGCCGTGGCCAAGGTTATCACAATAGCCACACTATTTTTCTTCGCAAAACAGAAGATGAATCATAATGTATATGTAATAAGGGAATGGATTAGTATGTAAAGAAAAAAGAAAGAATTCTTTGGAGACCATTCTTTTATATGGGGGTAATTTTCTAGGAAAATGGCAAAAACTCTGCAAATGAAATTCCACTAAGCTACATTTATGCTTCATGTATAAATTGAAGTTGAAATCTATTAATTTCCTTCATACAACAGTTCTGCAGCAGATTACTTTAAAAACATAAAGAAAAAATTCTGGAAAGTCTGTATAATTGAACATAGGATTATTGTATAGAGTTGAAAATATTATCCCACTAAGCTACATTTATGCTTCATGTATAAATTGAAGTTGAAATCTATTAATTTCCTTCATACAACAGTTCTGCAGCAGATTACTTTAAAAACATAAAGAAACAAGAAAATGTGTCCATGGAACACGGATGCCCCGGTTGTTAGCCATACATGACCTTGACCTTACACATCTTGGGGCCAGGAGTAAAAAAGAGAGAGAAAGAAATGAAAACTTAACCAAATACTACATTGACGAAAAAACTTAACCTGAGCTGGTTGTGTGAACTGATGAAAGACAAATGAACAGACGGACGGACAGAGGGTCACGTCAAATCGGCACAATTTTTTAAAGAATGATATGTTAATAGTCATTTGTGTGAAGTTTCATCATGATCTGACATCAGCTTCACTAAAAACTAACTTGACCAAAAACTTTAACCTGAATTGTATGGACGAACAGACAGACGAACAGACGGACGGACAGAGGGTCACAACGTCAAATCGGCACAATTTTTTAAAGAATGATATGTTAATAGTCATTTGTGTGAAGTTTCATCATGATAGGACATCAGCTTCACTAACAAGAGGCCCAAGAGGGCCAGTATCGCTCCACGGCCATAAGGCAAAAATAAAATCTCCAAACAGCCCTGCCCCGTGGTGGCTATTTTTTTTAACAACCACCATGGCTTAAAGGAATCTTGTAGAGTGTCACCAAAGGAATGTTTCTGCAAAATTATTTGAAAATATGCCTGACACTTTCGGAGGAGAAGATTTTTTAAGTTTTCACTATGGTCATATAAGTCAAAATAGCCCCGCCCTCTGGCGGCCATGTTTTTCGACCAATCAACATGGCTTGAAGGAATCTGATAGAGGGTCACCCAATGAACATTTCTACAAAATTATTTGAAAATCGGCTGAACACTTTCGGAGAAGAAGATGTTTTAAGTTTTCACTATAGCTATATAACGCAAAAAAGCCCCGCCCCCTGGCCGCCATGTTTTTCGCCCAATCAACATTTCTTGAAGGAATCTAATTAAGGTTCACACAAGGAACATTTCTACAAAATTATTTGAAAATCGGCCTGACACTTTTGGAGGAGAAGATTTTTTAAGTTTGCTCTTTAGCCATATAGGCAAAATAGCCCCGCCCTGTGACGGCCATGTTTTTTTACCAATCAACATGGCTTGAAGGAATCTGATAGAGGGTCACCCACGGAACATTTCTACATAATTATTTGAAAATCTGCTGAACACTTTTTGAGAAGAAGATTATTTAAGTTTTCACTATAGCTATATAAGGCAAAAAAGCCCCGCCCCCTGGCGGCCATGTTTTTCGCCCAATCAAAATTTCTTGAAGGAATCTAATAAAGGGTCACCCAAGGAACATTTCTACAAAATTATTTGAAAATCGGCCTGACACTTTCGGAGAAGAAGATTTTTTAAGTTCTCACTATTTTTTTCTTTCGGTTGCCATGGAAACCAGAATTTTGAATGGATCAAAAAAATTTGAAGGAATTTAGTAGAGGACATTGAGAGGATGCTTCCCATGAAGTTTCAACCAAATTGGCCAAGTGGTTAGGGAGTAGAAGTCGTTTAAAGGAAAAAGTTAACGCACGCACGCACGCACGACGGACAATTCGCCATGACATAAGCTCGACTGGCTTTCAGCCAGTGGAGCTAAAAACTAACTTGACCAAAAACTTTAACCTGAATTGTATGGACGAACAAACAGACGAACAGACGGACGGACAGAGGGTCACAACGTCAAATCGGCACAATTTTTTAAAGAATGATATGTTAATAGTCATTTGTGTGAAGTTTCATCATGATCGGACATCAGCTTCACTAAAATCTAACTTGACCAAAAACTTTAACCTGAGAATGGAATGGACGAACAGACAGACGAACAGACGGATGAACAGTTGGTCCAACCTCAAATTGATGCAATTTTTTAAACAATGATATGTTGATTGTCATTTGTGTGAAGTTTCATAATGATAGGACATCAGGTTCACTAAAATCTAACTTGACCAAAAACTTTAACCTGAGCGGGACGGACGAACGGACGGACGGACGGACGAACGAACGAACGGACGGACGAACGAACGAACGGACGGACTAACAGACTGGAAAACTATATGCCCCTCATACTTTGTATGCCGGGGCATAAAAATTCTGGAAAGTCTGTATAATTGAACATAGGATTATTGTATAGAGTTGAAAATATTGTGGCAAAAGGAGAATTTGCTCATCATGAGCAATTTCTCCTTTTGACCCCCCAAAGTTTTCAATAGTGGTCTGCTGCAGGTGGGAGAAGAGTGAACACTTTCACACATATAGACACTTTCGGATGCCTCTGCAGCAGACGACCTTTGATAACATTTTGACAAAAGGAGAATACTACATTCAATTATAGAGAATTTTCATATTTTGGCATAGATGTTTTCAAAATCGTCTGCTTCATATTTGTTGTATGTGGGAAAGGCGAAGATGCTGCTTATATCATAAGACAACTATTGAAAACATGGTTTTCAACTTGATTCAGTAATTAATCTTTCTTTTATATGTTTTCGAAGTAGTCTGCTGTCGATTTGTTGTATTTGGGAAAGAGATAATATCATTGAGTAATACCTTTATTTGGATGTATACTCATCATCATCTCATCGCACTCCATGTCACTGTTGTTGGCTAGTTTTTCACCCACTTTATCTGCAGCCTCATCCTCAGCCAAATAACGTTTGTTGTTGTTCTCCTTCTGTAAATTAACCATTTCTGACACTACTGCAGCAAACACACTTTGAAAACTTTGTGGGGGAAAGAATATATTGCTCATAACGAACAATTTCTCCTTTAGCCAGTGTTTTTAACTTTTTTTCAATAATAATGTTTTCAACAATTTTTGCCCTGATGTTTTCGAAGTTGTCTGCTGCAGATTTGTTGTAAATGTATGTGGGAAAGGATTAACTATTTCAACAAACAACAAATCTTCAGCAGACAACATTTAAAATAATAGGTAAAAAATAAAGAGTTTCATTAAATGAAAGAATCATTTTTGAAAATGAAAATCAGCTTATATCTGCTATTATAAATTCTTTTCATAATATTTTGTGTTCTTACAAGCTATACTTGTTTGTTTTGCTCAGTCAAATTTTATTGTGTAAAGAAAATGCTTTCACAAATAGCAAAAGAAACCCATTTATTAGATATGATCCTTTCTTGTTTTGCAAAATTTTATTTATCAGTCATTTGCTTGGAAAATATATAAATAGTAACATGAAACATATACAAAAAGGCAGCATTTTGATAGAGTTGAAAATAGTAGGCATATGAGAAATTGTTTGAGCAATTCCACCTTTTCAGAATGTTTGTTGTTGTCAGCTTAACCTTTTCCCACATACAACACATCTGTAGCAGACGACTTTGGAAACATCTGGTCAAAAATTAGGAAAACTTTCTATAAATGAAAGAACAATTATAGAAAACAGTTGAAAACACTGTGGTACAAGGAGAAATTGCTTGTTTTGAGCAATATCTCCTTTTACCACAATGTTTTCAAAAATCGTCTGCTGCATAGGTATCAGAAAGTGTCTGTATGTGGGAAAGGGTTAAGAGGCTTCAACTGTTGAATATATGAGGAAAACGGTTAACCCTGCAGCAGATGATTTGTGAAAACATATGGCAAAAGGAGAGATTACCCATAATGAGCATTTTCTTGTTTTGCCGAAATATCTTTAAAGTCGTCTGCTGCAGAAATGTTGTATGTGCGAAAGGGTTAAAAACAAAATCACTGTCCATCATTAAAAAGTTCTAAAAAATATGTGCATTCCATACCTTTTTCCTTCTTTTCATGTCTGTAAATATTGTTAGAATTCTCTCAGTGAGGAAAAAGAAGTAGATTCCCATCAATCCACACAGTCCTTTGTATATAGGTGCAAGGTCATGACCCTCTGACTCATCTCCACTACCATGGTGATGACCATGACCTCCTGCTAAAGCCTGTAAATATTGACAGTAAACAAAGTTACTTAAACCATTTACCTGATAATGTCTACATTTGAGGGGGACACACAAGCTGTACTCTAGGAACACCAACCAAAGAGTAGTAAAACAACCACTTCTTCATCCATGCTCGTTTTTCAAAAGATTTCAGCTGTAGGGGCCTCCAAATGTTTCTGCAGATGTTAAAGGGTTATACATTGAAAACATGTTTCCCTATAATAATTATAATTATGTCAAGTTTCTTATCACCCTTGGTGCAGATGTTGCAAAGATATGGGTCTTGAAACACAACTTACAATTAAACTTAAATATAATCAATGTAATCATGCCGGCGCCAAATTCAACATTACACAGGACAAGTACAATACAATATTTCTAGCAATCAACAAAATATTCAAGGAGTTTACCTTTCCCTATTTACAGATGGTTTCTGCAGCAGTCATCCTTTTGCAACAATGTTTTTAACTCTTATCAAAAAAATATAAATTCTTAATTTATCAAGTTTTAACACATTTTGCAAAATTGTTTTCCCTGCAGATTAATTGTATGTGGGAAAGGGTGAATAAAAACATTTGAAGCAAAATGTTGACAGACGATGGACTACTGGTCACAAAAGCTCAGAATCTAGAGCTAGAATCAATCAGTTTTAACACTTTTTTCATAGAATTGGTCTGCTGCAATGGCAGCATATTGAATAACTGAAGATTTGAGTTTAAATTTATTTTATTTCCCTTTTCCACAAATGACAAGTCTGCAGCAGACATTGAAATCATTGTGGAAAAGGAGAAATTGCTCGTTATGAGCATTTCTACTTTTCCAACAATTATTTCAAAGGTTGCCTGCTTCATAGGCGCCATAAAGTGTCTGTATGAGGGAAAAGACCCTTTCCCTAATGCAGACACATTTTGATAAGTTGCAGCAAATAACTTTTGAAAATGTTGTGGCAATAGGAGAAATTGCTCATTATGAACGATTTCTCCTTTAGCCACAATGTTTTCAATTCTATTAAATATCTATACATTCATTTATTGAAATTAACCCTTTCCCTCATACGACAATTCCGCAGCAGACGACTTTGAACGTATTTTGTCAAAACATAGAAAATCTCCATAATTGAATGGATAACCTATGACAAAAAGTGGAAAACATTGTGGCAAAAGGAGAAATTGCACGTTTTGTGCAATTTCTTCTTTTGTCATTATGTTACGTTTTGTGCAATTTCTTCTTTTGTCATTATGTTTTCAAAAAGCCGTCTGCTGCCGAGGCGTCAGAAAGCGTCTATATGAGGGAAAGGGTTAACAGTTCTCAAGCCTGATTATTTCAGTCATCTTCTGCAGATGTGTTGCATGTGAGAATGGTTTAATTACATACATGGGGTAAAAGATGCAATAAAGCATCGCCTGACAGCGCTCCGACAGCAAGGGCAACCAGGAACTGTAGAAGGTGATTGTAGAACACTTTCTGTACGATTGGTATCACAGCAACGCCAAGCAACCCGACCAGGGAGATAATGATGACAGAGATTGTGCTATATCCCCAAACTGAAATAGGATACATTTAAACCTTTCCCTCATACGACAATTCTGCAGCAGACATCTTTGAACACGAAAATCTCTATAATTAAAAGGATAACCTATGACTTGAAGTGGAAAACATTGTGGCAAAAGGAGCAATTTCTTCTTTTGTCACTATGTTTGCAAAAATAATCTATATGAGGGAAAGGTTTTTGATGCCTCTGTAGCAGACAACATTTGAAAACATTGTGACAATAGGAGAAATTGCTCATAATGAACTTTTGTCCTTTTTCCGAAATGTTTTCAACTCAATCCAATAAATATACTTTCACTTATAGACTTCCAAATGTTTGCCTTCATGTTACGAAAGTTGTCTGATGCAGATGTGTAGTATATGGTAAAAGGCCATGTCAGGTAAAAAGAAGTCTTGTTGCATCTGCAATGATAAAGGCTCAGGTGAGCCTACGCATATGCAGTCAAACCTAAACCTTCTTTGTCGACTGACCCCTTTCTACCTGATACACCTCACTCAGTTTGACATTCAATTTGAGGAAAAAAAGAAATTGAACATTTGAGGAAGAGAATCTAAAATTTTGTGAAAGACAAAACTATCTTTTTTTTAATAATTTAAAAAAAAAAATTTTTTTTTATAATGATAAGAATTATTTCCTATGGTGGAGTGCCCTTGAGCAAGACACATTTCCTAGTCCAGTACTGATTAGTTAAACCAGGGCCTGCGCCGTCGTTCGCCATTTCCACCAAATTCGATATCTATTTTAAAGTTGCGAATATTTTCCGTGATTTGCGAAAAATAAGTGGCGAAATGATTTTCTTATACGAATATGACAAACAGAGACTTGTTTCCGTTTATCGCAGAAGTGTTAATTCAGCCTTTCTATCGCCGTCTGCTGCAAATGCATCATACTGCGTCTGCAAGTGGGAAAGGGTTAACAAGGAAGAATAAATTAAGAAAACAAGTTCTGGTAAAGTTTTAATCAATCTTACCTTTGGCTGAGATTCCTGATTCATTCAACTCGGAAGCTTGAGCACGGTCATGATCATGGTCATGGTCATGGTGCAGTTCATGGTCTTCATGTTGAGAATGACATGAGTCTGATTCAATTTGGTAGATGAGAGCTGGACACAGGCGTTTAAACATATCACGGGTTAGTCCCTTACTGGTATCAGTATTCACTAGACTCAGCATCATTTTGGGTTGCATGCACTTCTGAAATTAAAGTTTCAATCTGCATCAGGCAAAGTTGAAAAAAAATGTTGTAAACATTGTGGCAAAAAAAGAAATTGTCATATATTATTATTCCTATGAAGTTTCATAACATAAGCTTGACTAGCTTTCAGCCAGTGGAGCTAAAAACTGTCAACCAGTTTGAGAAAATAATAAGTTTTAAGGTTTTTTTGTTTGGTTGCCATGGAAACCAGAATTCTGCATGGATTCTGCATGGATTCCAAACATTTGAAGGAATTCTGGTGAGGACATTGAGAGGACGCTTTCTGTGAAGTTTCATCCCAATTGACCCATTGGTTACAGAGGAGAAAATGTTGGCAGACGCCGGACAAAAGGCGATCACAATAACTTCGTGCTCAAGAGAGCTTAAAATAACAAGAGGGCCATGATGGCCCTGGATCGCTCCACTGCCATTAGGCAAAAAATAAATCTCCAAACAGCCCCTGGTGGCCATGTCTTTCGACCAATCACCATGGCTTGAGGGAATCTTGTAGAGTGTCACCCACGGAACATTTCAGCACAATTATTTGAAGATCGGCCTTATATTTTGGGAGGAAAAGATTTTTTAAGTTTTCAATATATAGGACCATATTTTAAAATTAATCAATATGGCTTGGTGGCTTGGTGGAATCTGATAAAGAGTCACCCAAGGATTATTTCGTCGGAGAAGATTTGCTAAGTTTTCACTTAAGGCAAAACAGCCTGATAGAAGGTTACTCTAGGAACATTTCTACAAAATTAATTGAAAATCAGCCAGACACTTTCGGAGGAGAAGATTTTTTTTTAAGTTTTCACTATAGCCATATAAGGCAAAATAGACCCGCCCCCTGGCGTCCATCTCTTTTGACCAATCGACATGGCTTGAAGGAAGCTGATAGAGGGTCATCTAAGGAACATTTCTACAAAATTATTTGAAAATCGGCCAACCAATTTGGCCGAGGAAGAATTTTAAAGGTTTTTTCCTTTGGTTAACATGGAAACCAGAATTCTGCATGGATACCAAAAATTTGAAGAAATTCTTGTGAGGTCATTCTGAGGATGCTTTCTGTGAAGATTCATCCCAATTGACCCACTGTTTACTGAGGAGAAGATGTTGACGGCGACGCACACCGCATCACGGACATCAGGGAATCACAATGACTCACCTTGAGCACTTCGTGCTCAGGTGAGCTAAAAATAAGAGGTACACAAGAAAAAAAGTCAGAAATTGCATGTGACATTTTGAAATTATAACAAAATATATCCTCTTTAATATATCAACATTAAGGTTTATGCAGATTAGAAAGAAAATAAGTAATATTATTTATCATAAACAATAAAACCTATTCACTTATATTTATTCTGTGATATCATAATGCTTAATAGGGTTCTAAAAAGATTTAGATAAGAAGAAGAGAGAGGATTAGATAAGTGGAAGTAAATTGGTCTTTCCCCCACAATATCTCTTTATTTTTCAATCAATCCCTATGCTGCAGGTACTGAATTCTTTGCAGTACCCACAACACAGGGTTCCAGTGTCAAATAAGGATTGAAGAACATGAAAATAACCCTCATCTAGAGATCCGATACTTACATCCACTTCCTTTTCACTGGATGCTCTTCTCTTCCTAAGTTGTTTTTCTGGTGGTGTTGCATCTCCTTTGTCAGAGTGATCATGACCTTCATGTTCATGGTTTGATTCATCATCATGTTCATGATTGTGGTCTGAGTGATCATGCTCATGCCCTGAATGATCTGAGACATCATCTCCTTCATGATTATGGTTTGAGTGATCATCATGATCATCTAATTTATGATTATGGTTTGGGTGATCATCATGGTCATGACCTGAATAGTCTGAGAGATCATCTCCTTCATGATTATGGTTAGAGTGATCATCATGATCATGATCATGATCTGAATGATCTGAGTGATCATCTGTTTTGTTTTTAACATTATCAGCATTTACTGAATCAACTTTATCATGCATGTGGTCGTCCTCTGCATGACCATGATCTGAATGTTCATTATCATTGTGTTCATCATCTATATTAATACTGCTATCTGGTTGTTTATTTTCATTAAGCTGTTTACTACCATGATCTCCCTCTTCGTGATCATGACTATGACTTTCATGAATATCCATATCATCATCATGATCACGGTGAATATGTTCATGATCTTCATGGTCGTGTTCATCATGGTCATGATTTAGATGGTCTTTTGAACATGGAGAATGTGTTTGATTATGATTGGAATGAAAGGAGATGAACTCATTACTGTTATTTACCTTATGACAACTTAGAGAATGGTCAATGGTTTTAATATTACTGAGTTTCAGTTTTTCAAGTAAATGTTCAAATCCTTCAAATGACATATCCACACCGTTCCCATACATTTTAAACAGCTCATTGAGGAAATAATCCACAGTCACTTCAGTATGTTTGTTTAGATGGTCTTCCTGTTGAATCTTGAGATTTCCATCTTTGTGGAGATCTTGTAGATGTTGTTCATCTGTATGGTTAACCGGAATGGACTCTCCATGTGTGTGTTTATGGTTTTCGTCTGAGTGCAAGGCATGACCAGATCCGGGGGAGACTGAATACAACAGGAGACATATCACACATAGATGTGATCTCCTGCTAGAAAAACACATACTCACAACCTGAAAAAAAAGAAAAGCATATTAATATGAGCCGCAACAGATGGAGGCTTGTGACGTCGCTGTGTCAGATTCAGATGGAGGCTGTGATGTCGCTGTATCAGATTCAGATGGAGGCTTGTGATGTCGCTGCGTCAGATTTAGATGTATGAGGATGACACTAGAAGGGCTACAGCTACAGCTTCTTTGAATTATTTGAAAATCGGCCAAATAGTTTAGGTGGAGAAGATTTCACTAACGCAAATATAAGGCTAACAGCCTTGCCCCCTGGTAGCTATATTTTAAGACCAATCAACATGGCCTTGTGGAATCCGATACCACCCAAGGAACACTTCTACAAAATTATTTGAAAATCGGCCAGATACTTTCGGAGGAGAAGATTTTTTAATTTTTCAATATAGCCATATAAGGCAAAATAGCCCCACCCTTTCGCGGCCCTGTTTTTCGATCAATCAACATGGCTTGAAGAAATCTGATAGTGGGTGTCCCAAGTTTTCACTTTTCACTATAGCCATATAAGACAAAATAGCCCCGACCCCATGCGACCATATTTTTCGACCAATCTAAATTGCCTGAAGGAGTCTGATAGAGGGTCACCCAAGGATCATTTCTACAACAATTATTTGAAAATCTGCCCAACTGAAGAAGAATTTTTTGATGATTTTTTTTGTATCGTTGCCATGGAAACCAGAATTCTGCATGGATCCCAAAAATTTGAAGGAATTCTGGTGAGGTCATTGAGAGGATGCTTTCTGTGAAGTTTCATCCCAATTGACCCACTGATTACTGAGGAGAAGAAGTTGACGGACGACGCACACCGGACAAAAGGCGATCACAATAACTAGGCGAGCTAAAAACAACTGCAGCAGCCAGCAGGAGGGAACCCTTTACCTGATGCCGCTGTCCTAGCTTGTAGTACAATGACATGTTTCATCTTCAAATAATTACAATGGAAAATTTGGCCTATAAATTATCAAGACCACCTGGTGGACTCTCTTAACCCTTTCCCACATACAGACGCTTTCCGACACCTTTGCAGCATAATGAGCAATTTGTCCATTGCCACAATGTTTTCAACTCTTTTCAATAATTAAACTTTCCCTGATAGAAATTTTCCCACATCTTTTCTAGATGTTTTCAAAGGCATGAAAGTACAATTATTAAATTTGCTGCAGGTGCATCAAAAAGCGTCTGCAAGTAGTAAAGGGTTAAGTTGGAAAATGAACATCTTAACCACTTTTACAATACTCTGTTATCACAGTAAATGACACTCATAACAACTGTGAACTTGTCCAAAGATAAAAACTTTCGAAGAATGTTATGTCAGTAATAAAATTTCACTTGTTAAAACTGGCCAGTATGATTGATGTAATTATTTGTCATATATTATGTACATGTATATCCCTTTCAGCCATAAAGATGCTTTCTCATTCCTATGCAGCAGCTGACATTTGAAAACAAATTTGTTCTCCAACCCTAAGAGCTTTTCAATAATTTACATTTGTAAAGATTGTTTATAGTTATGCCTGGAATTGTTCATGTTGTCTGCTACACATTTGATGTATGTGAGAAAGGGATATTTGAAGATTTATTGAAAAATATATCCAAGGAAAAAATATTTAATTTAAAAATTATATCTTATATAATTTTAACAATGTAACAACACAATTGAATTCATTAGCACTACAAAGGAATCATTAACACAGTTCAGAGCAAGTTTGCCTTTTGTCACAATGTTTTCAATTTGATCAGATAAAAATACTTCCACTCATAGAAGTCTTTCACATTTGTGTCCAGATGTTTTCAAAGCCATTTCCTGCAGATTTGTTGTATGTGGGATAGGGATATACTACAATTGGTAGATACAAAGTGTTTTGATATAATATCCATATTTAACTTAACTTAAAGCTGTATTACACAATGCTTTGTCATGTCCATGTATTATATTCTTATTTCTGGCCTATAATTACCCTTATTTAACGAGTATTATTTCCCTCGTCAAACGGTTAATCTTTCTCACATCCAGATGCATGGTTTTGACCCATATGCAATTGAGGATTTTTGAAAGCTTTGTGACAAGGAGTAATTTCTCCTTTTGCACCAATGTTTTCAACTCTATTTGATTAATAATAATAATAATAAAGACTATTTAAAGAGGCAACATAGTTAGGTAAACCCAGTCTTCCCTATAGGCCACTACAAATTCTTTTACTATAGAGATTTCTTCTGATATTTTCAAATAAACTTAAGTTATCTTCCGCAAATTTATTGTATGTGGTAAAGGGTTAACAGTAAAACATGCAACTATTTATATTACACAATTTAGGTAAGAGACCTAAATGACATAATATTAGTAAAATGTTTGTTTCTTGATTGGATTGAGTGTGGATGTGAGATCTTTGAAAACATATTGACAAAAATGTGAAATATCTCCATAAATGAGTTTAATCAACAAATACAATTGGAAATATTGTGACATTTATATGTAGGATCAGACCCTTTATTTGAAGACCATCTTTTCAGCCACCTTTTATTCTGAAATGGTCACACACATTTTCTTCATAATCCCCCAGTCACAACTGAGATAGAACTAATAAAACAAGTAACTGGAGGATTGCAAGCAATACCATAGTCCCCTACCGGTTTGCACTTTTGAGTCTGTTTCTGTTGTCATAGCAACCCAATGTTTAGGTATATCAAGACAATAAAGTATGAAAATAAAGAAAGGGAAATAACTCAAAAATTAGGCAAGCAAGAGTTATGGTTCATGTGCACTGCACTCCCCCTTGATACGATGTATTCATGTGTGAAATTTCATAGCCATAGCTAGTATAGTTATGGAGATATGCTCCGGACAAAAATCAAGTATGAAAATAAAGAAAGGGAAATAACTCAAAAATTAGGCAAGCAAGAGTTATGGTTCATGTCCACTGCACTCCCCCTTGATACGATGTATTCATGTGTGAAATTTCATAGCCATAGCTAGTATAGTTATGGAGATATGCTCCGGACAAAAATCAAGTATGAAAATAAAGAAAGGGAAATAACTCAAAAATTAGGCAAGCAAGAGTTATGGTTCATGTCCACTGCACTCCCCCTTGATGAGATGCATCCATGTGTGAAATTTCATAACCATAGCTAGTACAGTTTTGGAGATATGCTCCGGACAAAAATCATGTATGAAAATAAAGAAAGGGAAATAACTCAAAAATTAGGCAAGCAAGAGTTATGGTTCATGTCCACTGCACTCCCCCTTGATACGATGTATTCATGTGTGAAATTTCATAGCCATAGCTAGTATAGTTATGGAGATATGCTCCGGACAAAAATCAAGTATGAAAATAAAGAAAGGGAAATAACTCAAAAATTAGGCAAGCAAGAGTTATGGTTCATGTCCACTGCACTCCCCCTTGATGAGATGCATCCATGTGTGAAATTTCATAACCATAGCTAGTACAGTTTTGGAGATATGCTCCGGACAAAAATCAAGTATGAAAATAAAGGGAAATAACTCAAAAATTAGGGAAGCGAGAGTTATGGTTCATATGCACTGCACTCCGCATTGATGAGATGTATCCACATATGGAATTTCATAGCCATAGCTAGTACAGTTTTGGAGATATGCTCCGGACAAAAATTTGCCGGACTGACTGACTGACAGATGGACTGACGGACTGACGGACGGAGTGCAAACCTAATAGTCCCCTTCGGCACGCCGGTAGGGGACTAAATAAACGGAACCGACTAAAAACACCGAGAGCAATAGCGAGCAGGATCCATACCTGACAGTTGTATTTTATAAGATATACTCTACAACAAAATGTCCAAATCAAAATTAAGATTGAAAATTAAGAAAGGGCAATAACTCAAAAATTAATCAAGCAAGAGTTATGGTTCATCTGCACGGCAACCCCCCTTGATGAGGTGTATCCATGTGTGAAATTTCATAACCATAGGTAGTATAGTTTTAGAGATATGCTCCGGACAAAAATCAAGTATGAAAATAAAGAAAGGGAAATAACTCGAAAATTAGGCAAGGAAGAGTTATGGTTCATGTCCACTGCACTCCCCCTTGATACGATGTATTCATGTGTGAAATTTCATAGCCATAGCTAGTATAGTTATGGAGATATGCTCCGGACAAAAATCAAGTATGAAAATAAAGAAAGGGAAATAACTCAAAAATTAGGCAAGCAAGAGTTATGGTTCATGTCCACTGCACTCCCCCTTGATGAGATGCATCCATGTGTGAAATTTCATAACCATAGCTAGTACAGTTTTGGAGATATGCTCCGGACAAAAAATCAAGTATGAAAATAAAGAAAGGGAAATAACTCAAAAATTAGGGAAGCAAGAGTTATGGTTCATGTGCACTGCACTCCCCCTTGATACGATGTATTCATGTGTGAAATTTCATAGCCATAGCTAGTATAGTTATGGAGATATGCTCCGGACAAAAATCAAGTATGAAAATAAAGAAAGGGAAATAACTCAAAAATTAGGCAAGCAAGAGTTATGGTTCATGTCCACTGCACTCCCCCTTGATACGATGTATTCATGTGTGAAATTTAATAGCCATAGCTAGTATAGTTATGGAGATATGCTCCGGACAAAAATCAAGTATGAAAATAAAGAAAGGGAAATAACTCAAAAATTAGGGAAGCAAGAGTTATGGTTCATATGCACTGCACTCCGCATTGATGAGATGTATCCACATATGGAATTTCATAGACCTAGGTAGTATAGTTTCGGAGATATGCTCCGGACAAAGAACTGGAAAACTGATTTGCCGGACTGACTGACTGACTGACTGACTGACTGACAGATGGACTGACTGACTGACAGATGGACTGACGGACTGACGGACGGAGTGCAAACCTAAGAGTCCCCTTCGGCACGCCGGTAGGGGACTAAAAAGAGTTATGTGTAGTCTCCAACTATGTCAGTAATGCCCAAATCATAACTTAGATTGAACTTATCAAAGGAAAATATTTGAATCTTGCCTCAGTATGTCAGTAATACCCAAGTCACAACTGAGATGAAACTAACAAAAGGAAGATATGTGCTGTCTGCCATTATGTCAGTAATGCCCAAGTCACAACTGAGATGGAAATAATTAAAGGAAGATATGTCTGAAGATATGTGCTGTCTGCCATTATGTCAGTAATGCCCAAGTCACAACTGAGATGGAAATAATTAAAGGAAGATATGTCTGAAGATATGTGCTGTCTGCCATTATGTCAGTAATGCCCAAGTCACAACTGAGATGGAAATAATTAAAGGAAGATATGTGTAGCCTGCCTGTTTTTGTTTTTTCAATCAGGCAGTGTCCAATCTAAGGTAACGACTTTGCTAATTCCTACTCTTGTTTTGAATAGGAACTTTTTACATAGACAAAGAAGAAAAAATGCCTCACTTGGCTACAGATAACATTTTAGTGAATTAGGTATATTTGGCTAATTGTTTTTCATATAAATGCTTTTTTTTTTACATTTAAGTAACAGGGATATCACTTTTTTCAAATTTCTCTTTTGAACAATTTGAAATCATCGTGACAAAGGGAGACATAATGAAATATCCCCCTTTTCTCAAAGAAAAGAAAAAATGCCGCACTTGGCTACAGATAACATTTTAGTGAATTAGGTATTTGCCTAATTGTTTTTCATATAAATGCTTTTTTTTTTACATTTAAGTAACAGGGATATCACTTTTTTCTCAAATTTCTCTTTTGAACAATTTGAAATCATCGTCACAAAGGGAGACATAATGAAATATCCCCCTTTTCTCAAAATGTTTCACTTTTGTTTAACTAATGCTTTTAATCATTGGCAAATCTATGTATCTGGGGATCCGTAATTCATCCAGACACTTTTTAAACTTAGTTTTGCTTTAATCTGTATGCACAGTGTACATCTAAGATTAGTATTTGTCCCGTTCACATCAAGCCATAGATACTTTTTATTCTAATCGGATCTTGTTTGAATTAATATATAGAGTATATTTCATGAGTGTTTATTTATTATCACGTTTATTAAACAAGTTTACTTAGATGATATGCTGCGAGCCTTTGCGAACATCATATTCAGCTAAGTTAAAGAGTTTATTAAAAGTGATAATAAATAAACACGAATGAGATATTCTTTTAATCACATAAAGAGATTTATGAGGCGTATTTCTAAAAAATGTACAAACGTTTACCATATTTCCTCATGAAATGTTCATGTTTTGGCGCCAAGTGACTCACATTATGACGTCAAACCGCTGACGTGACGTCATTTTTATAGTTTGGTTACTGTGTTGTTACAAAGACTTGAGCATTAGACTGGAAACCAAACTAGTAGTGTCATATGATTTTTATGTAATGGCATTTTCACATTCCCAGAGAGGAATTTTATGTTATAAAAATATTTAAGCAATACAAATGTAAACCATTGCTTTATTTACTTTTTATTTGCTTTTGAATACTCATCATTTTAAAAAGAATTGCATTTTTTGACAATTATTTTGCTTTTTAACCCTTTGCCTCATACAACATCTGCAGCAGATGTTTTTGAACATATTTTGTTAAAAATTGGAAAATCTCTATAATTGAATGGTTGATTGATTGATTGATGTTAAACGCCGTTTTTAACAATTTCTCAGTTATATCACGGCTGCCAGTTCACCTACTCATGCATTTCCTGGTTTTCTCACACCATTACTCCACACAACAATCTTCCCAAGCAACTGGCTGCTTTTCCACATAGACTTAGCCCATTGGTGGAAGACGAATGACGCATGTCGCATTGACTTTTTGTCAATCGTCGGAAAGAAAGTTGGCCGAGCCGGGCGGGATTTGAACTCACAACCCCTTGATTGACAGTCCGCGTTGCTACTGACTGGGCTACCGGGGCTCGACTATAATTGAATGGATAACCTATGACTGAAATTTGGTTTGAACTGGTGTAGTGGTGCAGATTAAAATAAGAATTAATTTTAATACTTTAATTTCCTAATAATTCTGCAGCAGACAACTTTGAAATCATCGCCTGAAAGCGTCTATATGAGGGAAAGGATTAACCAATTACTTCACACAGACGACATTTGACGCCTGCTATTGAAGACGACGTTTGAAAACATTTCAATAAAAGGCGAAATTGCTCACAACGAGCAAATTTCACCTCTTATTGCAATATTTTCAACTCTTTATCAATATAATTCTTTCAGTTTTCTAGATTGTTGAAATTGTTCGTTTGATGATTGTCAAGCAGACGACCTTTGAAAAGTCATGTGAACTAAAATAATGACATGAGGAACTATAGATTACGAAGTTGGAGCAGAAAATTGAGAAAATATCATTAACCCATTACAGAAGTAATGGGTTAATGATATTTTCTCAATTTTCTGCTCCAACTTCGTAATCTATAGTTCCTCATGTCATTATTTTCAGACTTTTCTCCCATGACTTTGTATAAGCAGTCAAATGAGAAGTGTGTTACTATTTTCTGATGTCTAAAGATTCATTAAGTACTTGACAATGTAGTTAATGTTAGTGAAAGATTCATTAAGTACAGTATAGTCTTGACAATGTAGTGTAACGAAAACGTTCGGTATACGTTGCATTTGATATGCAAATTTACATCACCGTTTCGAAGTGATGGAGTTTAGGGTTACATATATAAGACAAGTGGACCCCTTCAGGGTTGAGTATACTTTTCGCTGAAGGGATCTACTGCGTCTTTAGCCCTGCACGTTACAGTAGTTTATTTTAGTGCACTAACATTAACTACATTGTCAAGTACTTAATGAATCTTTAGACATCAGAAAATAGTGACACACTTCTCAATTGACAGCTAATACAAAGTCATGGAAGAAAGGAACGAAAATAATGACTTGAGGAACTATAGTCTAGATCACGAACTTAAGAGACACGTAGATATAAGTACTGCACTTTTCAGTGTAATCTGATGTAACTTAAACTAATCAAGCATATGTTTTCAAATCAGTCTATACTGATGTTATCCTATTAGGTAAATAGTTAGAAAACAAATCTCAAACTATCTAATATTAGCAACTGAACCCTTGGCCTCGAGCAAAAATGGGAAACATCCATTCACGTTTTCACGTCAATCGATATCGCACGTGTCTTTGTTAAATAGTATAAATCGGCTTCCAAATTCTTTTGTTTGGCATGATATCGTTCGCCATAGAAATCTGGAAGCATTTTATACATGAAATATGACTAGTGATTCACAAATAACAGTGTATTTTTGTTAGGTTTTAACTCGTTGTCAACGCGGCCTGCTTAAATCAGGTTAGAACCACGAGGCTCATAATATCCAGACCAAACAGCCATGCATATTGCTATTATTTTCCGACAGTTTCTGTAACATATATATACGTCTCAATGTTATTCATATACTACATACTCTCTTAAAGTAATTTTCATCGGCTAAAAATAAATCATACCCTATCACAGTGTACCAATTCCGTACACATTGCTTACCTTTTCAAAACAATGGTGTCGTGTGCACGCTATGTGAAAGAAAATGGCGACTGTTAAGGGGTTCGGCTATTTCCGTGAGTCAGTTTATGGCGAAAATCACTTCACATAACGCCACGTGACTTCACGTTTTCTCAGATCCATCGATCATTGGTCGAGAGGTTCGAGAACGATCCTTCACAAATGATGACTCATGCGTGCTATGTGTGTGCGCGCGCGAGCGCAAGCATATGTCTATATATCTTAACCATTTTCCTGGTTTAGATATTGTATAGCCCACAAAATATACATACAATATACAATTTGGGTCTGGCCTTAGATACAGCCATCCCCTTTCAATAATCACACACATTAATATTTTGTAAAAATTTGACTTTTAAAAACAATTTGGCAATTGGAGAAATTGCTCATCACAACTCTGTTTAATAATTATGCTTTAATTTATAGAAATGAGGCTAACATGTCATTGTTTTCTCTGATTTTATAAATTATATGAAGCTGGTCATCTTCATATCTATACTATGTTAAATAAAGTTGTTAAAAAAACATTGCGTACATGTTGTCTTGACTTGATCTTTGTGTTATACGTTATAGTATACATATGAGCCGTCCCGCGAGAAACCAACATTGTTGACTCTGCGTAAAGTATCGAACCGGATCAGCCTAAACATGCCGCGCAGGCTAACCGGGAAAGACACTTTTCGCCTCCTGTGGATTTTTCTGTTTCAGGAATCAGTACTCTATACCTCTATCTCCCAGAGACGGAATGTGTCGGCCCGGGCTAGGCAGCGTGGGCTTCGCAGACTGCACAGGCTGATCTGGGTCTATACATTACAAAGAGGCAAAACTGTTGGTTTTCTCTATGGACGGCTCATATGTATGTTCTCAATAAAGTGAACTTGAATCTTTCATCTAAATAGAAGATTGTTATAAAGCCTAAAAACTTATGTTCGTATGAAGAGCGAGTTAACTAACCCCTTTCCCACATACAACACATCTACAGCAGACAACTTTGGAAATATTCAGTTAACAATATGGAAATTCACTATAAATGAAAGCAGAATTAAAAAAAATCGAATACAGTGTGACAAAAGGAAAAATTGTCCGTAATAAGCTATATATCTCCTTTTGCCATTTAAAAAACAAATTACTGTTGCATAAGCGTCAGAAAGCCTCTATTTGTGGGAAAGGTTTAATAGCGTATCGTCTACCTAATTTCTTTAAGCAATCATGCGACAAATGGTGTTTCAGATTTTTACCTAATAAGATTTATTGTCAATCCCTCATTCGTTAAATTCTTAGAATTCTCCCAAAAGGTAAAATTCAAGCCTAAACAGAGATTACACTGGAAATAAGAATAAGATGCAGGGGGACTGTTTGAGCCGTGATTCAGGAAAGAAAACCAACCTTATGGCACATCGGACCAGTGTAGATTCAGATAAATCTGCGCTTTCGAAAAGTCTGATCTGATCAACACTGTTCGCAAACTAGACAAAGCAAAGTAAACAGATGCGGAGGTTAACATTTGAATCAGATTGCATGGATGAAGAGGGAGTTTATCTATCATCACCATTGAATAGTTATAAGTTCTACTTAAACTAATGGAATAGTTTTTTGAAACACATTGATTCATGGATTGCGAACGATGTAGATCATGATAATAGATACTGCATGAATCTTACACTGTTGGCAAATGTGCATTAAAGACGTTTTTTGCGACATGTGTAAATGTTGTTTACCGCCCCCCCCCCCCCCCCCCCCTTTTCCTACATATATACGCTTGTTGACGCCAGTACTCTGCATCAGACGACTTTTGAAAACATTGTGGCAAAAGAAGAAAATGCTCATAATTAGCATTTTCTCCTTTTGACACAACGTTTTCAACTCTATACAGTATTTCTACATTCATTTATAGAAAATGTCCTTATTTTTGTCTAAATGTTTAGAAAGTCGTCTTGCTGCAAAATTAATTGAATGAGGGAAAGGGTAAATGTCGCGTATGGCGGGATAAGGGTTAAATGTTCGCCCAGCGAATTCACAGATCAGCTCATCGTTTTCATGCAATGTTTTTATGTCATTATTAGACCTTCTCATTATTAATTCCTCATCTCTTATAACTCAATATCGGAGTGGCATTAAACTTATTTGTTGTATTGTATATTTTATGTTATGTTTTATCCTATATTGTATGAACAATAAAGGGATGTAAATAAAGAATATTACTTTCTAAGTACTTGATTATCTTTTGCAGACTAGGATTTAAATGGTACGTTATACTAGACAACTAGCTACTTTACATATTTATTTAGATTATACTATATTTCAAAACCAGGCGCATACTCATTGAAACCTATCACTCGTTACCTATTATGCAAATATATACAAACGATTAGTATGCCGGGGACATACGAGGGACGTTCGGAAAGTTTTGAGACTATCTTTGCTTTTTAATGATTAGTAGGAAACAGTGAATAAAAATTCGCACAGTATATATTTAAGTTATAATCTACTGAATGGAACACTTTTCGTACAAATAACGTAATATATACATTAACAACAATACACGATATCTACAAGGTCCCCGGCGCAGTAACGTCGTTTTCACGTAACGTCTAATCAATAATGCTGTTTTAACGCAGTTCCTAATTTAACTCCTTCTCAAAGAATCGCCCGATGCACTGTACACATTTCGTATGTCTTTTCATCCACTTTTCAAATACAATCTTCTGTTAATATCATGTGAGCAGTCGCTCCACCAATATAGCACAAATTTGCAACATCCTTCACAGTCATTCGCCGATCTGTATTAAGCGCGTTCTTTACATAATCGCAACTTTTTCATCAACAACAGACGGACGAAAAGACATTTGTTTGTACTTTGTACATGTTCTACCGTCACGGAACTTTCGTTCCATCTGTCCACAAGTGCCCTGCTCAAAGATTCTCCGTTATAAGCCCTCTCCAACACTTTCTTTATTTCCGGTCGCGTTTTCCCGAGGTTGACCCACTTTTTTAACGAAAATCCGCTGTTTCTCTTTTGTTTGCGTCTGCAGTATGCCCTTAGTAAGTATGATTCTCCAGCTGCGTGTATTTAAGTTATTACTTCCGAAATACTTTCAGCAAATGATGTTATGAATCAAGTATTACCTCATGTAAGTTTTACAACGTTTCGCGCGTTTTTATTATGATTTGGTGTTCAATATAGTGCAGTGTAATCGAGAAATTTAGGGCTGCGCCGGGTCTTTACAACGCATGTTGCTATGGATACGAATATAAACATATGGCTGACATCACAATACTATAATCTGAACATAAACTTTTGAAATATAATATTCTCATACATGCTTAAGTTTGATAACGATTTGTCAAAGGAACAGTGTTAAATGGACGTTGTCTCAAAACTTTCCGAACATCCCTCGTATACAATACATGTTATTTGTGCATAAAGGCCACCGACCCATCATACGATATATATATACATGTATCAATACTTAATAATTATTAATTATACCTAGTTGTCATAGTGTATACACAATTGTAGGAATATATCGAGGGCTTGGCGTGAAACGGTTGTAACTTAAAATCTATTTTGAAAACCCTAGTTTAGGGGCAATTTTGACCCCTTTGTAAACAATGCAAATTTAGGTGCCATTGCTCAGAACGAGCAATGGCACCTAAATTTCCATTGTTTACAAAGAAAAAATGATTTTACTCTTATAAAGACTTTATGGCGAGGTGATTAACTTTGGTAAAAAATAACAATTTTAGTTACAGCCGTTTCACGCCAAGCCCTCGATATACTGTATTATATAGTATATCATCATATGTATGTAACTAGAAACTTTGTAAAGTTTACGTTACTGAATAAATAAATCTTGAATCTATACTAAATATTAAATTGTAAAGATATTTAGATACGTTTTACTCACAGTTCACTAAATAATTGCTGTTGTTTGCTATTTTCAGACTCTTTCATTTTCATGATTGCTGAAATGAAGACTGCAATTTTCCTTATTGTCATTTCATCGGGTTGTGCTCATTAATGAATGAAAGCTGTCATAATTAGACCTTCCAAGATACCAAGAAAACAAAAACGTTTCCGTACATCAGAATATTGAAAACAGTTGAAAAAACATGATATATTCTTCTTCAATACTATAACAATTACCAAGAAGTCTATGGTCAGGCATATGGAGTAGTTTTATCCAATATTGTATAAATTTAATATAATAATCAACACAAAGCGGAAAGATGCCACACTCACTAAAAACAATACTACCATTTGTTGACAAACATACCCCTAGAAATTCCTTACAATACTTAATTTGTACCGCTTCGCTGTCGTATAAGAATTCAGTACCCCAAATTTCAGCCCCGTGTCAAAGAATAGGTTTTACCATATCATCAAACAATTTAAAGCATTCAAAATGAGAATCTATGGAAAAGTCTAATGGCAAAAGTAGATTTTTTCGCTTACGATATTAATTTTTAGCTTTGCTCTACCCCATGATAATTTCGGTGTAAAAAGTATTCCCATAAATTTGAAATCATCTAGGCAAACGCACGGAAACTTTCTATAAATGAAGGTATAATTACTGGAAAGGTTGAAAACATGGTGACAAAAGGAGAAATTGCTCAATTTGAGCAATTTCTCCCGTTGTCATAATATACAGAATAGGGTGAAAACATTCTGTTAAAGAGATACACCACTTATTCTCGTAGAGTATTCCATACTAAAGAAAATCATATAAATATTACAAAAAAAAAAGTATTCATCAGCAGCAAAATCCTCAGAGTAAAATAAAACAAAATTGTTTTAAAGCATAGATATATTAGAAATAAAAATAAAAACCTTCATGGATTTAGTCCCTATGTCAGATGTGCGCACGTACTGTGTACCGTAAATGAGTATCTGATCCACTATAAGCGATACCACGGGTCTCGTGGCATTTCCTTTTCGACACCAATTTAACCCTTTCCAATATGCAAACGAATGTTGACGCATGCGCAGAAGACCACTGTTGAAAACATGTTGTCAAACGGAGAAATTGTCCATAATATAAACACATATTGTTTAACCCTTTCCCTCATATAGACGCTTTATGACGCCTCTGCAGAAGACGGCTTTTTGAAAACATAGTAACAAAAGACGAAATTGCACAAAACGTGCAATTTCTCCTTTTGACACAATGTTTTCCACTTTTAGTCATAGGTTATCCATTAAATTATAGAGATTTTCCATTTGTTGACAAAATATGTTGAAAGTCGTCTGCTGCAGAATTGCCGTATGAGGGAAAGGGTTAAAGCTAGAACAAATGTTTGGAACATTTGAATTCTAAAGGCTATTATTAAGTTAAAATATTATAATGCGTTAATAATCCAGACTTTTCTTAGGAAATATAAGCCACCATATACTGTTTTAAAAACTGACAAAAAAGTGAGATATGATGCATTGTTATAGAATGTGTTTGTTCAAATGTGTAAAAAGGCTTCTGATAACAGTTTTATTTATAATCTTTATTTTCTTGATAACATGCAACTTATAATTATCTGATTTACCTAGGTGATTATCAAGTTAAGAAGTTTAACATTATCTGATTTATATATTGTGATTGTAAAGTTAAGAAGTTTAACAAGGGGACCCAGATGGCCCTAAATTGATTACCCGGGTGATAGTAGCTCCTAATATCTGGGAAAAGTTGAGCAAGAGCGGGAAGGCAACGGCAAGGAGTGGACACTTTAAATGAAACAGCTTATCGTGTGTTTCAGGAAGAGCGAGAATGTAACGGCAAGGAATGGACACTGTAAATGAAACAGCTTATCGTGTGTTTCAGCAAGAGAAAATGAGTGGACACTGTAAATGAAACAGCTTATCGTGTGTTTCAGCAAGAGACAAGGAGTGGACACTGTAAACGAAATAGC